>ML058412.1:253450-616203 GCA_003013855.2 Liriodendron chinense
GTATATAATTAAAAATCAGAAATAAAAGAAGTTGGATTGCCTACAACACCGACACCAGGGCTATCCCAGGGGGAGGGGGGAACGACTCTGTAGGGCCAGCGTGATGTTTGTGTTTTATCCATGCATCCATCCGTTTTCCAGCTCATTTTAGGGCTGGAAATAAAGCATATATAAATCTCAAGTGGACCACACCACATAAACAGTGAAGAAGTTTCCCATCAATGTTGATTTTTTCTTTTTCTCTTTATACAGATCCGTGTGACCCTATGACCTTATGAACAGGTTGGATGGTGGACCCTTGAGAGGTTTTAACGGTAGGCATTATTACCCCCACTGTTTTCCGTGGTGTGGTCTACTTCTGCTTTGGATTGTCTCATTTTTCATGCATGCCCTAAAATAAGCTAGAAAAATGGATGAACGGTGAGGATAAAACACGGACATCATGGTGACCAAGCAATTCACTTCCCTGGCGAGCCTAAGTGCGTGATCAAAACGAACTCAATGGGTGGGTAGAAGAGAGAGAACCATACCCGAAATTACTTAGATTACAGGATGCTTTACGGCGGCAGCTGGAGAACTCCCAGCTTTGAGCTTTTCGAACCAGAATTTCACGGCAGTCGCTCAAAGTATGAGAAGAAGAAGGAAGGAATGACAAAAATGATAGACAGAGAAAGGATGCTTCTTTCTTTTTTCAAAGATAGAAATGCTTGACTTTTCTTCTTCATGGACTTGATTGAAACATGGGTTTACATGATCCCTGTGACCTAAACTCTGTGGGTCCACCGTGATGTCTGTGCTATATCCACTCCGTTCATCTGTTTCACCAACACATTCTAGGACATGTTTTCCCCATCTAATGCTGAACGATCCCCATGTGAATGAGTACGGTCCAAAAACCTTATTATCAGTAATCCTACATAATTACTCCTTTCAAACCGTCAAATTGAAGGCCATTGATCGATCAGTTGGGATCTTTTAACCCATGTGAATTTCAGGCTGTGTCCCATCGAAATGGAGGCCCATGAATTGGTCCATCCTCCTTGTGCAGATGGATGACACGTGTACATCTTACACATGCATGTTTATAATCTTAGATACTCTTCTAAAGTACATTTTACAAAATTATTCAGTATCTATAGGGAACATTGATGCTTTTAATGCGTCTCTTGGTTTAGACGCATGAATGGTCAAAATCAACGATCAGGATAGTCCATCAGATTTGACCAACATTCCATTGGCCATGAAGAAATACTCATGCCTGATCAGGTGAAACGATCCGTCCATTGCTTTCCAAACAACGAATAAATTAAGAAGTCAATGTTTTCACTGTTAACATCCTATTGGTATTTTATTAAGTTAGTGCCCAAATAAAAGTAAGAAAACCCAATGGATGGCCTGGATTGGTAAATATTTGAACAGACTGCCATATATACTCTTGGCACACTACGATCTTCAGTGTGCCCGATGCGTAGTCACCTTTAATAATTGATGACCTTTTACTTTTCTTCGCACTCGTTTTCTAACAGTTGTCATAGACTTCAAAGGATGTAATCTACATTATTTTGTATTCTGCATTAACAGTTGTCATAGACTTCAAAGGATGTATTCCTTGTAGATCCATGTCGTTAATTCTGCTTTTCTACATTATTTTGTACTATAGAACCAAAAATAAATAAGATGAAAATTTTGGGTGGACTACAACATAAGAAAAACAGGTTAATGACCATTAAAAACCTATTGTGAGCCATAAAAGTTTTCTATCAACCTGATATTTGTTTTTTTCCTTTCATCCCTGTCCACGTGACCTTATCAACAGATTGGATGGTCAATAAACATTACGGTGGACTCCAGAAAGTTTTTAATGGTCACAGTTTAATGAGAACTGTTTCTTGGGGTGTGGTCCATATAAAATTTTCATCTGCTTCATTTTTTGGACTACATTCTAAATTAATATGAAGAAACAGATGGACGGAATGGATCTACAAAGAATACATCCAGGTGGGGCCCTAGGTTCAGGGTCTCACCCACATCGCTGGTTCCGGGGTCCCACCCAAGTCGCGCCTTCAAAGTTCTGTCCTTTGGTTCGTGGAGTGCAATCTCAACCACACAATCAAGAACGACGTAGCCCTTACCTAACCGAGAGGCGGCTTCGGAATCCACGGACCTCAATCGATCCCTTATTGTGGCCACGGTGATGTATTTATCTTATATCCACTCCATTCATCCGTTTTGCCAGCTCCTTTTAGTGCAGGACTTTAAAAAGACATGAGATCCAAATCTCATTTGTACTAGGCTACAGGAAAATGTAGTGATTGACCATTAAAAACTACTTGGGCCACAAAAGCTTCAGATTAAGCTGATGTTTACGTGGTCTTTTCATCCCGTCTGTGTGACATTATCAACAGGTTGGATGACAAATAAACATTCTGTGGCCAGTAAGAAGTTTTTAATGGTGTGCATTCAATCACCACTGCTTTCTGTGGTGTGGTCGACCTGAGATTTGGATTGGCCGATCTTTGGGCTAACACCTGAAAATGAACTCGAGAAAAGCTATGAACGGAATGGATGCAAGAAACGTATATCACGTTGCCCCACAGTAAGGGATCCACCAAACCAGCGTCCTATATTTACATTCAATGTTTTTTAACCTTCATACGGGCTTTTGTGACTTATCAGCAGGTGGATAGCAAATCAAAATTGCAGAAACATTACAGTTGGGCCCTTAGAAACTTTTTAATGATGGATCATTCAATGTTTCTTATAATATGGTCCACCTGAGATTTGAATCTGCTTCACTTTTGGGCTCATGCCCTAAAATGATATGAAAAAATGGATGCACGGCGTGGATATAGGACACATACATCAAGGTAGGCCCCATGGCAAGGGCAGAGCTGTCTTGGGTGGGGCTGGGGCACCTAATCCGTTCCCCTTTTCCTGTCCTTGCATAGAGCAGTGGAATCACAACTAAGTGGCCCAACCGAGGGAGCCCATTAGGTGCGGCTGGCCTCACCCAAGACAGTGCAAACCCCTAAGGTGGGCCCCACCGTGATGTATTCTTCCAGTTCAATTTAAGACATGATCTTAAAAATGAAGCAGATGTAAATCTCAAGTACCCATAGGAAACAATGATGGTTGGCCATTAAAAACTTGTTGTGGGCCATGGAAGTTATGGATCATTTTGATATTTGTTTATTTCACATCATGCCGTAAAATGATCTCAAAAAGCGAATGGACAGTGTGGACATACCATACATGCATCAAGCTGGTCCCAACAATAAGTGATGAGGGCCGGGCCGGACCTAATCCGATCCCCCAAATCGAGTGGTTAGGCTATTCATATTATCAGGGCCAAGTATGACGATGACCCAGGCTGAGTAAAACGATGACACAAGATACTTTTGCATTAGAGAAGGAAAAGGTTCAAGTGGCATAAATATACATCCATCTGAAATGCCTATTCATCATTCCTGCCTAACTTCCATAGCCCTATGATTAGGCTAGTTGGACTATCTGATTACTGATTAAAGAGAGGTTTATCTACTCGGCAAAATAAACTTATTCCACCTGAGACCATGGACTCTGTCCGCTCACTACAAATTAGACAGCTCCCAACCTAGGCCATTGGCCTTGGCATGATAGTCACACCAGTACTAAGAGATTGAGAGTGAAGCACCTGTTGTGGTCGTTCTCTATGGAAGTATGGAATTTGGATTTATGAGGTGTGATTTATTATTGGTGCACATGTGCTTCTCTATGGAAGTATGGAATTTGGCTTTATGAGGTGTGATTTATTATTGGTGCACATGTGCAAGGATCTTATCCATGCTGGGAAAATTGTGGTTTTTAATGTTGACGGGTGGTATTAACGCATCCACTCCAAACAATGGCATACATACATGTTAATGCAGACCATCCAATTGGAAAGCCCCATTGTGGACGGAGCACAGCCTGACAATCACACCGACTTGATAACCTTCTAACCATCTGATTGGATACACTCAATTACACAGCTAAAAGTAAAATGTAAGCCATTTAAATATCAAAGAGTACTCCCAATTCAGTGGTCCAAATCAGATGGCTAAGATCGTCTATACATAGTGACGATTGATCCGTGCTCCGGGATACACGATTTGATGTGATAGATACGGCCATGCTTGTATCTCCATTTACGTTGAACTCAATCCCGTGTGAATGAGTATATCTAAAGAACCTTATTGATTGGGTCCGTCTGCGTTGAGCACATGTATAACATCGTAGATACTCTTCTAAAGTACAGTATACAAAATTATTCAGTAGCTGCACAACACAATATTGACGCTCTTAATGGGATCTCTTGGTTTAGTTGCTGAATGATCAAAATCATCCATCAGGGTAGGCCGTCGGATTTGACCAACATTTCATTGGCGAAACCACCAAGAAATACTACTATGATAAGGTGACCAGCCGTCCGTGGCTATGAAAACGGATGCATACAATGAGATTCTAATGCTTTGAAAGCAGTTTCCTTTTTCTTTGTAGTCCTTTTCGAACGTGGAAGAGGTGAGATAATTAGGAGGTATGGAATTGCATTTGATCTTGTTCAAATTCTATCTACGTATGGGACACTACTACTGAAAGGATTAGATTAATCCCAGTATCATATCATCCAGTCCCAACTTTAGAAATTGCGGCTTTTTTGGTGGATTTTGAAATCCACTACATTTGCCGGTTCTCCATTATTGTATGTGTTTTATGTGCATTGTTTGTCCATATGTGCCGTTCACATGTGACATTCAAGTTGCATGCGTGTAGAGGTGATTGACAACAATTGTCCATCTGGTTCATCGATTATAATTCCATGGTACATCAAACATAAGTTTTGATTAATTCAATATTTTTTCAAAGGAAGAATTTGATCCCAAATACTGGATGGTCAAAATACCATGATATTTCCAAACATGCAATCATTGTGCAATAATGATTTTAATTCCATATAATGCAACTCCAAAACATGTAATCCAAGGTCAAATGGTCCTATCATTTAGTTGAATAATTGAAGATATTTAGTCAGCTACAAGCCTCCTCAGATAGTGCGCTGGAATCACAACCACAACCAAGCACACAAAAGAACAGATAAATATAGAGAAAGAACAGATAAGATAAGAGGTATCCCAACCGGGTTGTTAGCCTATTCTTTTGCAAGAATCACAACCACACAACCAAGCACACAAAAGAACAGATAAGTTAGAGAAAGAACAGATAAGATAGAGGTAGCCCAACCGGCTGGTTAGCCAATTCTTATGGTCCGTTCAACCTTATCAACAGGTTGGATGCCAAATAAGCATTACATTGGGGTTTACAAATTTTTTAATGGTAGATGTTCAATCACCACTGTTTTCCCATGGTGTGGTCCATCTGATGTTCGGATCCATCTCATTTATGTCTTTATCTGGTGCTTTAAACTAATAATCCAAAATGGATGGATGGCGTGGATAAAACACATACCTCATGGTGGGGTCATGGTGGGGCCACATAGCACTGACAGTAGGGACGTTGCTGCTGGACGTCAGTATGCCGCTTCCGATGAAAAGACCTGCTAGACGTTTTTTTTTTCCAAGACATTTAAATGATGGGCCCACCTGTGGAAATACCATTCTTTCCTGGTTTTATCGCCTTCATTTTTTTCTGGGAGCGGATTAGCCGCTCCCTGAATTTTGGGCCTGACGACGTTATTAAGTTGATGCATCTGATGGACGGGCTGGATGTGATACATCAAGTGTGACTGCATCTACCTCAATACCACTGTAAACTTATGGTGGGACCGGTGCAACTCAAGTGCGGCTCTTAAGAGACAAGGTCTCCAACGAGAGCGGATTAGTTGCTACCCGGGAATGGCTTAGTGGGTGTTACCCCAACCGTGTAGGGCCATCTTAATGTATTTTTTATATATCCAATCCGTTCATATGTTTTTCCACATCATTTTATGACGTGATCCCAAAACCTAAGAAGATCCAAATCACATTTGGACCATACCACTAGAAACAGTGATGGATGGCCATTAAAATCTTTTTGTGGACCACAAAATTTTTGTATCAATCTGATATTTGTATTTTGACTTTATCCAGATTTTCTTGACGTTATCAAGAGATTGGATTGCAAATAAATATTACCAAAACCTTACGATGAGATCTTTGGAATTTTTAATGGTGGGGTACTCAATCACCACTGTTTCAAGTGGTATGGACTAATGGAGATTTGGATATGCATAATTTTTAGAACCCCAGACTCAAATGGGTTGGAGAAACAGATGGACAGAGGGGATATACAAAATATCATCAATGTGGGCCAAACGGTGGGGTAACACCCCACTAAGCTGTTCCAAGGGTAACATTCAATTCACTCCCACTCCAACGACTGTAATAGTGAACAGACCTCACATGACCCGACCTGATCTAACTCTACTCATATTTTATTTGTGTTATTCCTAATCTAACCTACCCTGACTCAAATTGTCTCAACGGTTTCAAATCAGGTTGCATGTCTAACCCTAATCGGAGTTGAGGACCTTAAACAAATCCTTACCCTTTTTTTTTTTTTTAAATAACAGAACACCAAACAAAAAAGGACTCGACGCTGCCATCATATCCAAAACAGAAAAAAGAACCCAAAGCCCCTAGCCGCCCCCAAACCAAATAAACCATTCTCGATGAGGCTTGAAAATCTTCCTAACTAGGCCCACCCCTGCATTGTCTAAAACCAAAGGACCCGAATAAGCCCCAGGAGATCTATTCTATTAGAGTAAACTATATTAGGATATCTTACACTAGCTAGCTTAGCCAACCCATCTGCAACCGAGTTCCCTTCCTGAAAGATGTGAGAAAATTGAAGGTGGCCAAAATTTTGCTGGATTTTCCCCATATACTGTCCCAGATAAACAAATCCTTACTGGTCCCAAAGTTGACCACCTACAAACAAAGGGTGTAAGCCATGCCCAAAAAGAGACCACGCACACCATTACACAGCAACATGTTACAACTTTAGGATGAAAGTGTTACATCTGATCCATGCATTGTCTGGGCCCCACCATTGAGATGATCCACACAATAATCACGATGGTCTATTCATGTGGTGACCTATATGGATGTACTGTATTGATGGATGATTTAGTAAATGTTGAAGTAGTATAGTAAATATTGCAAGTGGTTTAGAAAATGTTGCAAGTGGTCTGCATTCCATGTACACGCGTGACCATTTCAATGTACATGTTTCATGGTCTTTTTTTATTTTTTTTGACAAAAAAAATTAGAGAATGCTTAAAGAGGTGGCATGCTCATAGGGACATACTGCTCTAAGCTACAGTCGTAATATGAATATGTCGAGTCCATGTAATGTGTGAATGATATCCAACACATCCACGAGATGCTTCACTGATGCAGGATGACCTAATTATGATGCATGTTCATAAACACAATTATTTAGCGGAAATAAAAGAGAATAATAATCTAAAATTCTAGCATTAATCATCATAACTACTAAGAAAATCATAAAGGAAATATGCAATGGGGCAGGCTATCATCACAACCATGAAGTATGGAATTCAATTATCGCTTAGGTTGGATCCAACGAGGGATGAAACCTTCCGATCTTACATGGTCTTAACCCAATCGATCAATGGGGATCACTAGTCCGAAGAATCAGGAAGTTTCTCGGATTAAGGATTTGAGAGTTTGAAGATTTAGAGTTTAGATTGATTCTCAAAGTTTAATCGGGGAAGGATTATCAAAACTAGAAATAGAAAGAAGAAAGATAATTACCTTGAAGAATTTGGAGGGGCACAAGAAGAAGTTAGAAGAAGAAGATCAAGGAAAGAGAAGAATTACCATGAGAGAGAGAAGAGAGGCCATCAAAGAGGTTTGCTTTTTACTAATAATCAACTAGTCTCGTTTATAGGGCTTAGCCCACTTAAATAAGTAAAGGAAAAACATAAAGTACTAAAATACCCCTAAATACTTAAGTAAAACCAGAACAAAAAAAATAATGTGTAAAAGTTCGGCCGCTTGGTCGGGAGCCCGAAGACGTCCAAAAATGTCCAGAGAGTTTCGGGCGCCAGAGAGGCCAAGTTCGGGCGCCCGATGATCGAGTGCCCGAAGACAGTGAATTTTGTCCAGCGGGTCTTCTTCCTCCTACACATGTGTGCTCCCAATGTGGGGCCTTCTATTTATGTTTCAAATCATGCGTGTAGGGTCTTCAATACTCCTCAATAGTCACCTAGCCACAAGAAAGATGCTTGTGGTGGGCGCTTTCTTCGTTGGTATACGTGAAAAGGTCTTGTGTCCTCATCAACTCCCCTCGGGTGAGAAAAACTCGACTACGACGAATTAAAGCTCTTGTGACGATCTAGCAAGTCTGGGTCAACCCTCTGCAATTCCTCATCAGTCAGCCACGTAGATTCGGACGGTGGCTTGTTCTTCCATTTGACAAGGTGTCTTTGAAAACCTCCGTCTCTCGTAGATACTATCTCCTTATCCAAGATTTCTTCAATTTCTTCTTTATGGACAATAGGTGGAGGAAGGGGTGGAAGGGGTTGTGAAGCAAAAATCAGAAAACGACCATGAGAGAGATGATGGATCAACGATGGGATGGTGGGAACAGACTAGATCTTTCACATTAAAAGTTGGGTTAATGCCCATTTCAGGTGGGAGGTCAATCCGATACGCGTTAGACCCAACCTTTTGGAATATCTTGAATGGTCCAACACTACGTGCTTATAACTTCTTAGCGGAACCTTGTGAGAACTGATCAGGCCTTATTCTCACCATTACATAGTCTCCTTCTTGAAAATCTTGCAGTTTACGATGAAAATCAGTTGAAATTTTATAATTATAATTACTCTTATTTATCCGCTATCTAATATGCGTATGCAATTCTTGGATATGTCGTGCAAATGCATCGGCTGATTCAGAAGACCTTTGGGTGACTGACATGGGTAAGAGAGGCATTCTAGGCTTATATCCACTAACAATTTCAAATGGGCTCATCCCTGTAGATCGATTTATCGACCCATTATAAGCAAATTCAGCAATTGGTAAAATTAGGTCCCAAGTCTTAACATGTTCACCTACTAGACAATGTAGAAAATTTTCAAGACTTCGATTTACCACCTGTGTTTGCCCATCTATTTGAGGGTGGTAGGCAGTAGAAAACTATAAACGAGTACCCAGAATGCGTCATAGTGTCTTCCAAAAATAATTGGTAAATCTGACATTACGGTCAGACACTATGGTCTTAGGCAATCTATGGAGACGGACCACGCCATCAAAAAAGATACAAGCAATATGAGATGCGTCTGATGTTTTAGAATATGGGAGAAAATGTGTCATTTTGGAGAAATAGTCCACAACGACAAAATGGAATCGTGCTTTTTAATTGTCTTGGGAAGTCCTAGCAAGAAATTCATATTAATGTCTTGCTACGGAGCATGTAGCACTTGCAATGACGTATATAGCCTAGTATTTTGCTTGCATTGCTTTGCCAGCTGACATGTACGACACTGCCCTAAAACTTTGGCTATGTCTCGCTTGAGACTTGGCCAATAGAAACGATCCTCTACGAGGGTAATGGTCTTATCACAATCAAAGTGGCCAACTATCCCTCTTGAATGAAGCTCCCAGACGAGAAATTTACGAAGGGACATCCGGAGAATACAGAGTCAGTCTCCTCTAAAAAGGAAACCATCTTTAAGCATATAATCACTCGTACTACGCTGATCACTAGAGAGCGATGCATAAGTACCCCAATAATCAGGACATGTGGGGTATTCATCTTTCAATTGCTCAAATTAGACTACTTCTACACTTAAGGAATTGAGCAACATCACTCGTCTACTAAGGGCATCCACTGGTTTGTTATCAACCCCGACCTTATACTTTAAGACGAATGAATATTCCCAAAGAAACGGTACCCACTTAGCATGCCTTGGGTTGAGTTTCTTCTAAGAATGTAAATATCTCAAAGCCTCATCATCAGAAAACAAGACGAATTCTTGCGGTAGGAGATAGTGACGCCAATGTCTTAGGGATTGCATTACCGTGTAAAACTCTTTATCATAGATGGAGTACTTTTGTTTTGCCTCATTCAGTTTCTCACTGAAATAGGCTACAGGGTGGCCCTCCTGGCTCAACACTCCACTTATACTAACACCAGATGCATCACACGTCACCTCAAAGACTTTAGAAAAGTCAGGTAAACGTATGACAGCAGCTTCTATCATTTTGCCCTTAATTTCCTTAAAAGCCTTGATTACGCCTTTAGACTACACGAACTCTCCATTTTTCATGCATTCAGTAATGGGAGCCATGATCGTGCTAAATCCTCTAATGAACTGACGATAAAAAGTTGCTAAGCCGTGAAAGCTTTGCACCTCATGAATGTTTCTCAGTTCAGGCCACTCAACTATGGCCCTGACCTTTTCAGAGTCTGCGTGCATTCCTTTTGATGACACTATAAATCATAAGAACACAACTTGATTAGACATGAACGCACATTTCTTAAGATTAGCGTACAAATTTTCATTCCTAAGGACGATGCAGACCTGCTTCAGGTGTTTAAGGTGTGATTCCTTAGTGGTACTGTAAATAAGAATGTTATCAACGTATACTACTAGGAATTTTCCCATGAACGATCTCAAGACTTGTATTATCACCCTCATAAAAGTACTGGGTGCATTAGTCAAGCCGAAAGGCATGACCATCCACTCGTACAACCCATCTTTCATTTTGAATGCAGTCTTTCACTCATCTCCTAGGCGCATACGGATTTGGTGATATCCACTCTTGAGATCAATTTTAGAGAATATGGTGAACCTCACCATCATGTCAAGCATATCATCAAGTCTAGGTATGGGAAACCTATACTTGACGGTAATTTTGTTTATGGCACGACTGTCCACACACATGCTCTACGTGCCGTCTTTCTTTGATGTCAACAATGCTGACACGGCACATGAGCTCATATTCTCTTGGATAAAACCCTTTTACAGAAGCTCATCAATTTGCCTTTTCAACTCTGCATGTTCTGCAGGGTTCATCCTGTAGTGAGGAAAGTTCGACAGAGTCGACCCTAGGACGAGACCAATGGCATGCTGAATGTCCCTCGTAGGTGGTAAATCCTTTGGTAAATCTTCAGGAAATACATCACTGTATTCCTTTAAAACTGAAGTTACCTCATTGGGTAACTCTGATGGAGCCTCAGGTGTAATCTCTCTTTCCATAAGGGCATACACCATGGAATCCTCCTTAGTCTCTTTCTCGAACTCTCTCACGTTGATTATGTGAAGAGACTTAGGATTAGATTTCCTCACTTCCTTAGGCTTACTCGCCTTCTCATCCTTTTTCTTCCCCAGTGTGCTTTCAGGTGGCATAGGATTAAGTTCGATCCTTCTACCGTTATGCATGAAGGTACATGTATTCGAACGGCCAAAGATCGTGACGTCATTGTCGAATAGCCACGGCCTACCTAGGATAATGTGTCCAACATCCATAAGTATCACATCACACCATAGGGACTCCTTGTATGACCCAAACTCGATATGAACTAAGCACTGATGGGTGATATAAATGAATGTTTTGTCAACCCAAGAAACTTTGTATGGGTCAGGATGAGGTGTGGGTTTCAATTTCAGACGATCTAAAGTGGTAGAGGAAATTACATTCTGACAACTCCCACTGTCCACTATCATCTTACAATTCTTTTCTCTACACTTGGCAAGAGTAGAAGATAGTGTTCCGACGCCAATCAACACTACTCCTAGACTGAGCTAGCACACGCATAACTACTGCAAGCATTGCTTCTTCATCTACACCATATTCGTTAGTAAGACCTCCTTTAGGGTGATATTCTTCTACTTCATAATCACCCTGGTCATCAACACCCTCATGGGACTCGCCTACAACTAAGGCTTTCCTACGGTTCTTCGTGGGACATTGATTAGACATATGACCAAGATTCCCATGTTCATAGCACCTCACTTGGCTACCTCCACTAGGACACGCACCAAGAACCCCTTTGCCTTTGTCTTTCCTAAGCCTAGGTGGAACAGTCGCCCGCGCTCTAGATTGACTACCGATGTTAAGTCTAGTTCCCTGGGAACCAAATCTAGCATTAGAGTTTCGGGATTCAAAACGTCTAATGACAAGAGCTTTCAGGTATTGCTCTAGTTCCTGTACAACTTGATATCCTTCATCCAAGTTCGTTAAGGGCCGAGTCATAAGCTCGCGCTGAAAATCCGCTCGAAGGCCCATCTTGAAACGTAAGTGCGTTACTAGAGGGTCATCATAGATATCACATCGCATCATAAATTCCTCAAATTTGGCGATGTAGTCAGCGACTGACATTGACCCTTGACGTAAGGATTGCCACTGGTCAAGGAGCTTTTGTCAGTATGAGAGAGGAAGATATTTCTCTTTCAACTTCTCTTTCATCTCATACCAATCTGTGATAGGGGCTCTACTAATTCTTTCTACCTTTCACTCAGTGTTGGTCGAAAACAACTTGGCCTGGTCCACAAGTTTCATCTTTGCAAACCGCATTTGATGGTTTTCTGATATGCTATACCACTGAAAGTAGTGATTCATGTCAGCAACCTAGTCAATGAATACCTTGGGATCCAGACGCCCATCAAAACTTAGGGCTTCCACCTTTACGTTCTTCATCGCACGCTCATCGGGATTGTAGTGGTCTGGATAGTCATATGTAGCTTGTGCCTCCCGCACAACACCACGATCAGCTCCACGTCCCCTACCACCATGTCCTCCACATATGGGAACACGCTCCTCAATGATTTCTCCCGCTTGAGAGTGTGTGTCTTCCCCAAGGATGGGGTTCTCCCTTTGGGATGTCTCTAATTGCTCGACTCTATTCATGGTGGTGGTGATCTAGGTACTTAAACGAGCGACTTTATTCTTTTGTCTCGTTTCCATTGCAGTTATCTTTTGCATCAATTGAGCAAGTTGCTTAGATAACTGCTCGTTGTTCATGGTGAGTTGAAGTCCGAAACCTCTACCACTTCTTGTGGGCAAACAAGTAAAACTCAAACCAAATTCTACCCAACTTGACCTCCTGCAGTTTTATGACTCACAAGATGAATGCGATGAATGTCAAACTATTATGAACTGGTGAATACTGAATCAAAACAGAAACTACTAAAATCTAAAAATTTTCCAAATTAAGAAACTTTCTAAAATTCGAAAGTTTCTAAAATCGAAAACTTTCTAAATCTGGAACTTTCCTAAATTAGACCTAAAAATCAAAACCCTAATTTGATAACTCGATCTAAACATAATCATACAAACCTATTCTCTAATACCAAATTTGATGCAAGATGACCTAATTATGATGCATGTTTATGAACACAATTATTCAGCGGAAATAAAAGACAATAATAATCTAAAATTCTAGCATTAATCATCATAACTAAGAAAATCATAAAGGAAACATGCAATGGAGCAGGCCATCAGCACAACTACAAAGTATTGAATTCAATTATCGCTTAGGTTGGATCCGGCGAGGGATGGAACCTCCCGATCTTGTATGGTCTTAACCCAATCGATCAATGGGGATCACTAGTCCGAAAAATCAGAAAGTTTCTCGGATTAGGGAATGGAGAATTTGAAGATTTAGGGTTTAGATTGATTCTTAAAGTTTGATCGGGGAAGGATTAGCAAAACTGGAAATAAAAAGAAGAAAGATAATTACCTTGAAGAATTTGGAGGAGCACAATAAGATGTTAGAAGAAGAAGATCAAGGAAAGAGAAGAATCACCATGAGAGAGAGAGAGAAGAGAGAGGCCACCAAAGAGGTTTGCTTTTCATTAATAATCAACTAATCTCGTTTCTAGGGCTTAGCCCACTTAAATAAGCAAAGGAAAAATATAAAAGTACTAAAATACCTCTAAATACTTAAGTAAAAAATGGAACAAAAAAAATAATGTGCAGAAGTTCTGGCGCTCGGTCGGCCGCCCAAAGACGTCCAAAAATATCCAAAGAGTTTCGGGCGCTAGAAAGGCCACGTTCGGGCACCCGAGACAGTAGTCGAGCGCCCGAAGATAGTGAATTTTGTCCAGCGGGTCTTCTTCCTCCTACACACGTGTCCTCCCAATGTGAGGCCTTCTATCTACGTGTCAAATCATGCGTGTAGGGTCTTCAATGCTCCTCAATAGTCGCCTAGCCACAAGAAAGATGCTTGTGGTGGGCGCTTTCTTCGTTGGTATACGTAAAGGTTTCAACGGTGGATGTTCAATCCCCACTGTTTTCATGTGGTGTGGTCCACCTGAGATTTGGATCTATCTCATTTTTGGGCTAGTGCCTTAAAATAAGACCGAAAAATAAATGGACGGCTTGGATAAAACACATACATCATTGTGGGGCCCACAGAGATTTGAAACCACCACTTATGCTAGTCCCAATGGGACTAGCTGATTTGCGCCCCCAAAGAAGGGTCTGCTTTTGGCGATGGCATATTGTTATTTGCCTATGCTATTAGGCCATCAGCTAATTTGACAGCTAAAAGCCGTCGAGGAAACCACCCACCATCGTCGGCTTTGCCCTATTTTCTTGTAGTGTTAGCTCGAACCTAGCTTTTAATCCGAGTTGAATCAAGCTTACTCGAGCCGAGTCAAGCGAGTTAACTGAGCTAGCTTGGCTCGTGTTCAGCTCTAGCCACCATTAGTTTTATGTGGGCCCATAGTGGTGTCTATATTTCATCCAATCCATTAATCTAACTTATCTTATTAAGATGAAAGCATTCCAAAAAAAAAAAAAAAAAAACAAACAAACGCTATTGCAAAAGTTATATGGTCCATAACACATATATAAATTAAAGGTTTTGTGTATAATTCTCCATGGGTGGTCCGCATGAGTGTTGAATCAGCTGGATTATTTTGATCAGGGTCAAACAAAGGATTTCCATAGAGTTGTTCCCTCGTAGAAGGGGTATGCACTGAAAATTTTGATTTAATAGGCACACTCTCCACTTACCTACTCAAGTCTTGCAAGAGTTTTTGTTATAATATAATCAATTTGGACAAAAAATAATACTGGTACATAGCCAAGTAAGTCAAATTAAATTTTCATAAAAAACAAAAACAAGATATTTTTAAAGAAAAAGGTGGACTATCCAACAGAAATGTGTGCCTCACATGATGAGTGTACTACCCTCATTTTTGGCACAGGTGTGTTCCATTGCAGAAATTGATTTTTGGTACATATCATGTGCACAATTGTGATATTCACTTGGTCTCAAACATGCGTTAATCCCCTCAAATAGAGGCCCCTCATTAATCAAGACCATGCCTCTTGTTAATCATGACCTTGGGCATATAATGAATTTGGAATTGAATTAATTAGGCTGAGGTTCCTGTTCATTATGAATAGAGAACTTCACTATTTAATTAGTACCTAATCTTTACATGTGGGACCATGTTAGTTTATCTAATCCATTGATTATGTATGAACCATGCTAATAGAAATCTCTTCATTCAATGTGCTCTAACATTTCCATTGGTTGGCATGTAAGTTCCTGGCTCAGACGAAAGCATTAACAGTCAACAAGATTCGATGGACAATATCTTTTAATTAAATAGATTCCTTGGTCGTTGTTCACATCGTAGAACTATTTCGACATCATGCCATCATCATCATCATCATCATCATCATCATCATCATAACCACAAAGAAATGGAGCATGGGCCCATCAAACCACCTCAATTTGCTACTCAGAGAGAGAGAGAGAGAGAGATCATCAACACCACAAAGAAAAGGAGCATGGCCCACCCAAAACACCTCCATTTGGAGAGAGAGAGAGAGAGAGAGAGAGAGAGAGAGAGAGAGAGAGAGAGAGAGAGAGAGAATGTGGGAATTAATGAGTGCAATTGCAAGTGATTGCATGTGAGTGTGGGAAGGAAAAAGAGTAGCGCTTATGGATGGTCGTGAATTTATGCATGAGCTTGTTGGGCGGGTTAGGTTGTCTATGCTAATGAGTTCCTTTTGCTTCTGACGCCACTCAGGATCCAACGTCTGTGGCTGTCCAATGGGCACCACATGCTAAGTTGTGTGATGATCAGAACCACCCATGATGTGGATCTATGCTAGATGGGCCATCGCAATTAAGAAAACTTATGCTGAACAGATGATTGTGACCACATTATCTATGGATGATTCTGTGAATAATGTGCATTACCGACGTAAATTACTTTGGCAACCATACATCTCCTCTCTCTTTTTTTCTCGATCCTTCAATTAAAAAATGACAACCAAAGGTGCACCACACATCATGGACAATCTAAATCTATGATTGGACCTCTATTATAAGCAATGTAGATTGTTCACTTTTTTAACTATTGATCAAACTGCTAAAATCATCCAATTAAGAGGGATAGTTATCTAAAGGTGCTCAATGTGGTTCATCATGTAGGACCCACCTTCAAAGCAGGCATATTTTTTGGGAATAGGGGCACCAACAGTGGAAGCGGAAGACGAATAACACAACAGCAAAATATAAGATCAAACGAGAAACACAATGAAATCACACCCACACAAGCATTCAACCATAAGAGATAATCCGATTTTACATGGAAAAACCCCTCAACAGGTAGAAAACCACAGTACAAAGCGATCTACTATAATTAACAGAAGATTACAGAGATTGACAACCCACAAGCAAGGAAAACCGAGAAAACACAAGCTCTCTCCCTCTAAAAAACACTCTCCCCCTTCCTAATGCGATTAGAAAACCTTGGACACCTTAGGATTACTCCTAATCCCGGATTTATGTCATATATATAGCAAACAACCCCGAATTAGAAATGTTTTACGCAAATCCGCACAATAGCGCAAGAGAAACCTTGCTGTGCAAGTCACGCATAACTGACTGACTGGTTGGACCCCATGGCCAACTGGTCGAACCGGCCCAAAAACAATTTAGGGGCTCAAAACTCCGAAAAACATGTTGCCTCTTCACTGACCGACCGGTCTTGACCAGTCGGCTCCCATTGCCCGATAGGTCATGACCGGTCGGTGACAGTCCAGGGAGCTCAGTTTAAAGGCTCTTCTTCCAACAAATTTCATCGAGGCTTCAAACGTCGAATCAGAACATCCTCACTTCGTCATCTCATCTTCATCATAGCTCCATCGCTTCTCGTGCCATCATCAACCCTAACCTTGCACTTTCACACCCTTTTCCGCTCTTCTCATGTGGCCCTTGGGCACTTGCCACATACGAGCAACCGTGGATCTCGTTGCCGATCCCACAGCTCCACCGTGAATTATGCTCCCGATTAACTTGTAAAGATGGCCACACCTCTATGCCTTCGTATACACAAGTGCCCCCTTAATCACTTCACAACAACGATCGCGGTCGATGAACACGCATCCTTTCGCCTCGAGTGCACCAAGAGAGATCACATTCATCTTCATCTTGGGGTCATGCTTCACATCTTCCAGGAATCGTTCGATCCCATAGAACATCCTGATGCGCACCATACCAATACCCACAACCTTATGAGTGTAGCCATTGCCCACAAGTACCGATTCACTACCATACTCCCTATATGTCGTTAATTAACTTTAGTCAAGATATACGTGACATGAAGCCCCTGAATTTAGGATCCATTCTCTTTTGTGAGATCCCTTGACAGATACAATCAGAACTTCACAAAGAACGTCATTGTCCTTTACGATATTGGCTCCCTCTCCAGAAGAATTTTCATACCTCTCTTGCTTCAACTTGAGATTCTGACAATCTCCTCTCATGTGGCCTTCCTGACCACAACTCCAGCACTTCACCTTGGCCTTCCCTTTGCCCTTGGCCTTAGATCCCGATTTTGAATATCCCCCATCATGCTCAGAACTTCTTCTCCTCATAATCAGTGCCTTTGAGGAAGAACGAGAACCCACATCACCGATTTTCTTTCTCAATGCCTTCGACTGGAGAGTTGAGATAACGGTCTCGACACTAATGGTCTCCCTCCCTGCACACACAGAGTCTCTGAATGACTCATATGAATCTGGAAGAGAATTCAACAAGATGCGTGCTTGATATTCATCCTTCATCGGATCGTCTATCTCCACCAACTTGCAAACTAGCCGATTGAATGTGCTTAAGTGGTCCTCCACATCCGTCCCCTCAGTCATCCTCATGGTGAACAACTCCATTAACAAATACATGCGATTCTCTAGAGACTTTTTGGCATAAACCTTCTCTAGCTTCGCCATCGTATCAGCTGCAGTCTTTTCCTTCGTGACGTGATAGATGACATCATTCGTAAGGCATAATAGGATTGAGGTTCTAGCCTTCTTCTCGAGCTTCATCCACTCATCATCTTTCATAGCCTCGGGTCACTTTTCAAGGGCTTCATCAAGCACTTGTTGAACTAGAAGGGATTTGATCTTCACTTTCCATAGCTCAAAGTTATTTTTGCTAGAGAACTTCTCTACATCGAACCTTGTGCTTGACCCAATCTTCTCGTCTCAGATCCGAATTCTACTCCCCCCAACTTTAGCTCTGATACCACTTGTTGGAAATAGGGGCGCCGACAACAGAAACGAAAGCCGAACAACACCACAACAAAATATAAGATCAAACGAGAAACACAATGAAATTACATCACACAAGCATTCAACCATAAGAGACAATTTGATTTTACATGGAAAAACCCCTCAATGGGTAAAAAATCATGGCACAAACAATCTACTATGATTAACAGAAGATTACAGAGATCGACAGCCCACAAGCAAGGAAAATCGAGAAAACCCAAGTTCTCTCCCTCTAAAAAACACTCTCCCCTCTTCCTAATGCGAGTAGGAAACCTTGGATACCTTAAGATTACTCTTAATCCCGGATTTATATCATATATATAGCAAGCAACCTCGAATTAGAAACGTCTTAGGCAAATTCGCGTAAGAACGCAAGAAAAACCTTGCTGTGCAAGTCACGCGTAACTGGCTAACCGGTCCTGACCAGTCGGACCCCATGGCCGATCGGTCGAACCGGCCCAAAAATAGTCCAAGGGCTAAAAACTTTGAAAAACACATTGCCTCTTCACTGCCGGTCAGCCCCCACTACTCGACCAGTCATGATCAATCGGTGATAATCCAGAGAGGCCAGTTTGAAGGCCCTTCTTCCAACAATATCGTCAAATAACCTTCTTGACAAATCCTCAGTCAGAAAATTTCCAAGATTTTTAAGTTTGTGGTTTTCCTCGGGAAAATTCCAATGAAGATAATATCACGAGAATGCCATTTTCTATATTTTGAAGAAAATACCATGACTTTTTCAAAATGTCGGTGATATTTTTCACACTGTCGACAGGGAGTAGCCCCAGCACCCTCTTCCAAAGTCATTGTATACCACATTCATCTCTACCAGAGCTCGATGTTTCTGTCCACATTCCATGAGATGTTTCTGTCCTCCTTCCATGAATATTCAAGCTACGACTCTTCAACGTGTGGAATTTTCAAAGAATGTATTAACTTACTTTTTCTTTGCAGTTCTCATTTTTCAATGTTAAATGATCAAGTGCTCTCAGTGTATAATAACCTTTCAATACACCTAATTGCATTTGGATTCTGGGAATCAAAATCAAGAATCAGGGCCATCCATTAGGTCCAATGTCCTCTTCTTCTGTCACTGCGAAAACCACATCGCTAGGATGGTTCTATAGACATGTGACACCACCTGTCTTCTATGGACAATCCTATTCATCCATTTTTCATGCCATTTGAATTTATTTTGTGTATCATCCTGACCGTCCATGCAGAATCATTTTCTCTCGAAAGCTTGTGAAGAAGGGACTAATGGACGGTTCCGATGCATGGAATCGTCAAAAAGAAAGTAGGTGCATGGAAAAACTTCCATGCACTTAATCCACTCGATTATTTCTTACAATAAATATAATCTTTCATTTGAAAAACGTACCCACTGGAAGATGGAAGCATATTGTGTACTTAGTAGACTATATGGGGCCCACCTTGATTTATATATTTTATCCACACCGTCCATCTATTTTAATAGTGATCATTTTAGTGCATGAGAAAAAATTGGAAGAATATCCAAAGCTCAAGTGGACCATACCACAGGAAATAGTTTGAATTGAACACCTACTGTTGAAAGCTTCTCAGGGGTAACAGAAGTTTTGGATTAAGCTGATATTTGTGTTGTACTTTCATCCATATCTATGTGACCTTATGAACAAGATGGATGATAAATAAACATCACTGTGGGCTCTAGGATGGTTTCAATGGTGGATATCAATATTCTCAGTGTTTCCTGTGGTGTGGTCCACTTCGCTTCCGATATGATTCAGTTTTGGTATCATGCCCTAAAATGGTCTGGAAAAGTTGATGTATGGTATGAATAAAACACATAGATCCATGGTGGGCCCCACAGACTTTACTCGGTTCGCTTAGGCGTACTGAGTAACTCGGTCCGCATCACTGGACGACGATTAGTCCATACTGAAGTTGGTCCCAACTTTGGGATGGCATTATGTTGACTCAAAGTCGCGCTTGGGAAGTGGTCCAGCTGGGGTGCAACGTACCGTAACAAGGTATTTGCTCAACCATAAATCTCACTTTCAAATACTTGGACAGTTGTACAAATCAACGGTCTAAGCCTGACGGCTGGTTTGTGAGAAGGAGGTCCATGTCTTGCCTTATCTTGTACAAATCAACAGTTGTACAGATCAACGCAGTTAGGGCTCTCAATGGGTCGGATCTGGATCGGATCCAACTCCAAGTCCGTATATCTATAGACGGATTCGGATCGGATTGGGATCCAACTGGGATCCAAAAGGTGATATCCATATCGGATCCATTTATAAATTGTTAGATCCATATCTGATCCAAAATCCATATAACTATCAGATTCGGGTCGGATCTAGGTCTAAATCCACCCCGTTACAAATCTAAAAAAATATATGATATAAAATATATAATATAATATATTTAATTTAGTAGAAAAATTATGAAAATCCCACTATTTACTGTGGTATGGTGGACATGGCCTAAAATAATTTGTAAAAAAGATAGCCTGAATGAATATAACATATACAGTAAGGTGACAATGAGTCGGATCCTAATCGGATTCGGATCAAACTCGGATATATTTCCGTGAATCCATATCCGGTCCATTTAAGTAATCGAACTTATTTTAAGATCCAAATCCGGTCCATTTAACTAATCGGACCTATTTTAAGATCCAAATCCGCATTATACGGATTCGGAGCGAATCGGATCTCGGATCTGACCCGCTCCATTGAGAGCCCTAAACGCAGTAACTCTGTACGTTGCAACATGCTGAATAAACCTTTTGGTGCCCACTGTAATTTATGTATTTAATCCTTGTCGTTCATTGGTTTTACCAACTCATTTTAGAGGATGATACTAAAATCGAAGCATCCAAAGCTCAATTGAGCCACACCACAGTAAACAATGAGGATAATGATATCACCATTGAAACCTTCTCAAGGCCCACAATGATGTTTAATTGTCATCCAACCTGCTTACAAGGTGACGAAGACATCATCAATGGAAAACACAAATATAGGCTTGATCTATGCTTTAATTATTGGTCCATGCCCTAATGATCAGAAAAAAAAAAAAAAAAAAAGGATGGATGGCATAGATATGACACATACATCACGATGGCCCTAGAGAGTTTAATGAATAGCTAGGCGATCCACGTACACCTTGATGGGAGATGGAGCTGCTGCGGACAGGAGTGAAACGCCACTTTCTTCAGGCGGTGCTGCGGAGGAGCCGATTAGGTGAGACCCCGGATCCACTGAGTTGGCTGGGACCCAAGACTATGGGGGCCACTGTGATATATGTAAATGCATCCAAGCCGTCCATCCTTATTGAAAGCTCATCTTGGGGCATGATCCAGAAAAAAGAAGCTGTCCCAAATCTCGGATGGACTGTAGCACCGGAAACAATGGTGTTTGACCATTAAAAACTTCTTGTGGGCGACAAAAGCTTTGGATCAAGATGATATTTAATATATTTACACTGTCCATCCATTTTATGAGATCATTTTAGGACATGAGACAAAAAAATAGACCGATCCAAAATTCAAGCGGACCACCCAAAAAAAAAAAAAATCAGTGGGGATTGAATATCCACCATTGAAAACTTCCTGGGGGCTATAAAAGTTTTGGATCAATCTGATATTTGTTTTTTCTCTTCATCCATGTCTGTGTGGCCTTATGAATAGGTGTGATGGCAAATTAAAATGCTGGTTGGCCCTCGTAAGGTTTTAACAGTGGGAATAATTGTTCCCACTGCTTTGTGTGTAGTCCAGTTGAGGTTTGAATCTGTCTCATTTTTGGGCTCATTCCCTAAAATTCTCTCTCCAAATGGATGGACTGTGTGGACATAACGCACACCATCTCAGTTTTGGATTGAGCTGATTTTTGGGCCTTGTGGGTTTTTTGTTATAATTTTTATAATTTTAATTTTTAATATTTTTTAGCCCACCTAATGAATGAATCTACATAAATTTTGGACAGGCTAGATGTGATAGATACATCATCTTGTAACTAATGGACAGGCTAGATGTGATAGATACATCATCTGGGCCCAACGTCTGTCCATTACCACTGTAAACTTATGAAGGTTGTTGCCACCAACGAACCTCTTAAGATAACTCCAACAAAAAGGCTAGTAGTAAACCAAGTCATTCCAGTTATCCCGACAACTGGCATACTGAATGTATGTCACCTGATCACTTGACCCAATCCAGAGTGCTCAGGGGGATCCGTAGTACTCAAGGGAGATCTAACTCTCTAGGTGAGATCCACATTACTTAGAGGAAACCCATGGCGCTAAGAGGAGATCCACATGCTCAGGGATGACCTACAGTGCTAAGGGGCAACCCACAATGCAACAAGTGGTTTGAGGGGCATTTTTTATCAAAAAGTTTGCAACTTCTCATGTGAGGCAAAAAATGATGAGCCTCACAAGAAATTGGACGAATGAGCAGACTTGGGAGCTTTGACACTAAAAATCTCTACTAGAGTGTGGATTGCACAGCAGAGTGACTCTGTATGCTGCAACATTATGAACTTTTTGGTGACCACTATAATTGATGTGTTTTATCCATGTCCTTCATCTATTTTACCAACTTATTTTAGAGCATGATAATAAAATTAAAGTATATCCAAAGCTCAAGTGAACCACACCACAGGAAACAATGAGGATAATGATATCACCATTGAAACCTTCTAAGGGCCCACAATGGTGTTTAATTGTCATTCAACCTGTGATGAAGACACCTTGTACGCAGGTCTTAGGTTCGAGTGATAAGAAGACACACTAACCCCACCGATTGGTGGGTGCATCATATGACTAACTGTGTGGGTGTGTTCCCCAACTAATAGGGTGGGTTCCTTGCATGAACTTTCTTGACAAAGTTCGAGCCGAGCTTCGAATCGAGTTGAGCTCGGGTGAACTCAAATTCGACTCAAAATTATTTCAAGCACAAAATATAGCTCGGCTCGGTTCGAACCTAGCTTTCGATCCGAGCTGAATTAAGCTTAGTCGAGCCGAGTCAAGCGAGTTAATTGAGCTAGCTTGGCTCGTGTTTAGCTCTAGCCACCATTAGTTTTATGTAGGGTCCACCGTGGTGTCTATATTTCATCCAATCCATTAATCTAACTTACCTTATTAAGATGAAAGTATTCCACACACAAAAAATAAATAAATAAATAAATAAAAATAAAAATAAAAATAGAACAAAAAAAAAGGCTATTGCAAAAGTTATGTGTTCCATAACACATATATAAATTAAAGGTTTTATGTATAATTCTCCATGGGTGGTACATGAGTGTTGAATCAGCCATATCAAACAAAGGATTTCATACATGATGCACGGGGTGGATCTCCTGCACATAGAGTTGTTCCCCTTGTAGAAGGGGTAGGCACACTCTCCACTTAACTACTCAAGTCTTGCAAGAGTTTTTGTTATAATATAATCAATTTGGACCAAAAATAACACTGGTACATAGCCGAGTAAGTCAAATTAAATTTTCATGAAAAACAGAAGGAAGAAGATATTTTTAGTGAAAAAGGTGGACTGTCCAACGGAAATGTGTGCCTCACATGATGAGTGTACTACCCTCATTTTTGGCACAGGTGTGTTCCAACTTCCAATGCAGAACTTGATTTTTGGTACATATCATGTGCACATGTGTGATATTCACTTGGTCTCGAACATGAGTTAATCCCCTCAAATAGAGGCCCCTCATTAAGCAAGACCATGCCCCTTGTTAATCATGACCTTGGGCATATAATGAATTTGGAATTGAATTAATTAGGCTAAGGTTCCTGTTCATTATGAATAGAGAACTTCACTATTTAGTACCTAATCTTTACATGTGGGGCCATGTTAGCTTATCTAATCCATTGATTAAGTATGATGTTAAAAGAAATCTCTTCATTCAGTGTGCTCTAACATTTCCATTGGTTGGCATGTAAGTTCCTAGCTCAGAAGAAAGCATTAACAATCAATAATCAATAGAGAAAAGACAAGATTCGATTGACAATATTTTTTTAAGTTAAGAGATTCCTTGGTCATTGTTCATATCGTAGAGCTATTTCACCATCATGCCATCATCATCATCATAACTATAAAGAAAAGTGACATGGGCCCATCAAACCACCTCAATTTGCTACTCAGAGAGATGGGGAGATCATCAACACCACAAAGAAATGGAGCATGGCCCACCCAAAACACCTCCATTTGGAGAGAGAGAGAGAGAGAGCATGTGGGTTAATGAGTTAAATTGCAAGTGATTGCATGTGAGTGTGGAAGGAAAAAGAGTAGGGTTCATGGATGGTCGTGAATGCATGAATGAGATTTTTTTTCTTTTTTTTTTTTAACACAACCTGGCCCCAACACCTGACCCAGCCCGAACACCCGACCCGAACACGACCCAGCCCGACCGAAAGCACCCAAAGGTGCTGCTGGTGAATGCACGCATGAGCTTGTTGTGCGGGTCAGGTAGTCTATGCTAATGAGTTCCTTTTGCTTCTGACGCCACTCAGGATCCAACGTCTGTAGCTGTCCAATGGGCACCACATGCTAAGTGGTGTGATGATCAGGGGCAATCGCAATTAAGAAAACTTATGCTGAACGGATGATTGTGATCACATTATATATGGATGATTCTGTCAATAATGTGCATTACCAACGTAAATTACTTCTGCAACCATCCATCTCCCCTCTCTCTCTCTCTTTCTTGATCCTTCATTTAAAAAATGACAACGAAAAGGTGCACCACACATCATGGACAATCTAAATCTATGATTGGACCTCTACTATAAACGGTGTAGATTGTTGGCTTTTTTAACTATTGGTCGGACTGCTAAAATCATCCAATTAAGAGGGATCACTACAAGAAAAATGACATTTCCCGGCAGCCAAAACCGCTGGCAGAAGTCGAAAAAACCGCCGGTAAAACTTTCCCGAGCGGTCATGTAAACGCTGAAAAAAGCTGCGTCGGCAAATCATTTACCAGCGGCCAGCATGATTTAACAGCGTTTCCCTGGCCGCCGGGATAAGTTAACTTTTCCCAGCAGCCAGAATCATTTTCCAGCGTTTTCTAGCTGCCGGTAAAAGCCTGACGAGGCGCCGGAGAAGTCCTCTAAAGCGCTGCGAAAGGCCTGACAAAGCGCTGGTAAATATCTGAGAAGTGATGGAAAATATATGAGAAGCGCAGGAAAAAGTCCATTGAAACGCTGGAAAAGGTCTGTCGAAACTTATATTGAGGCGCTGGTAGAAGTCTATTAAAGCGCTGGTAAAAGAGTCCCAACATGCAAGCCAGCTGGGCAGTTAAAAAGAACCTGTATTTTTTTTTTTTTAATATTTAAAACCTAAAGAATGTTGCACAATTCAAGTAAAATTGAATACCAAACAATAATTGTATTACTTTACAATAAAAAATATATATAATATTTACTACAATGAGTTGAAAATTTGTTCGAATACATCTAAAAAAAATAACGCTATTCAACCCTCATTTATCTTTTGCTTAGAACCTGCAAATCAAAATAGCCAAAAAAAAAAAAAAAAAATCCCAAATCTGCCATTCAGCCCTCATCCATTTTTGCTTATAACCTGCAAATCAAAATAACAAAAAATTTAATTACATTCCAAATAACCCGCAAATTAAAATAATAAAAAAATTAATTACATTCCAAATAACCTGCAAATCAAAATAACAAAAAAAAATTAATTAATTACATCCCAAATCCACTATTCAACCCTCATCCACCTTTGCTTATAACCCGCAAATCAAAATAACAAAAAAAATTACTTACATCCCAAATAACCAAAGTTGCACATAAGCCAAGCTGAACCGAGTTTCACTCAAGTTTGGTTTGACTTGTTATTATGTGGGTCCATTTGTTTTACTAGCTCATTTGGGGCATGGGCCCAAAAATATAGCAGATCCAAACCTCAAGTGCAGTACACCACAAGAAACGAGGTAATTGAATACCCGCCATTGAAAACTTCCTAGGGCCTACCATAATGTTTATTTGCCTTTCAACCTCTAAAGATCATACAGCTATGGATGAAGGGAAAACATAAATAAAAACTTGATCCAAAAAATTTATGGCTCACAACTTTCAATCACTACTATTTCTTATGGTGTGGTCCTGCTGAGAATTGGATTTACTTCATTTCTTCAGCCCATGCCTTAAATTGAGCCAGCAAAACAAACGGGAATTATGAAAGACAGATCTAAAATCTTCTCTATTTTTCAGTTGTTTTGTATGGAAATCACAAATGAGTTTAGTTTGAATCTGTGTTATGCTCGGATATGCAAATGAATATCTGTGCTGGGATTTTCAGACTTTTGGTAAACATGGAATCTTACATCAGACTTCATGTGTTCATAACACTCGATGAAACAGAACCGTAGATAGGAGAAATTAACATTTAATTGAAGCTGTGACTGCTATAAAGATTTTTTTTATTTTTAAAGGAATTAAAATACAACAAGTTGCATTGCTTACCCCTTTGGCTCTTCAATCCCACCAGATAGAACCTTGGCCGTTGATCTGGCCTGATCCATCGATTGTGAGACCGTTCACATCCTTTATTTTAATCCAATGATTCTGATCTAATCCAGCCCACGCTGCCATATCAGTGGTCGCCATTATAGTTCCCAAAACCTGCATGCCCACTCACAATAGTTGTAAATTGTGTATGAGAAATGATTCAATGCCCGGAGTACCATGGGTTATAGTGCTCCTAGTTACATTGGGACATCTGGATAATCCATTCAATTTATCCAGACCGTCCATTAGCTTCATTATACGTTCCACTGTCTACATCTTGCAATTCACACTCATTGGATGATCTAAACCGTCCATAACTTGGCCTCCTTTTGTATAGCCATCTATTTTCCAAGCCATGGATGGGATAATTAGGATTCTCTAGCAAATGTCATTCTTCATAACCATAAGCAATCGATGATGAGCCCCATAAAAAAGACGGCTCTTGTTGGCTAGATTTTCTTTGCCACAAAGTGATTTTGCCCTTCATTTTATAGGTTATTGATCATCAGTATGCTTTTTTACATGATAGCTCATGAAATTATCTCTTTCTACGTACCTGAACATGGATATTGGTAGACTTGCAGGGACCACTCAAGGTCACTGGATTCAACGTACGTAATAGTCTGTCCCAATGGAACAGACACCGTAGATGATGGGCCCGGCGTCGCACATGCAGTGTTCCATGCATTTACAAATGCCTACAATCAACATAATATTTTATAATGTTATTACTTATAGAAATCAGATGTAAAAAAAAAAAAAAAAAAAAAAAAGTCTTCTTGCAGTGGGTATTTGTATGCACATACACCTCTGCTCTATGTAAGCTAATAATTTTGGACGATTTTGCCCACACAATTGGTTATTAAGAGAGTTTTAGACCTTAAGATTTGAAATGATATAGATGGGCTTTCAAAATAATATACGGGTATTCAAGGCATTTTAAAATTATGAGTACTGAACAGATGTACACTACTCTTTCTTAGGCCTTGATACCAAAAATATGAATTATTCAACAACACTTAGGTGGCCCAACCCATATGCATCTTGTATTTCAGCAGAGTCAATAACAATGGAATAGTAGTTAGCTTTGCTTGGTTGTGTCCGAGCGCAGCCCAACGAAGCCATAAATAAGAAAAGAAAGGTCATGAAAATGCCCTGCATCAAAAGATGATAATAATAATAAATTGCCATTTACTACTGCCATAAAAACATTTTGATTCAAGCTGCTAATGGGTTCCCAGACCCGTCTTTACTAGTTTGACTTGAACCGATTTTGATGGGTACTCCAGGTCTCATCTTTTGGACCTGTTGGGAAATCAGGTTAGGGTGGAGTCAGTGTTGGGATCTGGGCCATGTGATGAACCTGGTTAAAGTCGGGTTGGGTTAGGTTGGGCTTGGGCTTGCTGAATTTTAAGTAGGTGAGGTCAGGCCACAAGATAATGGATCTTGGGTTGGGTTCATGTTGGAATTCTTTGCCCTTTTAGTACATGGTCTAGGCTTGGGTGGACCTGGCATCCCTGCAGTCCATTACTATGAAACTACCAAAAGTGTTGCCATTGATCTGCGCTCCGGTTGGTCCCAGATCAGAAAAGCTCTAAAATCAAGAACCTGAGCTTTCACCATGGGCCTGCGATAGCCATAAACAGTTCCAAATTGTTGTTGAATATTGGCGGGGCCTGGCCCATTTATCGGTCGGGCCTGAAAATTAGCTCCAGCTCAGTCTACAGTAACAAGATGATAAGCTCCATGGCCCAATGCATGCTTTGTTGATACACATGAGTGCTTCGGACACCTTAATAACCGACGGAATTACCTGAAAATACTGACGGATGCATATAGTATATGTCTCTCTTCGATAAGTGCTTCTTTTCTTGCAACAGTTGCTGAATGATAAGTAGCACCCTTAGTAAGACGTCTGGAAGAGAGAGACACAAGTGAGACTCGAATAAATAGATCCAAATCCATCTTTCTAAATATCATGAAAAGAAACTCGAAAGGGTAGCTCACCCAGTCTATGAGCATGGCCTTCTTTTTCAATGGAGAGTATCTCCTTACCCTTGATCGAGTAGGAACTACAACAGCTGCACGCAGTAACATGCACACATGAAATAAGACCATACTGCTTTGAAGATGACATGCCTGGAACCATGACTTCAATCTTCAATAACAATGTCAATGAAAAATATTGCGGCCTAATAGGAAAGGGCATGTTCGGGAGCAGAGATTCATAAATATTTTACAATAAAAAAATAAAAATAAAAAGCATTTTTCTCTATTTGGGAAGCTAAAGAGGTGTGGATCTTCATTAAATCTGTATTTTCCAAGAAATTGCATCAGACTTTTTCTCATCTCATACCATGGTTTTTTTTTTTTCTTTTTTTGATTTTCAAGATTCTATTTTCTTTCCAAAAGCTTCTATTTGAGGCCAGTGCATGCCGCAAGTGATCGCTACCACCCATCTAGTGGGCCCTACCATGGATGGAGCAAAGTTCAAAACCTAAGGCTTGAAAATGATCCCAGCTACATTTCCCTACTAATGTAGATTGATTTCCCTAGCTATGTTCCCAAACAGAATACATGGAAAAGGGCACAAATTTTCCAAGAAAATTTTATTTCCTATCAATCAAGCAAGATAAACACTTTTCTTTCCACCTTTTCCAAAGGAAAAAAGGAATCAATGATAACCCCACTTTCCTTGTATTTTCTTTCCAAGTACCCAAACAGATCCAAAAGCGATTTTTGCAAGTAAAACTAGCAATGATTTACTTCTAGAAAAATCAATAATTTTCTAGAAAGATTCAAGTATGAATAATCTAAATATTGTATAAACAAATCCATGATAGTAAAACCTCACATCCCTACAATGGCCATACATGCATGAAGACATCAATGCTCGATTGAAAATAGAAAATGTGCAAAATGCTGAATTTTCAAACCAGGGGGCATGTTCGGTTGCACCAAATATCATGCAATTTTGCACCAAATTTTTTGTTTTTAAGATGAGGATTTTAGTAAGCTGCACAAAAACTACAAAGGACAAAAGCAAATAAAAAATAAAAATAAAAAGACACCAGGGAAAGAAAAGGAAAAAAAAAATACAGCAGGCTGCCCCATGGCTGCACAGAACCACAACAAATTCATGATATAAAAAATTTGATACTCTGGCTGTGTGATAGATGATACACAGTAGCAATCGCTTGCACATTGCATACTTGGCATGCAAGTAACTCAAACTGCCCATATCTTGGGTCCCAGTATATATATCATGAACCGAAAATTACAGATTTTTTATTATCTAATCACCATCTATTGGATGGCTGAAAAAATGGAAAGCAATCATCTGATTTCAACAAACAGGCATCCAAAAATTAGTGGTTAGGATTGTTCAAAGAATCCTGTTTTGGTACAAGTAACAATTTCTTGTGCCTGCATATCAAGCATCATGCTCGGCCAGAGTATGAAATAAACTCCTCTAAAATCAAAGAACATCCTTGGATAGCCTATAGCCTAAATTTGTACCAAGAGGAAAATCCTAGCCACTGTTTCTAAATGTACTCTGTTTATTCTTTCTGCTTGTTCTTGGATATTTATAATTTATATTAAGGTGGAAAAGGATGTAAAATAGAGAGAAGGCAAAGTTTTTAGGCATTGCCAATGGAAAATATTATTTTTAAAGCATGATTGGTTATTGCTGTTGTGTTCTGTTTATTATTTCTTATAAGGCATGCTGTTTCTGTTTCCTTTTCTACCAGTTTCATCAAGCACAGCATTTTTTTAGGTGGCAACTTGTTGAAAAACAGCTTTTTTTGGTTGTGTATGTGCAGGTTGATCTTGATGAATGGTTGCTATTTGGCCCAGTTATAGTTCACATGCAAAATAACCTACGGAAGTTGGATTTTTCAGAGTCTATAGCACTGGCTGAAGTTGGGCTAATAAGAGACTAACCGTCCGATCGTAACTGTAAGTGGCAGCTGGGCTGATGTGTTGAAAAGTGCTATTCTGGGTTTACTATACCATTTATAGTGGAGATCTTCATTAGATGGAATGGGTTTAGTTTCACTTGGTATTAGTCATTTGTCCTCGTGCATGCTAAATAATGGATCTTCCAATATCTACATCTGGAAAGCAATGGAGATGTAGTGCATTGTCATGCTTGATCCCATCTATTTCTATGGAAAAGATTTCGATTATTTAGTACAATCAACTGGTCTCAAAATGGGGCCCATAGCTATCTCACAATGGGCTAGGGCCAAAAGGGCAACATGTCAAGTCCATTTGTAAATACAAGAACCCAAATTATAGGATTGGTGAAGATCCACGTCTTAGTGTGCGACTAATGGTTGGGACCCACAAGGGAAAGGAGAATTCTTTGTTAAGTTTAAGATAACATGATTCTTTCTATTTATCTTTTTTTCGTTCTTTGATATAATCCGTTACCAGCTTTGTTAAGTCCAGACACATGTGGAAGTCTACTAATGCAAATACTAACCATGTTCAGTGTGGGTGACAGGTGCAATATCCAAGCCATCCATTAGGTGGTTTTGATTCCATGCTTTTTTAAAGATGCATTCATGAATGGTAGAGTAGTGAACTAAACTAAGTAAACTGGGTTCACTGAGAATCCTATCAATCATGAACTGCAAGACAAACCCAAACCAACAATAAATCAAACTGAATAAATTGGGTTTACTAAGGATCCCATGAATCATGAACTGCAAGACGAAGCCAAACCAAGCAAATCAAGATTTCACAGAGTATCTCATGGGGACTGAAATCAGTCCCAATTAAATGAAAATTGATCTCATGATGGGCCCTGTTTTGGTCCACACATGCTATCCAAGCGTGGGTCCATACTCTAGACAAATTTGAGAAGGTTTTTGGGCCCTCATGCTAGAAACATTTGAGAAGCTTTTGGAATCCACATGCTTTACAGATTGAAGGCTCGCTGGACTGTACACGTTGAACAGTTTTCAGCCCACATGCTGTTCATAATTTTGGACAGAATTACGTAGTTTAAAATCATGAAAAATGATAGACATGATTCTCATCAAGATTATGGAAAATGAATGTCCACTAATCATAGAGTCAATAGTCAAATAAGCTTAGGTTTTTGTTAATGATACATCTAAACAGTAAAACTTAATTTGGACAATTTAACTTCGAGTTATTCTATGCCCACACGCAATTTCTGCCTGCAGATCATCAAAAGCATGGCACTCTTCTCTAATATCAATGTTTTTTTAAATAAAAAAATTGTATATTTTTGCATGTTACTAATTGTTTGGCAAAGTCTATGGCAGCCTGTTCACTCAAAATTTGCACATGGGCACAATGCATTCAACCACAATTATAATATCTAGGACAAGCTCATTGGCAGTGGAATTAAAAGAGAATTTTAGACTTTTCCTAGGTTTGCCGAGGTAACGTGGTGTACCAAAAACTTTAATCATTCCCCAGGAAATACTAGGCCAACTGTCCCCAGGAAACATAAAAACCAGGAAATGAATTCCCCAACAGCCAAACAGGCCCTCATTGAAACTCTTCATTTCATACTTCTCAATTCATCTACAAATAGTGATGGTAACAATCATCTGTTGAGCGAAAGTTTTGTAAGGTGGTCTGAGTTGAACAGATATCACAACATAGACAGTTCAGATCATTAAAGAATTCAGCATGTGGGCCCTATTGGGAGGCAATAGATGCTTGATCTGGAGTTGCGACAGAGGCAAAACAAACTCGTGCAAGATGTATTAGTGTTACAGAGTATTTCATGATTCTGGGAAGTTATTTGATACTACAGCTGCCTATGACTCTTGATACATAGGCACTAACAAATTGTACATGAGGCATACATTAACTCACATTCAATCAACTAAATTGAGGGACTCAACTATCATTAAGTCACAGTCCCAAAATCAGGTTTCTCAAAAAATCCTAACCTCTGTTCAGTGGACACTTGTTTGCTGAAATATGACTGTTGGATATTTTCATTTATAACCATACATGTATAAATGTAATTGAAAGGTATTATCCAAAAAAAGAAAAAAAAAAGGGTAATATGCAATTGGGTTTGGGTTGCCCAGCCTGAGTGTTAAACCAACCTGACCTGACCCGACCTAAATTTTGGGTTGCGCCAGTCTTGTTTGGGTTGGGCTCAACTCAAGTTGCACTCCTAATCTGCAGCATATCAACAATTACAAACCTAACAGGTAGGGTGGTAACTAAATTTACAATTTTGGAAGAATCTGTTGTTCATTAGGCCTATTTGTTGCTGCCCAAAAATGACTGTTCCCTCTGATTCTTCTCCATAATCCTTCATAATCCTTCACCACGACACAGGAACAACCAACAACCTTCCTTGCCTTTCCCTCTGAGTCAATCTTGCAGAGCCCAGCCCACTCGCCAAGGGTTTTAGCACTTGGGACCGATATCAAGCTCACATTGTGGTCAGCACAGGGAGCCCTGTAAGGAATCTGACTTGCCAACAATGTTGCCCTGCAAATGCAGTTAGGACACCCCCAATCAGCGTGATAGGGGCCCCATTTTCATGAAAGGGCAAACCTTTTTTTTTTTTTTTTTATCAATCAACATATTTTTTTTTTTAAACAATGATATTCAACAAATATAATCAAATATATTGCTCAATACATGAGATATTCAAAAGAGCGATTACCACACAACACAAATGTGTAATAAAAATTAAAAAAATAATAATGATAAATAAATAAACAAATAAAATCTCAATCAAAAGTGTTCATCTGGTGGACCCTACTATAGATATATCCTGCTATAAAAAGTTCATTGGGGGCATGCAATCATAGCTATTTGTGGCTAATCAAACGAATGGTTACAATAACGCTGCCAGCAGTTCAGATTCAGACAGGAAAGTCTATTAACAATAATAGATTTCGTACCATCCATCATCCATAGTGGCCCACCATCTGGACCCTTGACTGTATACATATGGTTCAGTGGCAACAAACCACCAACGGTTCGGGACACTACAAGGAGGAAGGCCTTGTGGGTGTGGTGGTGTGACTGGTTTATGGATGATGATGAGCCACTGGAGTATCCCATTGCTCAAGATCGTTGGGGATGGATATGGGTGTCAGATATCCGGCAATTGGGTGCCGTCCGATGAGCAGATTTTCGCAATGTGTCCGATCTTCTGGCGATTTAGAGCTGGCCCACCAAGTGATTTTCACTATGGTGATCAGATGAAATCAGAAGGAAGATAGAGGAGATGTGTGAAGGGGCAAACCTGTTGGACAGGTATGGCAGACACCACTGTGTGCCCCATACACAACCAGTAACAGGAAATAAACATCCACAACCAGCACATGTGCATCTCTAAAAAGATCAATCAATGGAAGAGACTATAGAAAGGATATGAATAATAACAAACTTGAATCAAAGTACAATATTAAACATCCACATGCCAGTTCAAAAGCCCTAGTAAAATTGAAGAAGAATAGGAAAAAGGGGGTGGAAAGAAAGAAATTGAGGACTTACAGAGCTTTTTCCAAGCCCACAATGAAGCTCTGTTACCAGCCGCAGCAGAGAGCTATAGAAATCGAGAGAAGAAGAGAAGGGCGATGGGATTTTTGGAGATGAGACGTTAGGGATTTCAGAGATGGGGACTTGAGAGATTTTAGAGATGGGTGCCTTGGGGTTTTTGGAGATGGGGGCCTTAGGGTTGAGAGAGAGAGAGATTTTGGAGATGGGGGCCTTAGGGTTGAGAGAGAGAGAGAGAGATTTTGGAGATGGGGGCCTTAGGGTTGAGAGAGAGAGAGATAGAGAGAGAGAGAGAGAGAGAGAGAGGAATCAGGCCGGGGTAATAGAGATGGGAGCGGGGTAGTGAGAGATAGCGCGGGAATGAGAGAGGCGATCGCGCGCGGGCGCTTTATATATGGGATTTTTTTTTAGACTTGCCAGCGATTTTTTTTTAGACTTGCCAGCGGTTTTTAATTACCGCTGGCATATGTCACCGTAAAAACCACTTCGTAGGCGGTTTCTCTTTTAATCAGCAGCGGACATATGTACCGCCGATTTATTATTACAATTCCCAGCGGAATACGTTGGCCGCTGAGAAAAATGCGCTGCCAATTCCACCTTTTGTTGTAGTGGATGGTTATCTAAAGGTGCTCGATGTGGGTCATCGATCATGCATGACCCACCTTCGAAGCAGGCATATTGACAAATAACCTTCTTGACAAATTCTCAGCCAGAAAATTTCCAAGATTTTTAAATTTGTGGTTTTCCTCAGGATATTACCAGGAAAATTCCAATGAAAATAATATCACGAGAATACCATTTTCTATATTTTGGGGAAAATACCAAGACTTTTTCAAAATGTCGGGGATATTTTTCACACTGTCGACAAGGAGTAGCCCCAGCAGCCTCTTCCAAAGTCATGGTATGCCACATACATCTCTGTCAGAGCTTGATGTTTCTGTCCACCTTCCATGAATATTCAAGCTACGACTCTTTAACGTGTGGAATTTTCAAAGAATGCATTACAGTTCTCATTTTCCAATGATATATGATCAAGTGCTCTCAGTGTATTTGTAACCTTTCAATACACCTAATTGCATTTGGATTCTAGGGAATCAGCATCATGAATCAGGGTCATCCATTAGGTCCAATGCCCTCTTCTTCCATTACTGCCAAAACCATATCACTAGGATGGTTCTAAACATGTGACTTGACCTCCCTTCTATGGACAATCCTGTTCATCCATTTTTCATGCCATTTGAATTTATTGTCTGTATCATCCTGACCATCCGAGCAGAATTATTTTTTCTTAGAAGACTGTGAAGAAGGGACTAAATAGAATGGGCGGTCCTGATGGATGGAGTCGTCAAAAAGCAAGTAGGTGCATGGAAAAATTTCCATCCACTTAGTCCACTGGATGATTTCTTAAAATAATCTTTCATTTGAAAAACGTACCCACTGGACGATGGAGGCATATTGTGTACTTAGTAGACTCTGTGTGGCCCACCATAATTTATGTCTTTTATCCACACGGTCCATCTATTTTATGAGCAATCATTTTAGCGCATGAACAAAAAATTGTAGCATATTCAAAGCTCAAGTGGACCACACCACAGGAAACAGTTTGAATTGAAAACCTACTGTTGAAAACTTCTTTGGATTACAGAAGTTTTGTATTAAGCTGATTTTGTGTTTACCTTCATCCATGTCTGTGTGACCTTATGAACAGGATGGATTATAGATAAACATCAGTGTCAGCTCTAGGAAGGTTTCAATGGTGGATATCATTATTCTCACTGTTTCCTGTGGTGAGGTCCACTTGAGCTTCGGATATTATTCAATTTTTTGTATCATGCCCTAAAATGGTCTGGAAAAGCAGATCTATTGTATGAATAAAAGACAAAGAACCATGGTGGATCCCACCGAGTTTACTCAGTTCACTTAGGCGTACTGAGTAACTCAGTACGCAATCGACTTCACTGGATGACTCGTCTTGTTGAGTCAAAGTCATGCTGGGGATGTGGTCAAGATGGAAATCGGATTGCGTCCTGACTCCTGAGTTACCCAGTGGGCTCTTATCGTACTGGGCAAACTCTGTTGGGCCCACCATGCAGTTCATTCACGCCGTCCATCTATATTTCCAGATCATTTAAGGGGTTAAGCCAAAAATTGAAGCATATACAAAGCTCAAGTGGACCATACCACAGGAAACAATGGGAATAATGATTTCCACCGTTGAAGCCTTCCTATGGACCACAGTGATTTTTATTTGTCATCTAACCTGTTCATGAGATCACACAGACATGAATGAAGGGAAAATACAAACATCAATTTGACCCAAAACTTCTGTGGCCTCCAAAAAATTTTCAACAGTAGACATTCAATTAACACTGTTTCCTATGGTGTGGTCCTCTTTAGATTTGAATATGCTTCATTTTTGGGTTCAAGATCTAAAATTATCTGGTAAAATGGATGGACGGAGTGGATAAAATACATAAATAACATTTGGCCCCACAGAGTTTACTTACTCAATAAGCAATACGCTTCCGTCAAGCTAGGGTGCAACGTACGGTAACAATATATTTGCTCAACCATAAATCTAACGTTCAAATGCCCTCGGTGGATAGCTGTACAAATCAACGGTCAAAGCTCAAGTGAACCACACCACAGGAAACAATGGGGATATCGACTTGATCTAAACATTCCGATGGCCTACAATGACGTTTAATTGTCAAACAACCTGCTTACAAGGTGACGAAGAAATCATGGAAGGAAAACACAAATATATATTGACTTCATCTGAAACTTCCATGGCTCCAAGAACATTTCAACATTAGGTATCAAATTCCCATTGTTTCTTGTGGTGGGTCTACTTGAGCTTTGGATATATATATGCTTAAATTATTGTTGATCCATGCCCTAATGATCTGAAAAAAATGGATGGATGGCATAGATATGACACATACATCACGATGGCCACAAAGACTTTACTGAGCAGGCGATCCATGTACATCATGATGGGACCACATAGAGCTGCTGGGACAGGAGAGAAACGTCACTTTCTTTAGGCAGTGCTGCGGAGGAGTGGATTAGGTGAGACCTCGGATTGAGTTGGCTGGGACCCCACACTGTGGGGCCCACTCTGATCTAGAAAAAGAAGCTGTCCCAAATCTCAGATGGACCATAGTGCTGGAAACAATGGTGATTGACCATTAAAAACTTTTTATGGGCCACAAAAGCTTTGGATCAAGATGTTATTTATGTGGCCTCTTCATCTAAGTGTTTTTTTTTTTTTTTTTTAATCCTATCGGCAGGTTGGATTGCAAATTTTTTGGCCTTGTGGGGTTGTTGAGGTGATTAATGGACAGGCTAGATGTGATATATACATCATCTGGGCCCAACCTCTGTCCAGTACCACTGTAAACTTATGACGGTTGGTGCCACTGAACGACCTCTTAAGATAACACCTCCAACAAAGGGCTAGTAGTAAACCATGTTATTCCAGTCATCCCTACAACTGCAATACTGAGTGAACGTCACTGAATCACTTGACCCAATCGAACCTGACTCCAATTTGCTCAACCTTAGTTCCAATTGGATTGGCGTTTTCCAACCTAAGAACCTTAACAATGAACACTACCAGTCCTGTCTCGGTGCAGTTGCTTCTCTCCGTAAAAAATGAACCCTACCTATTAATAATCAGGTCAAGCTCGGCCTAACTCTAACCTAGCCCTGACCCAGCCCATATATGTCCGTTACAAAATTTGATTGGATAAGCCTTCTTGTTATGTGTAGAGCTGAAAATAGGCCAGGCTCAGCCAGCCTAGATAGCCCAAGGAACCGGCGTTCTAGCTTGCATCCAGCTTAAGTCCATCAAAGGCTAGAATCATACAACACATGTCTGGGAAAGGGAGGCCTGACCCCAACACAACACAACTCACAAAGTTCATTTTGATGGACCTCATTCCCGAATTGATTCTGTGGTCAATCTAAACCCATCGATGGGCTAACATTAACATACTAATGATTGGCATTGAAAATCTATGCCAAGTTCAATAGGCGGAGACTTTGCCTAAAACCAGTCCTATGCTAGTTGGACCAGCTACCCTAGTTTTCCATGAAACACAACGCTGTAGTTTCTCTTCAATGGACTGGACGGGTATTAAGTACTTGTCTTTGTGTCAAAAAATATGGGACAAGCTTAGGTCACCTAGTTAATTGAAATTACTTGGGGAAGAAGTTAAAATCCAAGCATTTCAGATGCATATGCTAGCCAGTTTCTTGGAAATACCAACGATATTTCCTCTCCACTTGAAAATTTATATTCATATACCAATGGCATAACCATATGATATTGAAAAGAAACACATTTTATCTACCCACAAACGCTACTTCTTGTATCAAAACAATTTTCATATATAATCCATACAATAATTAAACAAGAAAAAGCCATACATAATATAAAAGTGACCATGTCCAAATACACATATCCAAATACCCATGTTTAACAGTACCGATATAGCATGGCCAAATTGCAACCAAATTGAGTAATGCCATTAATGGTCACATTCAAAACCCATTCAACCAATAAGCAATATCATATTTATGTATAGACAAGCATACATATCACAGAAACAGACTCATGTCCAAGAAAATCACTCCAGCCAATAGTCAAGAAAACTCCCTTTAGCTCTGCATCCTTGGTGAGGTCACTACGTGCCTTCAACTCAGCCTTGATGGGATCATGATATACCGGCACACGTAAACAATATATTTATAGCAGTTAGAACAATAGATCTACAGCAGACAATGATAGATCCGCAACAGATGCAACAAAAGATCAATAAAGGATACAATAACATATTCATGAGAGAAACATAACATATCCATTTCAAATACAATAACAGATTCATAACAGATACAACATCTGAGATATGTACCAAATAAGCAATAGATCCACAACAGATAGAACAATACTTGACCCATTATATGTACATTGATTGATCCATAATAAATAATATAATACATTCAAGCAGTAGCTTGAGGAGAGGTCTCAAAGCTCAAGTCATCAAATGGGTTAAACCAGTCAGGGCCTGGCTAAAACTGAATGTGGATGGGTCTTCTAGAGGTAACTCGGGAGAAAGCAGAGGAGGGGAAGTATGTAGGGACCACAATGGGAGAATGATTTACACTTTCCACAATTACTATGGTCAAGCTTCTAATACAAGTGCCGAAGCACAGGCCATGGTCGATGGATTGGATATAGCAGCTAACATAGGGCTCTCTAACATTATTGTTGAGTTAGACTCGCTAACTCAACAATAATGTTACCTTGGAGCATTTGGTACAAAATAGGATCCAAATAACCAGAACTGTTAAATTTGTGTCTGTGTGACCCATGGTGCCATGAAAAAAAAAAAAAAAAAAGAATCCGCACAAGGGAAAAAAAATAATAAAAAAATTTGATACAATACAGTCACCTAAAGGACCAATGCTGGCGAGCATTGTCCCCTAGCCTGCCCCGCCTATGAGCTTGATGGCAGAGCTAAATGGTCTGGGATGGTCCACGGGCTTTTGGGCCTGGCTTATTTTGTGCTAAGGTTGGGCTGAAATTCTGATCTTAAGGACCCACATCCTTGCATTCTTCCAAATAAAAATAATTTAAAATTATTTACATTTAAGATCTTTCATGTATGGTCCATCCATGATGGGGTCCACCACATGAACGGTCCCAATTGATACATTACCCATCTAAGTTTGCAGCACAGAGATGGCTCTACTATCTTACGAGTCTCTACCAGTTCGAAGGTAACATCTTCCATCCAACAGTGTTAAAGATATTCGGCTGGGCCATGCCTGCTTGTTGCTCTGGGATGGACTCTAGTGTGGGCCTGGGCCATGTACTTATTGGGTCTCGAACCCTGTCCCGGCCCAACAACAGGCCTCTGGGATCAGTCTAAACAAATCAAGGGTCTAAATCTCATACATGTGTGCCATGTCCAACGGTCGGTCGGTATGGAAGCAAGGGACAGGCATTTTGGCCTCGATACAAATGGGGCATAATAAGGATCAATCATCCAAACCGTCCAAATGCATAGATTTAAGAAATAAATATGCAAATTTATTTAAATTCATGGATAAAGGAAACTTTGTAGAGCTAGACTTACCTCATCAATCAACGAAGGATGGATGGATGATTAGTTGACTCATAGCATAACCCACCCCTCTTCTGTCCCCAGCTTGATGAAGGGGATGTGTGCTACCTTTCTACCGTCCTCCTCGCTTCCATCTTTTAGCTGTAAACGCTCTGTCAGTTCCACTGGCATGCCGGCTAAGTAAAGCTCTTGGAGTCCGGTGAGGTATTCAATCCCTTCTGGAAGGGTCTTCAACTCTCCACAGTTCATCAGATTTATCTCTTGGATGCTTGGCAATGCTCCCTTCTCTATTACTACCCGATTTAGTTGTGTCATATCCTCTAAATAAAGAATCCTGAGCTTAATGAACCGTCCATCACGGAAACACAGCTGCTGCTCTTCGTAGGCCTTCCAAAGGTAAAGGAACGCCAGATTGGGCAATGATTGGAGTGATGAAAGGGGATCTTCTTCCCTCAGCTTCGACCAATTCAACCACAAATGGGTGAGGTTCACAAGAGAGCTAAACCATGGAGGCACCTTCTCCAAACGCCCGTACAGGCCAAGCTTCTGAAGAAGCGGTGGAGGGTTAGGATAGATTGCGTCCAATTGAAGTATTTCTTCCTCTGTAGTTGCCTTCACAGTCAAGTAGAGAAGGTGTATCATCTTTCCGATTGAGGCACACAACTCATCTCCGTCGATTGCTCTGACCTTGTAAATGCTAAGCCTTCTAAGTTGGGTTAAGCTCCCAACTTGTCTAACAATCTCCCCTACTCTGGCATCGATACTAACTAAACTTTGTAAACTTGTTAAATTACATATTCTTATTGGAACTTGGATGCTACTGAAGAAATCAAAACTCTTTTGAGATTCGTCAGTAATTCGATAAATAAACAGGTGTCGTAGTTTCCGTAGCTTCACAATCCCAATGGGTAGCCTCTCTAGCTCTGTATTCCCAACGTCCAGTGTTTGAAGGTTCTGTAGCCTTCCTAAAGATTCTGGAAGATTCTTAACTTTAGTTTCCCGTAAGTTTAGATACCTTAAATTAAACATACTAGTTACTTCATCAGGAATGCTTTCAATAGGAATTCCTTCTAGATTTAGGATCCTCAGCAATCTAAAGCTTGATGCCGACGTATTTAAGGAAGATAAACAAGACATGCTTACGTCAAACACCATAAGAGAACGAAGATATGGCATACCCATGCTTGGTTGAATAATTTCTCCAGAATTATAGATTGATATGCGGCGGACTTTGCCTTCTTGGATTGCTTGCTGCCCATCATACATTGTGCAGAACTTTTCTTCACAAGATAAAGACAAGGCCACTTCACGTATAATATCGTGCATCCGACAAGCTTTGACCCTTCCACACTCATTCGTCTCAACAACCTGAAGCATGTTACGATGGATGAGCTCCTTCAGGTAATTTTCTGCTGCCTCCTCCATCGTAATTTTACCTCTCTCATCCACAAAACCCTCTGCCGCCCACAACTTAATCAGCTGCTTGCGTTTAATTAGATAATCTTCAGGGAACATACAACAATACAGGAAACAATGCTTAAGGCGGTACGGTAGATCATAAAAGCTAAGCAACAAGACGTGCTTTACTCTTTCAAGCATTTTGTCATTTGTCAACTGCCAGCTCAGGTTTTCGTAGACTCGATTCCACTCCAATACTGTCTTGTCTTTCAATGACAAGAGGCTGCCCAAAGCAACAATTGCGAGTGGCAGGCCTCCACACTTTTCAACAATTTTTCGAGCCAATGGCTGCAGCTCCGGAGGACAGGGTTCCTTCCAAAACGCCTTCCTACTGAAGAGTTCCCAAGCCTCATTCTCTTGAAGACGCTCGAGCAGAAAGAGACGGCTTCCATCTCCTAATGCAGATGCTACATTCTCATGTCGAGTAGTGAGCATTATCCTACTTCCACATCTATTTCTTGGAAAGGCAATATTCAGATCTGTCCATGCAGCTACACTCCAAACGTCGTCTAAGACCACAAGGTACCTCTTTGTGTCCAAATAATCATGCACCATCTGCACTAGTTGTAAGCGATTCATGCTGTCCACATTGCTCGGAACCTCAGATTTGTTTTTCTTGAACAGATCAGTTATCACACTTTTTAGGAGTCCTTCCACATTGTAAGACTGTGAGACGTAAACCCACAAAGAGCATTCGAAATGCTTCTTTACCATTTGATGCTTGTAAGCTTTCGCCACAAGAGTGGTCTTGCCCAGACCACCCATCCCCACCACAGAAATAGCAGAACGTCTTGATTCTTCCTCTGTCAACCATACGACTAATTGATCTATTCTTTCTTTGATCCCCACAATTTCATCATCGTCTCCGTAAAGAGCAGTTTCTCCATTATGTTGCCACCTTCCATTAGCATTGTATGAGCTCGATCCATCTTCTGTATTACTAAGATGATAACGGTCTTTTCTAGCTGAAATTGCTGCAATATTGCTCTTCAGACCTTGCAGTTGAGTGGCAAACCGATGCCTGTAGAAAATATTCTTTGGGAGATAGATGGTGTCAAGGAGAAAACCCTTGAATCCACCTCGTCGTGGTCTGTCCATGCGATACACGAACTCGTCAATGACGTCCTCTACATCATGCGCAGTGTCTCTTACTTCTCCCACCCACGTTTTCATTTCTTCACTGCTATCCTTTCTTGTATCAGCATCCCTCAAAAAGGCTCGCATTCTATCAAGTTCCTTCTTGATTTCGTCTACTTCCTTGCGTACTCCTCTTAGTAGGGATACTTCTTGAGTTAAAAGAGCACTAAGCTTTTCGAACAGAAATTGAACACCCATCTCTGCCATTACTTCTGTTACATAAGAAAAAAACAAGCAATATCAATCGAAATAATGCTTTGGAAACACTGAGAAACAGAAATATTTCACAATGATTCGTCCTTTTTATCTTGAGCGCGGATCCTCTGTGTTGATAGTACGGATCCTCCGTTGGCTGCAAACAGGGATTTCCTGTTTGCAGCCTTTTTCTATTCATCCAGGCTTATGTGAACTTACCAACATATTGGATGGCGAATAAAAACTAACCGAAATATTAAAGTGAGCCCTGAGAAGTTTTTAATGGTAGGGTGTTCAATCCCCACTGTTTGGTGGAGTATGGTGCACCTAAAAATTGCATCTTCTTCATTTTTGGTATAATGTTCTAAAATGATCTGAAAGAATTGATGGACCGAGTGGATACAGAATAAACACATCAAGGTGGGCCCACGGTAAGGCTTGCAGCATCTTGGGTAAGGCCGGGGTATCACCTAATCCCTTACCGTGCACGGCAGAGCAAGAATGGAATTTCTTGAGGGGTGAAATTTACCTGGGCCTCACGAGGATGTATTTCGTAGATACACACCGTCCATCCAATTTTTTCAAATCATTCGAGAATACGAACCTAAAAAACAGTGCATATACAAAGGTAAAGTGGACCACACCACTGAAGACAGCAGGAATTGATGCTACCATATATTGAAAACTTCTTGGGGTCACAGAAGGCTTTGATCAAGCTGATATTTTTGTTTTAACTTCATCTAGGTAAGTGTGATCTTATCAACAGGTGAGATGGAAAATAAGATTCATTGTTGGCCCTAAGAAAGTTTCAACGATTGTTTGCTCAATCCTTGCTGCTTTGGTGTGATCTACTTGAGCTTTGGATATACTTCATTTTTTGGGTACATGGTTTAGAATTATTTGGAAAAATTGATGGATGGCGTGGATTTAACACAAAAATTATGTGAGACCTAGAAAAGTTCCACATGTTAAAAGTTGTATTGTGTAGTAAGGAATCCATTTGGGGTGGCTAACATGGGGGTTGTGACTAACAGTGGGGGTGGGTGTACTAACCTATAAAAACCAATCTACTTAGGAGAGAGAAGTCCGTCCCCTAGTTGGCTGGAGTCATTGCAAATGAACCAATGAGAAGGGACAACACTCAGATTTCCTGTGCCTTTAACACAGAAAATCCGCACTCTTTTATCTTACAAAGCAAAGGTTTAAAAGATGTGAAACATCAATGCCGTTGCTATTGGAATCAGGAGACTCAAATCTATGTTGGACAGGGCCATTGGTTGACCGAAAGGGTGGTCGGGCGACCCACCATGGATGAATTTGCACAGCAAACTCTCTGGACATTTTTGTAGGGGTTCGGGCGACTAAACCTGTGTCGTTGGGTGACCAAACCTGTGTCGTCGGGCGGCCGACAGTGGGCTCGAGCGCTCGATCAGGGCAACCAAATGTGTCGATCGGTTTGCGTTATCTTGTGCATTTTGTGTAAGATGTTTTTAATTTGAGTTTGTTGCCTATTTAAGGGGTGTAATGAGGGATTAGGGAAACTGTCGAAGAGGCCACGTATCCTAGATGCGCAAGGACGGATTGAGAGGGTTCTAGGGTGAGAGAAAGAGCATTGAGAGCATGAGTTTTCTCTTGTGGGCTTACATCCGAGTGAGCGTTCTTCTATAATCTCTTGTAACTTCGATTTCATAGTGGATTCGTTTTGTACTGTGGTTTTTTACCCGTGAGGGGCTTTTTCCATGTAAAATCGGATTGCCTTCTTTGTGGTTGTCAATTATTGCTTGATCGTTGCCGTTGTGATATATTCCATTTGATCTCTCGCTTCTTTCGCTGCAGGTCGATCATGTTTTTTCCCAACAAGTGGTATCAGAAATAACGTTGGGAGGCAGATCAGAATTTGAGACGAGGTATTAATGGGATCAAGCATGATATTCAAAAATTCGATCAAGGCAAGAGAAGTTCAAAAATTCTTATAGGGAATGGGCTAATACCGTAGAGGCCACAGATGACGGTTGTGATGAAAACAATGTGGTGACTATATCCTATAAGGGGTCTCTCGGTGGAGAGTGACTCTTGGATTCAAGTACATCGTATCACATGTGTCTTGATCGGAGTTCATTCATGATATACGGTGGAATATGATGCTGGATCGGTGTTTATGGGCAGTGGCTATGCTCGTAGGATTTTCGGTATTGGCACGGTGCACATTACGATGATCGATGGGATCAATTGAGTCTTGACAGATGTAAGGCACGTCCCTATGATGAGGAAGAATTTGATCTCCCTTGGTGCATTTTATGTTACCGGGTGCAGGTTCATCGGTTGCGATCGAGTTTGTAAAGTGATAATGGGAGCACTCGTGATGATGAAGGCACAAAGGTACGACCATCTTTAAGATGTGATTATGAGCACTTCTCATGGTGGAGCTGTGGGATCGGCAGTGTAATCCATGGTTGCTTGTATGTGGCAAGTGTATAAGGGCTGCATGAGAAGAGAGATAAGGGAGATGAAGGTCCAAAAATAAGTCGGTGGATGCATGAGAAGCGGTGGAGCTATAATGAAAATGAAGTAGAGATGAAGTATGAGGATGGGTGAGTATGGTGAGGTACAACATAAAGATTTTTGTCATGGTGGAGATTATTAGAATTGGGTGACTCAAATCTATGTTGGACAGGGTCGATGTCGACAGGGTGGTCGGGCGACCAACCATGGGAGAATTTGCACAGCGAACTCTCTGGACGTTTTTGCTGGGGTTCGGGCGACCGAACTTGTTGCGTCGAGGGACCAAATGTGTGGCGTTGGGCGACCTACAATGGGCTCGGTCAACCAAATGTGTCGGTTGTTTTCCGCGATCTTATGCAATTTGCGTAAGATGTTTCTAATTCTAAGTTGTTGCCTATTTAAGGGTGTAATGTGGGATTAGGGAAATTGCCAAAGGGGCCGGGTATCTTAAATTAGATATGGGTGAATATTCTTTCGTAATCTGTTGTAACTTTGATTTCATAGTGGATTTGTCTTGTACCATGGCTTTTTACCCGTGAGGGAGTTTTCCACGTAAAATCACATTGGCTTCTTGTGTGATTGTCGATTATTGCTTGATCGTTGTCATTGTGATATATCACATTTGATCTCTCACTTCTTTTGCCGCGGGCTGATCATGTTTTTTCCCAATAGTTTCTTCTCATTGATTCATGTCATTGCTACGACACCCGCTCACAAAATACACTAATTTTCTCTCCCCAATAGATTGACTACTACATAATATAATTTTTAACGTGAGGAACTTCCATAGAGGTCACCATGATTTATGCGTTAGATCGACATGGTCTGTCAAGTTTTCATATCATTCTAGAGTAAGATCCAAAAAAATGAGGCACATCCAAAGCACAATTGGACCATATCACAAAAAGAAGTGGGAATTTAACGACTACTGTTGAAACCTCGTTAGGGTCTAGTATGTAAGGATTATTTGCCATTTAAGCTGTTAATAAGGTCACGCACACCTTAGATGGAGAGAAAACACAAATAGTTAACTTGATTAGAGCCTTTTGTGGTCCCTAAGAGTTTCCAACAGTAGGCATCTAATTTCCACTGTTTTCCCTAGTGTCCCACACTTGAGACTAGGGTCCGCCTCATTTGTTGTCTCATGCACTAAAATGACATGGAAATATGCATGGACAGTATGAATCTGACACAATGGAACTTCCAGGTTTTCTTCTCTCTTCAGGAATGTGCGACACCACACAACAAGCAAAGGAGTTTTGTGCGTGTGAAATTTACATGGCCCCACCATGACCTATTTCTTAGGTCCGCACCGTCCATCCATTTTTTTACAGATCATTGTAAGATATGTGCCCAAAAACAAGGTCAATTCATAGGTTAAGTAGATTACACCACAGGGAACAGCAGGAATTCGACACATACAATTGAAAACTTCTTGGGGCCACAAAAGGCTTTAATAAGCTTATATTTGTGCTTTCCCTTAATCCAAGCCTGTGTGACCTTATGAACCAATTATATGGCAAATAAACCTCCTGGTGGCCCTGGGAAGGTTTCAATGATAAGTCGTTCAATCCCCACTGCTTTCAGTGCTGTGTTCCAATTGAACCTTGTGTATACCTCAGTTTTTGGCTAAGGCTCTAGAATGATATGGAAATTACCTTAAACTTCGGATCTGCCACATTTTTTGACCCATGCCCTAAAAATATCTAGTTAAATGGGTGGACAGTATGGATATAACACATAATGGTGGGAGCTACAGAAATTGGTGACATCAAGACACTAGGGAGATCGGTGGTGTAAAGCACATCATGCAATATTCCCAAATTCGAGTGGGGATTGGTACCCCACTAGGACCTATCTATAGATAGACGGTCCTGTAAGGGGCTCTGTGGGGCCTATCGTGATGTATATGTTTTATCCACACCATCCATCCATTTTTCCATACCATGTCAGAGCATAACACCGAAAATAAGACAAATCTAAGGCTCAAGTGGGGCCACACTATAGGAAACAGTGGTAATTGGGCGCCTATTGTTGAAAACTTCTTAGGGCCACAAAAGGCTGCTCAAGATGATATTTGTGTTTTCCCTTTATCTAGGTCTGTGTGACCTTATGAAGAGGTTATATGGCAATCAGACCTCACAGTGGACCTTAGGAAGGTTTTAACGATAGTCGTTCAATACTCGATGCTTTTTGTGGTGTGGTCTACTTGAGCTTTGGATGTGCCTCATTGTTTGGGCTCATGCTCTAAAATGATATGGAAAAGTTGATAGATGGTGTGTATCTAATACATAAATGATAGTTGGCACGGAGAAGTTCCACACATTAAAAGTTGGGTTGTGTATTATGAAATCTATTCGAGAAAATAAAAAAAAAAATCTTTGTGACAATGTACACAAGGACAATTTTGGAAGAATTTTTTTAGAAGAATCTATGGAGTGCATTCAATATTCATTATTAAGCCAGACCTCCATCGCTAAAAAAATTCAGAAAAAATTATAGGCGACTTTTCAAATTCGGAGTTAATAAACAACACTTAAAGCGGAGTACTTTCTAAGTTCCTCATTAAGTTATTTTTTCAGTGTTAACAAAAAGGTGTTGTTTGATTAACTGGAAAGTAAGATTTAAAAATTAAGTGCCAAACGTTGTAGACTGAAGTCCTGATATTGATTCCTAGGACCTTTGGGACAATGGTAGACTGAGTGAAGATAACCTGGTCTCAACACCGAGGTCCTGGTATCGATTCCCAATGTTGGGGGTGGCTAACATTGAAGTGTGACTAACAGTAGTACTGTGGGTGTGTACTGGCAATGGGATGTATGAACTAACCCAAAAGAAAAAGTGCCGATAACTTAAAGTGTTGAATTAAAATTTTGAAATAATGTTACAAATATTTTAGGCAAAATTGAATTTTTTTTTTTTTAATTCACCAATACTTTTTGCATTAGACACTAGCATTGAGTGAAGGGAGGAGAACTGAAAAAAAAGAAAGAAAATTCAATGAAATTAATTTAAGCATTAGATAATTGGATTTGCCAAATAATCTGAATGGTATAAAATCACTGATAATATTAAATTTTATTGATTAGTGTAAAAAATAAGTTTAATCACATAGTCCATGAGTTTCTTAAATTGGTTGTTTGACATAGTGCATATTGCATTAATGAATCATATCATCGTTACACTCATACGTTGGGCTCCAATGAGCCGCGACACATGCTGGATCCTATCTCACCATAGAGGCAAAATATGCTTTTTCTAATTATATTTTAGAAAGGGGGTGTTATTTGATAATCTAGCAATTTATGGCGCATGATCGGCAAGCACTTACAAATTGTACACATGGCATGTACATCTACTCAAATCAACCAGACAAAATTTGGATCCCACTGTCTCTAAATTAAAATTAAAAAATCATGTTAGTGGAGAATTCATAAATTTTGATTGTGGACACTTGTTTGTGGAAATATGACCATTGGAGATTTTGATTTTCATCCTCCAATCCTGGTCCACCAGTACAATACCTATGTAAAGAAATAAGCCTAATATTTGGTTTGTGCTACATCTTAGGTGAGACCTTCAATTTGGACAGTTTAATTTTAATTACTTGCCTTCCACTTGTGCAAATCCAAAGTAGCTCTAAGTGCTTGTTGTTCAGATGGTTAGAATCAGCAGATAAATGTAATTTTTACATATTAGCTCTTCCCTTCAAACAAATAGAAGTTGTTCCTTTTGTTTTTGGAAGAAAAGTTTATCGTTCGTCTTGAATAAATTGTATCCAGTTGTATTCTAAAATAGGTTCAGGGAATTGAAAAGCTTCTATGGATGTTAAAGGTGATGGACCTTCCAAGCTATTGAGATGGCCAGACGGAAATGAAGTTCAACTAGTGGGCTTTCCACTAGTTGAACTAAGAAAAGGACCGCACTCGCTTGGGGTTATATGCTTTAATCCTTAAGCTTTTTGGGGCTGGAGTAATGCCTGTGCTATATCTATTCTGTCAATTTGTTATGCAAACTCATTTCAGGACATGTGCTCTGACATGAGGCTGATCAAAACTCAAGTGAGTCTCAGCACAAGAAAAGTGCGGACGAAAATGCCAAGTGAAATGGTTGGATGCCATATGTATATCATGGTGGGCCCAGGAAGGTTCTAACAATTTCATGTCTTAAAATGAGTTGTCATGAGGATGAACAGAGTGGAAACAAACGCAGACATCATAATAGACTCCACAGAGCTTAGAATAAGAGGAGATTCGTTTACTTCAGTAATCCAGAATTTAAAAAGTTTATGGCCAGAATCACAGTTGCTTAGATGACCGTCTAACCATCCAAATGGCTGCTTTCAATTACACGACTGAAGGTAAAATGTAAGCCGTTTAAATACCAACAAATCTCAATATAGTGGGCCAAATCAGATGGGTAAGATCGTCCAAAAGGAGTGATGTTTGGTGCATGCTCCTTCTGCAGAACGCGGCTTCAGTGGATCCCTATCTGTGGGGCCATCCGTGATGTATGTGCCTTACATCCATGCTATCCATTCACTTTCATGGCTCATGTTAGGCCATGATCCAAAAACTGAATCAGATCCAAATCTCAGGTGGACCATAACACATGAAACAGTGGTGATTAACCATTGAAAACTTCTTCTGGGCTACAAAAAGTTTTGGATCAATTCAAGCTGATACTTGTGTGGTCCCTTAATCCCAAACAGTGGTGATTGACCTAAGAGTTGGATCCGCTTAACTTTTTGCCCTAAAATGATCTGTCAAAACAGATGGACGCATGGGTGTAAATGACATACATCACAGTGGGCCCCATAGAGGGGATCCGGGGATCAATCGAAGCCCCACCACTTTTGCATACATGTATCCTCATAAGTGTTGAACTTTCCCCATGTGAATGAGTATAGACCAAGAAATGATTTCACACCGTTCCTTACGGTGTGGCCTACCCGAGCCTTCCAATTGAATGATTTTTAGGATCTACTGTGAAAATGTGATGTTTCAGCTGATGAACGGAGTAGATCTGAAGTATTTCTGTCCTGAATAGTGGTTAGCTAGCGCAAGTAACACTTTTCGCTTCCAAGATAAGTGAGGCTAGGACTGTCCTAAATAAAAATATAGGCTAAATAGATAATAATGATAAAAGACGGTAACGATAAGTGCTTACCTCTGATTTTGGCGAATCTTTACTCCAAGAAGAAGAAGAAGAAGAAGAAGAAGAACTAACAGCTGCAGCAGCAATTCAGTGAGGCACATGTGAATAAGACTTTCTTAACTAGAGGGAGATGCACTATACTTTTATATAAGATGATGGCAAGTCTACATGATGGAATGAGATGGACGGTCGCTTTATGGTAGATGTGTATAAGATCAGATCCATTCATCAGCTATGGCATGATGCGTATGTGGCTTGGAGAAAAAATTAGCCCGGTCAGATCAACCCACTATTTTTTTATTATTTAATTTTTAACTGAGTTAAAATGTCCTGTTTGGCAGCTAATTTGTTCATGTGGGGCCAATGGTTGATTTATCCGAGCCATAAATCCGATGGCCCCATCATGGATGAAACATGCCCAAAACCTTTTCCAAATTAGAAGATCCTAACCATCAAATCTATTTCCTTTTATCAATTGAATTTGGACTGCTGGTGCATTTCTTTTTAACCATGTTTCTACATGCCAACAATGGAAAGGTTAGAATTGACCAAATGAAGAGATTCTTCTGGTCATGGTTCATACATGATGGGACCATCAGATCATTGGATTGGTTAAACCCACCATGGGCCGCAAACAGGAAGATTCTCTGAACGCAGCCTCTTTTTCACCATGCATTCTTCTATTATCCCAGCTGATGAGCAGACCCGTCTGATTCATCGGTCTACCTGCTTAATGGCCCAGATGTGAATCTCTCACATGTGTGATCTTAGCAATCCACACGTGTCACAGGGGAGACACAGCTGCACTGTAATTCATGAGGTGTCCACACTAATTCATGGCAGGGAATGGATAACTGAGGGCATGGTTTTTGGAACGCCAGTTGCTGGTACCCTTACGTGAGGCCCAATGAGATCTCCTTAAGAATCCACCCGTCCATTAGTTTGTCCAGTTCGTGTTATGACATATTCCAAATATGAAGCAGATTCAAAACTCAAGTGGACCAAACTACATAAAACAGTCTGGATAGAAATGCTAGGCATTCAAACTGTCCCCTGGCCTACGATGATGTTCATGTGCCATCCAAACCCGTTCACAAGTTCATCCCAACTGGGAATACTGAAAACGTAAATATTAGCATGATTCAAACTTCTATGGTCCTGCAAAGTGTTCGATGGTCAGTCTTTTATCCCCACTTTTTCTTCTAGTGTGTTCCACTTGAGTTTTGGATCCGTCTCATTTCTAGGAGCGTCGTAATTAAGATGAGCTGGAGAAACTGTTGGACCGATGGATTTCTCACCGACAGATCAAAGGTAGTTTTCTAATGGGGTTGGAGCGGCAGGGGCAGGCAACTCGCGTCATGCAAATTGCTTGGCTGCAAATAACATCCCTCGCATTGAAAAATAAAAGCACGGGATCTCTTTATCAAAAGTGGGAAGCACTTTTATTAAAGCTGAATGCTTTTGTCCACTTTTGGTAGTCTAAATAGAGTTCTTTCAATCAGACTGGGAGCGGATTAGGTGTTACCCAGGTTACCCATGTAACACCTTAGTGGGTGGGTGATACCGTGCCGGGCTCACCTTGATGAATGTGTTGTATACCCACTTAGTTCATCCATACGTTTTTCAGCTCATTTTAGGGCCTTATCCCAAAATTTAAGCAGATGACCAAATTCTTCAGTGGATCCATCATTGCAAAAAGTGGTGAATAACCATTAAAAGCTTTTTATAGACAGCAAAAAAATTGGATCAAGTTGAACTTTGTGTTTTCCCTTCATCCAAGTTGGTTGACATTATCAATGGGTTGGATGGAAAATAAACATTTCAGATCTTCTTACAATGGACCCTGGGAAGTTTTTAATGGTAGGTGTTCAATCACCACTATTTCCTATGGGGTGGTCCATCTCAGATTTGGACCACGCCCAAAAATGGGCTGCAAAAATGGATGGAAGGCGTGGACATATACCACATCATTAAGGTGGACCCCATGGTAAGGGTAAGCTCAAGTGGGAGACTGAGTGAAGATAACTTTCAACCACTTGAGGTCTTGGTATTGATTCCTAACGTTGCAGTGTGACTAACAAGGGGGGTGGGTGTACTAACACACACACACAAAAATAAATAAATAAAAATCCGCTGCCATTAATTTGGACTGGGATGGTGACCCCTCCAATAAGAAGGTTGGTGCTGTTGGGTGCACTTTGGGACAACCATGATTCATGTGATTCATCCACACCGTCCATCTAACTTTCCAGTTCATTTTAGAGCCTGGATCCAACAACTCTCAGGTGGACTAGACTGGAGGAAATAGTGGAAACTAAAAACCCACCATTAAAACTTCCTGGGAACCACAGAAATTTTGGATTAAGCTTATATTTGTGTTTTCACTTCATTTAGGACTGTGTGACCTAATCAACAGGTTGGATGGCAAATAAGCATTACAATGGACCCCATGAAGATTTTAATGGTAGGCTTTCAAGCATCGCTGTTTCCTATGGTGTAGACCACCTCAGATTTGTATTTGCCTCATCCATGTATACCTAGAAAAAACTGATGAACATGGTAGATTTCTTCCATGGTGAGCCCCACTCCAGTCGGTGCTCCATTGAGCCCACTACGATGTATATGTTTTATCCACACCATCCATTATTTTTTTCATATTATTTTAGGACATGAGCCCAAAAATGAGCCAGATCCAAATATCAGAGAAACCACACCACGAGAAAATAGTGTTGATTGAATGCATACCATTAAAAACTTCCTAAGGTCCACTGTAATGTTTATTTGCCATCCAAATTGTTGATTAGGTCACATAGGGTTGGTTGAAGGGATAACACAAATATTAGCTTCATCCATAACTTTTATTGCCCCTAAAAAGCTTTTAATGATGGACTCTCATTTCTCAATGACCATTGTTTCCTATGGTGTGGTTCATTGAAGATTTGAATATGGCTCATTTTTTGGGTTCATGTATAAAATGATACGTAAAAATGAATGGATGGCGTTGATAAAACGCATACATTATGATGGGGCCCACAGAGCACCTACCAGTAGCCACTATTCCCATAGGCAATCCGCATCGTCCACGGAGACGATCTTGGTGATTTATTTTTTTTCAAAATTTTAAATAATAAATACTTCTTGAATATGGTATTTGCATTTAACTAATTAAGCTATATCATTAATGATGAGCGTTTTTGTCATTTTTTGCGTCCGACACTGGTGGGACATTTAAGCGTTTGATCAGATCTATGTGGGGGCCCACCATGATGTATCTGTTTATCTATGACATCCATTCCTTTTTTAAGGTCATGATAATATGTGGGCCCAAAATTGAGGTAGATCCAACACGCTATAGTGGACCACCCCAAAGATGACTCTTGCATTTAACGAAACTTGCATTTAATGCTTTGTGCCTTCAATGCAACCCAAGCTTTCTATTTGGTGTGGTTCACTGGAGTGATGGACCTAACTCATTTTTTGGCCCTTAACGTGATCTTAGGAAAAGGATTGACAACGTGGATAAACACACATCACAGTGGGCCCCCACACAGATCTAGTCAGATGCTTGAAGGTCCAAACAGAGGTACGTACAATGGAAGGTATCCTTTAACAAGTATCTTGATTGATGAACTTAATGAAAAGTTAGTTTAAAAAGGTAGGGGATGTAAATATGATATTAATGATGTAGTATTTTGTAAAATTCCCTTTTATCAAAATATCATTTTCAAGGAGAGGCCACTGAAAAGCGGGTCATTTTTTTTATTATAACCAACTCTTGCCATTCATTTTTACTAGCCACTGATCGGAATTAGATTGTATTCAATTAGAATGAATTTTTTGAGAAGGACGTGCAATAAAATGTGGACCCAACCTGACGGATGACACAGATTGCTAGAATTGGTTCAGCTGTTGATTTAAATTATCTACATTGTAGTTCATTCATAATACCGTATTTATACAAGTAGAATATATTCTAAGAAATGTATATGGTTGTATGTGCAGTTGTCATGCATATCTTTGTCTAAGGATGATATTAGAAGGCATAGATAAATTTAAATAGAAATAAATGAAAATTTGGAATGTGGCTCAAGTGTAAAAACGTAGAGAAATGGACATTGCCTACCATCCAACCACATGGCCCCATGGGACCACAAATGCTGTTGAGCTGAATCGGATTGCCTGCAGCACCTGCACGACTGTGGGGGCCACCGTCATGTTTGTGTTTTATCCATGCATCCATCCACTTTTCCAGCTCATTTTAGGGCATAAGCTGAAGCATATCCAAAGCTCAAGTGGACCACTACACCACAGGAAACAGTGAAGATTGAACGACCACCGTTCAAAACTTCTTGGTGGCCTCAAAAGTCTCGGATCATGCTGAATTTTTCTATTTCCCATCATCCAGGTCTGTGTGACCTTATGAACAGGTTGGATTCAAATAAACATCATGGTGGACCCTTGAAAGTTTTTAATGGTGGGCTTTATTATTCCCACTGTTTCCTGTGGTGTGGTCCACTTGAGCTTTGTATTTGCCTCTCGTTTTGGCCCATGCCCTAAAATGATCTGAAAAAATGGATGGACAGTGTGGGTAAAACACGAACCATCATGGTGGGCCAAGCAATCCACTTCCCTGGCGAGCTTGACTGCATTGTCAAAATGAACTCAATGGGTGGGTGGAAGAGAGAAAACCATACCGGAAATTACTAAGATTAGAGGATGCTTCTCTTCGACTGTTGGAGAACTCTCAACTTTGAGCTTTTGGAACCAGAATTTCACGGCACTCACTCTAAATCTGAGAAGAAGAAACAGAAGGAATGACAAAATTACCGATAGAAAGGATGATTTTTTAACATAGAAATGCTTTCCTTTTCCTCTTACTCGGCCAAGGGTTTACATGAATCCCCTGTAACCTAACCTTTGTGAGGTCCACCATGATGTTTGTGCTACATCCACTACGTTCATCTGTTTCACCAACACAATTTAGGACATGTATCCCCGTGAACAATCCCCATGTGAATGACCATAGCCCGAAGACCTTATTATCAGGTAATCCTACACTGTTACTCCTTCCAACCATCAAACTAAAGGCCATTGATGGAACAGTTGGGATCTTTTGACCCATGTGAATTTCAGACTGTGCCCCATTGAAAGGGAGGACCATGTATTGGTCCGTCTGCCTTGTGCACATGTATGACACGTGTGTACATCCTACACATACACGTGTATAATCCAAGATACTCTTGTAGGTGCATGTTACAAAATGATTCAGTATATCAAGGCACATTGGCGCTCCTAATGCTTGTACTGATCATAGACGCTGAATGGTCAAAATACTCACGTTGGTAAGGGGAAATCATCCGTCCGTGGCTTTGGAAACCGACGTATAAACTGAGAAGCCAATGTTTGGTAAGGGAAAATCAATATTGATTTTTTTTTTTTTTAGTAGTGGCCCACAGAAACAAAGGAAAACCTAATAGATGGTCAGGATTGATAAATATTTAACGAGACTGTATGTATGCTCTTGGCACACTAAGAGCTTCAATGTGCCTGTGGCACACATCAGCATTCCCATTAATAATTGGAGACGCATTCCTTCTCCTTTAATCATTCTCCACCAGCTGTCATGGTCTTGAAAGTTCGGTCCTTTTGATAGTACAGAACAAGCTCAACCACACAACCAGAATGAGGGCCCTCTTCCTTTAATAATTGAAGGTTTTTGCCGGATGCTTGATCGGCTATCTGTAATGACAACCAGATGGGCCAACCTGAGTAGTGAGGCTATTCATGGAATCCGGGCCGAGTATGATGATAAAGATGAAACAAGCTACTTTTGTATTAGAGAATTAGAGAAGGAGAAGGACCCAGTGGCATAAATATTCTTCAATCCGAAACATCCCCATGGCATACATATTTTCCACCATGCATTCTCCTAGAATCCGGATCGTCACATCCTCAATCCAACCTGGTCACATCTCAGTGCAACCTGATCACACTGACATCATGTAGTGTGATGTGGTCCAATGAAAAGGCTCCAAGCAGGATTTCCCTACTTAAGAGTCCAACAGGCGATCTGGACTCATTCTCATGCGATCCGGACTCATTCTCATATTATCCCAGCTGATGACCGGACCACCCGTCTGATTCTTGGTTCTACCTGATTAATGGCCAGATGTGAATCTCTCACATGTGCGATCTTAGCAGTCTAGACGTGTCACAGGTGAAAAAGAGCTGCACTGTAATTCATGAGGGATCCAAACTAATTCATGGCAGGTGATGAATAACTGACGGTTTTATGATGCCTAATTCATGACTACAATGGCCTGATGTTTGGGACGTCAGTTGCGTGACATGTCCGTAAGAATCCACCCATCCATTACTTTGTCCAATGCTTGTTAGGACACATCCTAACTATAAGGCAGATCCAAAACTCAAGTGGACCAAACTACACAAAATAGTCTGCATAAAAATGCCAGGCATTCAAACTGTCCCACAATGATGTTCATGTGCCATCAGTTTTGGACGGTCAGTCTTCCATCCCAACTGTTTCTTGTTGTGTGGTCCACCATGAGTTTTTGATCTGTCTCATTTTTGCGATCACTTCCAAACACGAGCAGCAGAAACTGTTGGACCGATGGATTTCCCACTGACGGATCAAAGGTAGTTTTCTGATGGGGTTGGAGCGGCAGTGTCCTGATGTGGGCTACCTTTCGTTCAATTCCCTATTTAGAATGCCAGGGATCATGTGTATATGAGGAGTAATCAACGGGATGCTAACTCTATCCAATATCTTCCTCCACAATTATGTAACCATATATAGTAGTTAGCATATTTAGAGGGATATTCAAATCCCTAATTTAGACACTTGTAACACTTATTCTATATGAGGCAAAGCATAGCTCACGTATGAGCTAAGTGAGTGATTTCCTTCTCACAACAGATATCTTTTCTCACATGGTATCAGAGAATTTTTTTTTTTTTTTTAGCCATCCCTTCCCCCTTTCTCATGGCGTCTACCACCACTTCCGAGACTACCAGCCCCATCCACTCCCCTAACCGAGATTTCTGGGAGCCCATCTCTTCCGGTTGTGAAGACGATCAATCAAGGGGTGTCTATCAAACTCGCATCTTCCAATTATCTTATCTGAAAGATGCAAGTTTTTCTAGTTCTTCGTTGTCATGGACTTCTCGGCCTTGTCCTCGGCACCATGGTTTGTCCTGTTGGCGATGACACTTTGACTGCAGTTCTCCAATGGCTACACTTGGATCAAATGGTTCTTGCTTGGCTTGCTAGTTCGTTATCGGAGGATATATGTTTTGACGCAAGTCATTCATTGTGAATCTGCGGCTACTTTATGGCATTCTTTCGAAGTTCTCTATGGGACTCTTTCACACTCCCGCATGCAACAAGTTAAGACCGAGCTTCATTCTCTATCCAAAGGCTCTCTCTCCATATCTACGTACGTTCATAAAGCTAAGGCCCCTGTTCGCTTCCTTGCTAGTGCTGGAAAGCCTGTAGATGATGATGATTTCATTCTCTGGCTATTGCGTGGCTTGTCTTTGAGTTCGATCTCGTTGTTGCTGCTATCAACCTCTCCCACGAGTTTCCTTCTGTTAATGAAGTGACCGCACTCTTGTTCGACTTTGACCTTCACTTACAAGGTACTCGTCCACCACTCGATGTTTCTATTGCTATATATTAGCACAAATCTCAAGGTTGAGGTCCGTCTCACAGCCATGGCGGAAGTGGTCGTAACACTCATGGACGTGGTCTTTTCCCTGGAGGTCGTGACTCACCTTCTGACAATACCACCTTTTGTGGTCGCCACCAGTCGACTTGTCGTGGTCGTGTTCGTGCTGCACCCATTAATGGTGATGCTTCATTTGTATATTGTTATAAGTGTGGGTACCCGAATCATAAGGCGGAAAACTGTGAGGCTCAATCTTCCTCCGCCCCGGACCCAACCCCGGTCTAATCCTTTGCTACCATGCACCTTGCTGATCAGCATGATTCGGCCTGGTATCGGGATACTGGGGCCACCAACCACATGACGACAAACTCTTCTCTTGCTGAAGGTTTGGTTCCATATAATGGTTCTGATAAGGTTTTTATTGGAGACGGTGTTAGTCTCCCTATTTCTCATACTGGCAACATTGCTCTGTCTCCTTCTTCTCTTTGACTTAATTGAGTTCTTATTGTTCCCAAGATAATGAAGAATTTATTGAGTGTTTCCCAATTTCCTCAAGATAATATGTGTTGTTTCATCTTTTATCCTTGGGGTTTTCTTATCAAGGACTTGTAGACAGGGAAGACACTGTTGGAAAGTCCTAGGCATGGAGGTCTCTACCCAATCAACAATGGTTGTCTCCCATCGTCTTCTCTAATTGGCCTCTTCTCCAATAAAGTAGATGGGGACACCTGGCATGCACGGTTGGGCCATCCTACTCTTTAAATAATCAAGCATTTATTTGATGCTTTGCATTTATCTAGTCGACCTTCAAAGAAAAATTGTGCTAGTTGTAAGCTTGGGAAGACTTCTAAATTACCATTTTCTAGACGATTTTCTTATTCAACTCAATGTTTTAGCACACTTCATAGTGATGTTTGGGGTCCTGCCGCTACACCTTCCATTGATGGGTTTCGATTTTATCTTATTATTGTGGATGAATGTTCACGGTTTACTTAGTATTTTTCCCACCGACGCAAATTAGATGTTGCTTCTATATTTATTGATTTTATCACATTCATTCGAAATTAATACAATGCTCACGTCAAGGTGGTCTAAAGCGATGGTGGTGGTGAATATACCGTTTTTGCGCTTCGGGATTTCTTTAGAACTTCTGGCATTTCTCACCTATTATCGTGTCTAGAAACTCTAGAGCAGAATGGCCTTGCCGAGCACAAGCATTGACATTTGGTCGAAACCGGGCTCACCTTGATGGCTCACGGCCATCTCCCTCCTCCAGTTTGACATCATGCATTTACTACGGCTGTCTATTTAATCAATCGCCTCCCTTCAAAATCTTTACAAAGCCGAACTCCATTTGAAACCTTACTAGGTTCATGGCCTTCTTATGACCACCTTCGTGTTCTTGGGTGTGCATGCAATCCTTGCCTACATCCCTTTGAACATGGGAAATTGGAGTTCAAATCCTTGCCGTGTGTCTTTATTGGTTATAGTGGACAACGCAAGGGTTATCGCTGCTTGGACCCATCTACCGGTCGGGTCTACATTTCTCGCCATGTCTCCTTTGACGAGAGCAGCTTTCCTTTTTCCACAAAGTCCATCTCTCCCTCATCCCCACCATCTGATTCCTTCAAAGTTAAAAAGTTCCCCATTGATTTACTAATAGAGACTATTAAGGTCCAGGCCCGTCCATTGATGAGACATCTTCTCCCATTCTTCTTTCCACAAGTGGGGTTGGCTCTTTAGAAGCCCACTTTACACCTACCTCATCGGTTGGTGTCGCTGGACCATCATCATCACTTACTCCTATGGAGATCTCCCCCCCATCATCTTTACCCGATCCTCCTCTGCCACCAGTCCAACATTCCATGATTACCCAGACTCGTGATGGGACCCCGACGTCCAAAAGTACTCATTGCCACACGACATCCTATTCCTATGGGCCTCCTTGCTGCTTCACATGGCCATCCACTCGAGCCCACTACCTATAAATAAGCTGCCTCTGATTCAAAGTGGGTGCGGGCCATGGATGAGGAGTTCTCTACATTACAACGAAATGGAACATGGTCTTTAGTTCCATTCAATCCTTCTATGAATGTCGTTGGATGCAAATGGGTTTACAAACTTAAGCATCAGGCCGACGGATCCATTGATCGTTATAAGGCGCGGTTTGTTGCTAAGGGCTACAATCAACATCAAAGCTTTGATTTTGAAGAAACATTCAACCCCGTTGTTAAGGCCGGCACCATTCGCCTAATTCTCTCTTTGGCGGTCTCGTTTGATTGGCCTCTTCGACAACTTGATGTGAAAAATACTTTTCTCCATGGCGACTTACAAGAAGAAGTCTATCTACAACAACCCCCGGGCTTTATTGACTCCACTAGGCCCAATCACGTTTGTCAGCTTCGCAAAGCTTTATATGGGCTCAAATAGGCCCCACAAGCCTGGTACACAAAGTTCACTTCTTATCTCCTTCAGCTTAGTTTTGAAGGGTGTCCTTATGACACATCATTATTTATCCTACAACAAAGCCGCCATACTATCCTCTTCCTTATTTATGTGGACGATATTATCACCACAAGGAGTGATATATCTCTTATTCAGCGCCTTATTCACAAGACATCACAACAGTTTGATATGAAGGATTTAGGCCCCTTAAGCTTTTTTCTGCGCATGCGAGTTATCCGCTCTTCTACATCCATTATCTTATCGCAAGCCCAGTATGGCATCTTGTTATTGGAACGATTCGGGCTTTCTGGAGTTTGGCCAGCCAAAAGCCCTTTAGCTACAAGTTTGCAACTCTCAGCCCATGGCTCCGTTCCGTTGGCTGATCCGTCAGTTTATCGCCAAATGGTCAGATCTCTACAGTACCTCACCATGAGTCGGCCTGATCTAGTATTTGCAGTGAACCATGTTTGCCAATTCATGCAAAAGCCTTTTTTGGCCCATCTCGAAGCAGTTAAGCGGATTTTTCGGTATGTAAAAGGCTCTTTGTCTTATGGCCTTCATTTCCACAAGTCGTCTGATCTCTCTCTACGGGCTTTCTCTGACGCTGATTGGGTCGGCTTCCATGACAGTCACAAATCCACTACGAGATATGCCATCTACTTAGGCCCCAATCTTTTTATCTTGGGGTGCTAAGAAGCAACCCACTATGTCTCGCTCTAGCGCAGAAGCCTAATATCGTGCTCTTGCTTCAACAACGACTGAAGTCTTATGGTTCCTACATTTACTTCGGCGTCTCCATATCTGCTCACAAACTTCTCCTATTCTCTACTGTGATAACATCAGTGCGCTACACATGTCTAAGAACCCAGTCTTCTACAGATGCACCAAACACATTGACATTGATGTTCACTTTATTCGTGAACACGTGCTCAATGGGACGATTAGGGTTGCTCATCTGCCTAGGTTGGATCAAAATGTTGATATCCTCACTAAATCTTTACCTAGTCCTCGTTTCCTTCTTCTTCGAGGCAAGCTCAATCTTCGGGATTTCCCTCCTTGATCTTGAGGAGGGATATGAGGAGTAATCAACGGGATGCCAACTCTATCCCATATCTTTCTTCACAATTATGTAACCATATATAGTAGTTAGCATATTTACAGGGATATTCAAATCCCTAATTTATACACTTGTAACACTTATTCTATATAAGGCAAAGCATAGCTCACGTATGAGTTGAGTGAGTGATTTCCTTCTCACAACAGATATCTTTTCTCATAGTGTACGTGTGTCATGTCTACACGTGTAAGTGTTTGGGCTTGGCCGATGCAGATTGCTTGGCTGCAAATAGCATCCCTAGCATTGAAAAAGAAAAGCATGGAGTCTCATTATCCTAGTGGCTGCTAAGAAGCTTTTAACGGTGGGTTTTCAATCACCACTATTTCCTCTGGTGTCCTGAGATTTGGATCTGCTTCATTGTTTAGATCATGGTAGAAAATGAGCTGCCAAAATGGATGGATGAAATGGATTTAAGGCACATACATCAAGGTGGGCCACATAGTCAGGGATCCACCCACATGGGAATCCGTGGATCCACCGAAGTAAGGGGTGTCAATGGGCTGGGCTTGGGCCTGAAAAATTAGAATTTTGAATAGGGCCGGCCCAACAGCCCGACTTGAAACAGTGCAAAGTCTCCCTATGATGAAGCAACATCCTAGAGCTGACGCGGAGCCAGACCGAATCGAGTTGGGCGTAGCTCGACTTAACCAATGGACAACCTTAGTTTGAGCTTGGCTCCGACTTGACCTTTGAGCTGGAATGGCATGCTTAGTTTGGTTCGGTTGAGCTTTCGAGCTAGTTTGAACTGGAAAGGCAGTCCAAGGCCCATTGACACCCCCACTTGCTTTTCTAGAGAGTTTCCTCTCTTAATCTTTTGCTCTCTTCCGATGTGGGAGTAAACAACATCCATTTCCAACTAGTTGAGTTGAGTTGAACTAGAGCCGAATCAACACGAACCGAGTTTTGAGTCGAGCCAAATCGAGCAAGGGTCAGCTCAAGCTCAGTTAAAAAAATCTTCAAGTTTAAAAAACATAACTTGACTCAGTTCGAACTCAGTGTCCAAACTAAGCCGAATCGAGCTAGTTCGAACTGAGTGGAGCGAGCCTACCGAGCTAACGTGGCTTGTGTACAACTCTACAACTTCCCCTTCCACAGGGGCCGCTGCTTCCCCATATCCCATATCCACTTGTGGTGGATCCCTGACTGTCAGGACCACTTTGATGAATATGCTTTCCATCCATGCCGTCCATCCTTTTTGACAGCTCATTTTAAGCGATGATCCCATAATTGAAGAAGATCAAATTCTTAGGTGGACCACACTATAGGAAATAATGGTGATTGGCCATTAAAAACTTCTTATGGGTCACAAAAAATTTGGATCAAGATAATATTTGTGTGGTCCCTTCATCCACGTCTTCGTGACCTCATCAACATGTTGGATGACAAATAAACATTCCGATGGCCCTCCAAGAAGTTTTTAATGGTGGCTATTCAGCCACCATTATTTCCCATGGTGTGATCTACCTAAGGTTTGGATCTTCTTAAATTTTGTGATCATGACCTAAAATGAGCTATCAAAACAGATGGACGCGTGGATGTTAGTCACATACATCACAGTGGGCCCCTAGAGGGATCCACCATCCTGGTAGACCTTGGGATCAACTGAAGCGTCACCCCTTTTTTTTTTTTTTTTTTTTTTGTCTAAAACCAGAATTTATTAAACAAGAAACGAAGCCGCACCCCTTTGGCACTGGGATAAACGATTTTATATGATAGATATGGCATACATGTATCCTCATTAACGTTGAACTTTCCCCATCTGAATGAGTATAGCCCAAGGAATGATTCCACACAATTCATGATGGTGTGGCCAACCCAATTCTTCCATTTGAATGATTTTAGGATCCATGGTGAAAATGTGATGTTCCATAGATGGGTAGATCTGACGTATTTCTGTCCTGCATCGCGGTTCTCTAGCGGAAGTAACACTTTTTTTGGCTTGCCTGCTAAGTGAGGCTAGCACGGTACCTAAATAAAATTAAACCATAGAAGAAATAGATAATAATGATAAAAGACAATAATGATAAGTGCTTACCTCTGATTTTGGATATAATAAATAGATAATAATAATAAAAGACAATACTGATAAGTGCTTACCTCTGATTTTGGTCAATCTTTGCACCTCTAAGAAGAAGAAGAACAAGAAAATAGCAGCTGCTGCAGCAATCAAAGAAGAACCTGTGAATAAGACTTTCTTAACTAGAGGGAGTTTTACTATACTTTTATATAGGATGATGGCAGGTGTACACCATCAAATGAAATGGATCGTCACTTTATGGTAGATGTGTACAAGATCAGATCCATTCATCAGCTATGGCATGATGCATATATGACTTGGAGCAAAATTTAGGCCAGTAAGGTCAACACATAAGTCACGCTTTTATTTTCTTTATTATTTAATTTTTAACTGAGTTCAAGTTTCCTGTTCGTTTGGAACACCGTTCTTCCTTGTTTGGTAGCTAATTTGTTCACGTGGGGCCAATGGTTGATTTATCCAAGCCGTAGATCTGATGGCCCTCATCATAGATGAAACATGCTCAAAACCTTTCCCAAATTGGAAGACCCTAACTATCATTCCTTCCCCCCTGCCTTTTATCCCTTAAATTTGGAGTACTGGTGTATTTCTTTTTAACCATGTGTTTACATGCTAATAATGGAAAGGTGAGAATTGTGCAATGAAGAGATTTTTCTGGGCATGGTTCATCCATGATGGAACCATCAGATCAATGGATTGGATAAACCAACCATAACCCCACATGTACAGCTTAGGTACCAAGCAGGGACGTCCCTGAACTGAGACTCTTTTCATTTCTCTCATCCTATCATCCCGAGCTTAGTTACCAAGCAGGGATGCCAGTTGCAGGTTCCCCTAGTTGGGGTCCAACGAGATGTCGGTCAGAATCCACCCTGTCCATTATTTTGTTCTCCATTTCATGTTAGCACATATCCCAAAGATGAGGCCCATCCAAAACTCAACTGGACCACACTATAGAAAACAAACAGGATAGAAACGCCGAGCATCAAAACTCTCTTTGGCCCACCATGATGTTTATATGCCATTCAAACCGATCACAAGTTTATACTAACTGGGAAGACCTGAAAAGACAAATATAAGCCTGATTCCAAGCTTCTGCAGTCCCGTAAATATTTTGACGGTGGACATTCCTTCCCCACTGTTTCCTGTAATGTAGTCCACTTGAATCTTGAATCGGTCCCATTTTTGAAATGATATCCTAACATGAGCTGGAGAAACTGATGGGCGAGGTGAATGTCTCATGGACATCTCAGTGGGCCCCACACAGCATCCGACCACAGGAACTTCTTTTGGGTAGAGCGGTTGCAGCGGCAACTCACGTCCTGATGTTTGGGCTAGCTTCCATTCAATTCCCTGTTTGGAACGTCAGGGATCAAGTGTAGCGTGTATCATGTATACACGTGTGAACGCTTGACCTTGGCCAATGCAGTTTGGTAGGCTATTCTTCTCACTGGAAAAGGGCAATCTCTATATTAAATTGATAAGTGGGAAACACTTTCATTAAAGCTGAATGCTTTTGTCCACTTTCTATTAATCAAAGATGGGCTTCTTTATCAGTGGGCTTTATAAAGCGAAATGATTTGTTTAGGGAAAAGTGCGCCAGCGCTCACAGAGCGCTCCTAGTATCATTGGGAAGCGGATTGTGTACTGAGTAACTCCGCACGCACAGTCCGCACGCGAGCGTGTGGAGTAAACTCTGTGGGGCCCATAGTGATTTATGTATTTTATCCACTCCGTCCATCCACCTTAACAGAAAATTTTAGATATGCTGCCAAAAAATGAAGCATATCAATATCTAAAGTGGACCACACCACAAGAAAAGTGTGAACTGAATGTCTACCATTGAAAAATTCTCGGAGGACACAGAAGTTTTGGATCAAGCTGATATTTGTATTTTCCCTTCATCCATATCCATGTGATCTTATGAACAGGTTGGATGACAAATAAACATCACTGCAGGGCCTGGGAAGGTTTCAACGGTGGAAATCATTATTCCCACTGTTCCAGTGGCATGGTCCACTTGAGATTTGGATATGCTTAAATTTTGGGCTCAACCACTAAAATGAGCTGGAAAAACAAATAGACGGAATAGATAAAGCACATACATTCTAGGTGGGCCCAACTGAGTTTACTCCGCACGCTCTCCGCACCCAATCCGATTCGGTTTCATTGGGGCACTTAGACAGCCTGGACACATGATCTAGGCTCTACATTATGTACAACACAGATTTTAGAGGTTACCATTCAATTCAAATATCTTAATAATTTGACAATTATACTTAACTCATCTTTAGACTTCGATTTGGACGGTCCAAATCATTAAGATCCAATGTTCAACATTTTGATCAATCTACTCATTGGAGCCCATCAAAGGACACCTATAATTCTTAAGAGAGACTTCTTTCAAGAAATCCTAGCCATCCCAATCATGACTCTATAAATGGATGGCTAAAAAAATGGATAGACGTAGGGGTGCATTGGATCATCTGATCAGTGTGATTTTTTTAGGTAGCTTATAAAATGTAGTCTGATTTAATAGACGGCTCAGATCGATCAACTGCACTGTCCAAGAGACAGATGTAAATAAGAGCCCTATAACTTATAATGCTTCAGAGCATGGAACATTTGTTTGGGAACAATAGAATAGAATAGAATATGTTTCCATCAGTATCTTTATAATAACCGCCACTTAGGTGCGTGCATCACGTGGATGGACCTGTAGCGCAGCACAGATGGTTGAGTCCGAGTTCATCAACCAGCTGGTCTAAGATTCGAGACACACCAGCGGCACCTTTGGGTGCTTTTGGTCGGGCTGGGCCCTGTTAAATAAAAAAAAAAAAGGTGCATCACATGCTTACATTTACATATGAGAGCGGATCAGATGGTATCCACTGTGGGGCCCAATCTGATGTATGTGTTGTATATCCAAGTCATCAGTCAGCTTTTCCATCTCATTTTAGGAAATGATCACAAAAAATGAAGCTGATTCAAATCTCAAATGGACCATTTCACAGGAAACAGTGGTAACTGAACACCCACCATTAGAAACGTCCTAGGGAACTTAATGTTCATTTACCATCTACCATGTTGACGTATAACAAAGTTCTGTGAGCCCCATCATGATGCATGTGTTACATTCCCATTGTTCATCCATTTTGCTAGATTAATTTAACTCATGTTACACAAATTTAGGCAGATCCAAAGCTCAAGTGGACCATGCCACAAAAATTAGTGGGGACAATGATGCCCACAGTTGAACCTTTCTAGCTCTCACTGTCACATTTACTAGCCATCCAACCTTTTCATAATGAAGCGCAAACCTGTATGATGGGAAATCGGGAAAACAGAAACCGAAAAGGCAGCTCGCGAATTTGTTTTTTTTTTTTTTTTTTACACACCCAACGAGCCCACTCGATTCATGCCTTTTTTTTTTTTTTTGTGTGTGTGGAAAAAAAGAGTTTATTTCTAGATAGAAGTAGTAACAATTCAGGCGTCACAAAAAGCAATCGACGGCCTCACCTATCATAAAGCCCATAACATTTTTCACATTTGACGGATAATAAAAAAGAAATAAAAACGGCGTAGTTGTCCACGGGTAGACCGCCGGCCTAAAAAAGGATGACGGGTGGGCCACCAATCAATTCCCTTGCTGCTACTTATTTCTATCAATTCCCTTACTGCCACAAATCAATTCCGACTTGAGTGTCAGAACGCATTCTATGGATCACTGAGCCATGGATAGGATCTATGAGCCCCATGACTATGAGCCATGGACCTTAGCACTCGAACTAAGACCTGCTATTGAAACACCTAGGCATCTTCCAGCTGGGCTAGCAGGCGAGACACAGCTCTATCCTTTGGTTTGTGTAGCGCAATCTCCATCGCACAACCAAAGAACGAGAGGCTCTTTCTTCGAATAATTGGGGATAATTACAATGTTAATATGATACAGGCCGACTACGAGGGTCGCGGATTGCTTCCACTTCTCGGTTGGACCTTTAACTGTTCGACCAGATCTGTGTGGCAGCGGCCCACTGTGATGTATCTGTTTATCCAGGCCGTCATTGCCTTTTATAAGATCATGTTAAGGTGTGGGCTCAAAAATGAATCATATGTGATTCGGCTTTAAGTAGATGGGTTAAATGACCTTATGTGCATGTTAAGTGGCAAAAGAATTATGCAGTGGACCATAGGAAGTTTTCAATGGTAGGAGTTCAATCTCCACCGCTGGCTATGATGCAACCCATCTGTGATTTGAATCTGCTTCATTGCTGGTATGACAAGATGGTTAGACAGTGTGAATTTTCAACATACATCATGGTGGGACCCATGCCAGATGTGAGCACGGTGGGGCTCAAAAGGCTAGATAGAGTGGATACCTACATCAATGATGTCTCCTGGGAGGTTCCATTGGTGGGCCTTCTAACCCATGTTATTTTATTTTAGTTATTTATTATTTTCTTCTTCTCTATGAATTGAGGGGACTACATGAGCTTTAAGTTTGCTCCAACTCCGGACTCATGCCCCACTAAGATAGGGAATTTAGATGGCTGGTGGACAAGACACATACATTACAGTGGTTCCTTCCCACTGGTGAACGACAGAATGCGGTTCTTCCCCTACATCACTATGCGGAGAGGAATGGGCAGAATGCGGTTGCGAAGGATGTTGCAGCCTGCTCTTCCTCATGAACGGAAATATCGTCTCCGTGTTGAGAACCTGCTTGTTGGGAATCTGCTTGAGCAGACATCCAGGTGGCAACAAACCCCCCGACATGAGTTCTCTTCTTGGGCGGCATCAAGATGAATATTTTGCTGGTAAATGGTGAAGAGAAATGGAAAATGATCTAGTCGTCTCCCCCCAGTGCCGCCAATCTATTAACGACAAAAGTTGGGTAACAGATGATCACGATAAATTGACGGTAGATCTTTGCTAAGACAGTAGCCTCTTGATGAATGGTGTGGATCTGCAATCATAAGGACAAGGTGGGGGTCGCCAACCATATCAGCTTAGGACCCTCCGATGCTTAAGTCAGTAATGACTACTAAATCAAGATTAGATAATTGTTGTATGAATAGTTGTGTACCTTGGATAGAATACGGAGAGCCTTTTTATGGACGATGGTCCTCATAGACCGTTGGCAATCTTTGGTGCAATATCCGTTGGTTTCCTTTCTAAGGATATGTATATGGACGATATGTCATTTGGATGAAGCTTCCAAATTAGAAGAGATTACTATAACATGCTGGGGATCCCGCGTATTTTGGGATATGGAGTGATCCTGTTGAGATGGCTTTGCTCAATATATTCTTCGTATACTGAGGCCTTGATGTTGGCAGTCTTTGCTGCTCAGAGGTAATAAGAGTTTTGTAAATAACTCAAGAGGACAAGTACATGTGGTCTGTCATCTGCCAAATTGTTAGAGATGCTTAGCTTTTGTAGATATTCAAAGGCTGCTGTTCTAGAGCTTTGTAATTGTACAAAGGAGACATTCCCAGAATACTCAGAGGACAGATCCTCATAGGTATCCTCTGCTTACTGATATGGATGATCATTTGTTGAGAAAGTCAAAGCTGGGGGCTCGGCCCTTTTTAGTAAAGAGTTACCGATGCTTGTGATTAAATGGCTCAGGTGGGCCATGGATATACGATCATAATCCTTTCGAGTCAGCATCCAAGGCCATTTCTGGAATTACCCATAGCAGTATCTATTCACCCAGGTTTTGCACAACACCTAGGACATGTATTTGGTCTCAAAAATAACATTAGCACTCCCTCCACCATCAAAATTTATATTCTTTATGTACTAATGGACTAATGCTGTAACCAATGACATTAGAAAGAACACATTTTATATACCCACAGGCCCCGACATCCAACAGGAGGGCCCATTTTAGAAGTAGTTTTTCTTCTTTATTTGGTTGTGTTCCTCACGATAGGTGGCCTGAGGCATTTATGAGCTAACGGGCCACCCAAATGTAAAGCTCCTTAATGTGAATGAAACATTTACTAAAAATAATAATAATAATAATAATAAATAAAAATAAAAATAAAAATATATACCCACAAACACTACCTCTACAGTAGATATACCCGAAGGGAAGAAAAACCACATACAATATAAAATGATCACGTCCAGGTGCACATATCCAACATACTCCATGTCCAAAGCTAACTTCCCACCCATGATGAAGAAAACCCATTTTTAGAAATACCCATAGCCATGCCCAAATAGCAACAATATTGAGCATTGCCCATAGCCACATATAAAATCCATTTCAAGCGATAAGCATGGCCACTTTTATGGATAGACAAGTACTCTTTTCATAGAAACAGACTCATGTCCAAGAAAATCCATGCTTGGAAATCATGCTTACCTAAGCATACTTGAATTTCACCCAATAAAGGCCAATAGCCTCTGTCACCCAAGCCAATGGCTGAAAACCAGCCACTTAACTCTGTATCCTTGATGAGGTCACTGCTCGTCCTTCAGATCAACATCCTTGATGAGGTCATGACACGCCGTCACGTACTTTACTCTTGTCCATATTCTACCCCTTGCTAATCTCTTCAAAATTGGAACTATAGCCACACAACAATAGATGTACAGCATGAATACATAAACAATAACAGATCTCTAATAGAAATAACAATAAATCGATTACAGATACAATAACATATTAATGACAGATGCACCAACAGATTCATATGATAACCATAACAGATATAGTAAATCCATAGCAGATACAACATCAGATCGGTACCAAATTAGCAATAGATCCATAGCAGATACAACAATAGGCCCATTACAGATACATTGATATCCATAACAAATACAATAATAGATTCATAGTATGTACTTCTAATGGATCACTTGAGCTCAGGCATGGGCCGTGTACTAATTGGGAATGAGAAACCAGTGCTGGCTCAACAACAGACGTTTCGGATGAGGCAAAACCTGGAGCAATGGGATTTGGGCTCAGGTTGGGGCCAGTCCAAGGCAGTAGCAAGCATTCATTTTATCTCATACTAATTTCTGTGTAGGGAGGAGATTTTTGAAAGAACTAAATCTCTACACAAATGGTCCACATGTATATGATTAAACTGTTCATTCGTTTGGTCCTGCCATGGATAGGCCATACTCCAAACATTACATCTGTGAGATAATCCATGTAGCAGGTTAGAAAATTTTCGTTAATTGAATGCCGGCCGTCGTTCAGCTTCTTTGATACTGCCCACCCACCTCCCCCCCCCCCCCTTTTTTCAAAGGTGGGAGCACGCCACCTGAAATATTATTGAAAAAGGCCAAACTGTTTACAAGACAACATACTAGGATCCAAGGATCTCACCTGGCCAAAGCAAAAAAACTGCCTCCAAGCCCAGAAACAAGACTGAAAAAAGGACCCAAAACAAGATCCAAGACAGAAAGCACAACGCTAAAGACAAACTAGAAACCAACCCAACCTCCTAAGTGATCCAACTAGTTACAAGTAGTTCCAACTAGTTCTTTGATACTGGCTAATTTGTAAGTGATCCAACTAGTTCCAAGTAGTTCCAACTAGTTCTTTGATACTGGCTAATTTGTAAGTGTTCCAACTAGTTCCTAGGATGACTGTCAGGGTGTCATTATTAGCTAGGTAAGCACCATCCATGGGCCAACAACAAGTCCAAATCTCATATATGTGCCGCGCCCATCCATCTGTCAGTGTGGTCGCAAGAGATAGAGAATTAGGCTTCGATTCAAAAGGGTCATGTTCAGTGATCTAAACCGTCTATTTATACGAGATACACAGTCAAAGGTTGCGGCCTCGATTAAAATGGGGCCTACTAAGGATGGACCATTCACTCAATTCCCCTAATGCATAGATTTAAGAAGTAAATTTGTAAATTTGCACATTCATTGAGAAAGGAAATTTTTGTACAGTTGACATTACCTCATCAATGAAACAAGTATTAGCTGATGGCTGGTCTTGGATCGAAGGATGATTAGTTGGGTTGTTCCACAACCCACCTCCCTCCTGTCAGTTGTAAACGCTGGATATTGGGGATGTGCCTCACCTTTCTACGGTCCTCCTCCCTGCCACCTTTTAGCTGCAACCTCTTTGTCAATTCCATTGGCATGTCGAAAAAGCAGAGCTTTGGAGTCCGGTGAGGTATTCAATCCCTTCTGGAACCATCTTCAACTCTCCACAACGGAACAGATGTAGCTCTTGGATGCTTGGCAATGCTCCTTTCTCTATTGACACCCGATTTAATTCTGTCAAATTCTTTAAATTTAGTCTCCTGAGCTTAGGGAACCGTCCATCACGGAAACACAGCTGCTGCCCTTCATAGGCCTTGTGAAGTGAAAGGTACACCAGATTGGGCAATGCTTGGAGTGATGAAAGCGGATCTTCTTCTCGCAGCTTTGACCAGAACAACCACAAGTGGGTGAGGTTAACCAGGGAGCTAAACCATCGAGGCACCTTCTCCAAACGACCACTCACTAAAAGCTTCTTAAGAAGCTGCGGAGGATTAGGAGACAGCGCTTCCAATTGAAGTGTTTCTTCCTCTCTAGTTGCTGCTACAGACAAGTTGAGAAGGTTTTTCATCTTTCCAATTGAGGCACACAACTCAGCTCCATCAGTTGCTCTGACATTAAAAATGCCAAGACTTCTCAATTGGGTTAAATTCCCAACTTGTCTAATAATCTTCCCTTCTTTCGCATCAATATCTTGTAGAGTTTGTAAACTTGTTATATTACATACTCCTATAGGAATTTCGATGCTACTCAAGTAATCAAAAGTCTTGACATTCTTGTTAGTAATTCAATAAATAAATAGGTGGCGTAGTTTCTGTAACTTCACAATCCCATTAGGTAGCCTCTCCAGTTCCGTATTCCTAACATCCAGTGTTTGAAGGTACTGTAGCCTTCCTAAAGATTCAGGAAGCTCCCTAACTTTAGTTTTCCTTAAGTTTAGATACCTTAAATTGAACATGTTACTCACTTCATCCGGAATTCTTTTGATAGGAACTCCTAGATTTAGGACCCTCAACAATCTAAAGCTTGATGCCATCGCATTTAAAGAAGATGAAAAAGACACGCTTGACCAAACACCATAAGAGAACGAAGTTGTGGTATACCCATGCTCGATTGAAGAAATTCTCCACTACTGTAGATTGACATGCGGCGGACTTTGCCATGTTGCCTTGCTTGCTGCTCATCATATGTCATGCAAAACTTTTCTTCGTCACATAAGGATAAGGCCACTTCACGTACAATATCATCCATTCGACAAGCTTTCAGCCTTCCAAAGTGATTTGTTTCAACAACCTGAAGCATGTTACGATGGGTGAGTTCCTTCAGGTAATCTTCCGCGGTCTCCTCCATCATAATTGTACCTGGCTCTTCCACAAAACCCTCTGCCACCCACAACCTAATCATCCGCTTCCGGTGAATTAAATAATCCTTTGGAAACATACAACAATATAGGAAGCAGTGCTTAAGGCGGTCACGCAGATCATGGAAACTAAGCAACAAGATGCGCTTTACTGGGCCAAGCATTTGATCATTTGTTAACTGCCAGCTTAGGTTTTCATAGACTCTGTTCCATTCCAATGCAGTCTTCTTCCTCAATTACAGGAGGCTGCCCATGGCAACAATTGCGAGTGGCAGGCCGTCGCATTTTTCTACTATAGAGCGAGCCAATGGCTTGAGCTCCAGGGGATAGGGTTCATTCCGAAATGCCTTCTTACAGAAGAGCTCCCATGCGTCTTCTTCATGTAGAGGACGAAGCTTGCAGATACGGCTTCCCTCTCCTGCTGCAGAAGCCACATTAGCATCTCTTGTAGTAACTACTAACCTACTTCCACATCTGCAATTTGGAAATATGACACTTAATTCATTCCAATCATTCATACTCCAGACATCATCCAAGATAACAAGGTACTTCTTCGATTGCAAGTATCTTTCTACCATCTGCCATAGCTCACGGTGGTCCATGATGTTTATGTCATTTGGAATAACCTCGGACTTAGAATCAAAGAGTTGTTTTATGATGCTTCTTAGTGGCTCATCGATTCTTAAAGTCTGTGAGACTGAAACACATGCGTAACAGTCGAAGTGCTTCTTTACTTGTTGATTCTTGTAGGCTTTAGTGACAAGAGTGGTCTTGCCCACCCCACCCATCCCCGTCACTGAAATCACAGTGCGTTGTTGTTCTTTCCTCCACCAACCATCGCACTATCAAATCTATTTCTTTCTTCATCCCCACAATGTCATCATCTTCTTTGCGAAGAGAAGTTTGTACATCACGTTGCCACATTTCACTAACATTATAAGAGATTGTTCCTTCTTCTATTTGGTTAAGAGCATATCGAACTCTTCTCTCGAAAATGTTCTGAATACCCTTTGTTTCTTGGAGTCGGGTGGCCAACTGATGCCTGTAGAAAATATTTTTGGGGAGGTGAATGGTGAAAAGAAGAAAACCCCTGACTCCACTTCTTCGTGGCGTGTCCATGCGATACACGAACTCATCGATGATGTCCTCCACATCACATGCGGCATCTCTTACTTGCCCCACCCAGGTCCTCACTCCTTCATTGCTATCTTTTCTTCTATCAGCATCCCACAAAAAGGCTCGCATGCTATCAAGTTCCAGGTTGATTTCTTCTACTTCTTTGGGTACTCCTCTTAGTAGAGGTGCGTCTTGAGTTAACAGGACTTAACTTTTCTAACAAGAATTTAACAACACTCTCGGCCATCGGAATTTCTGTAAAATAAGAAAGGAAGACAATTGATGTAAGAAAGAAATATTACACTACTCCCTGGGCTATATATTATCGTGTATTTGCATTATATATGCATGCATGTATGCGTATTTCTGCATTCATAGAGAGATGGTCTCCTGGGCCAAGCAAACCAAGCCAAACAGGGTTCTTGTTGGGGCTTTGCCTTCAATCTTGGACATTAGGGGGTGTCGGGCGCCCGATGGGTTCGGGTAGGGCCCCTGCCCAAGGACACCCGGGTTTGGCTTATGGAAGTTTATTTTTGCTATTCTGTTTTTTTGTCCTGTACAGGGCCTGACCACTGTTGGTAGGGCGCCCGCTGGATGGCTGGGTGCCCGACGAGGAACAGGCGGGCGCCTGAAATTAGATGGATTGCTGCTGAAACTCTCTGGATAGATTTTGGATCTGTCGGGCGCCCGATGGGTTTGGGTTGGGCGCCCGACCATGCGCCGACTGCAAAGTCTTTGGCTTTATTTTTGCACAATTTTACACGATTTCTTGCGTAATTAAGAGGTTTTTAATTCGGTTTTGTTCCTATTTAAGGATGTGTAACGTGTGAATTAGGTATCCCTAGGTGTGCAAGAGTTGAGAGAGAGTGTTCTAGGGTTAGAGAGTGCTTTAGAGGAAGAGCTACATTGGTTTTCCTCTTGGAGAGCTTGGGATTTCTCTTGTGGGCTTGAGTTTGGTGTAAGTTTCTTTTAACTTCTGATTCATAGTGAATGATTGTCACTTTGTATCGTGGATTTTTACTCGTGAGGGGTTTTTCTACGTAAAACTCGAATTGCCTCTTGTCTATGTTGATTTGCTTAGTTGATTGCATTGTAGTTTGTTTCTCGTTTGATTGCTTTGCTCTTGCTTTTACTGCGGAGCTGACCACGTGTATCCCAACAAAGTGGTATCAGAGAGAATGTTGGGAGGTAGATTGAAATCTAAGACAAGAGTTTTTCAATGGCATCTCCAAGCATGAGATTTGATATAGAGAATATTCAGGGAAAAATAATTTTATAATATGAAAGGTAAAAATGAAATGCCTTCTAGTTCAACAAGGGTTACAAGATGTGCTCCTTGGAAAACGACCGGAGGCTATGAAAGAAGAAGAGTGGAAGAAGATCGATGAAAAAGTCAATGTCTCAATCTAGTTGTATCTGACATATGAGGTCCTGTATAACGTTATGAAATTGAAAACCGCGGCTGAAATATAGGCGAAGTTGGAGAATATCTGCACAAAGAAATCTCTGAAAAATCGCATATATTTGAAGCTTTAGTTGTATAATTTTAGGATGGTGGAGGGGGTCGATGTTGGGAGCCACACCAGCAATTTCAATAGGCTCGTTTGCAAGTTGATGGATGTAGATGAACCGATGAAGGACGATGATCAAGTGTTTATCCTATTGAATTCTCTTCTAGAATCATATGAGTCGATTAATGACTTGTTGTGTGCAGGTAGGGAAACCATTGGCGTGGAAACTGTTATCTCAACCCTTCAGGTGAAGGCAATGAGAAAGAAAAGCAATGACGTGGGTTCCTCTATAGACGAGACACTAGTTATGAGAGAGAAATTCTGAGCGAAGTGGGGGATCTTCATCATCGAGATCTAAATCAAAGGGCAAGTGGAAGAGCAAGGTGAGATGCAGGAATTGTGGGGAAGAAGGGAACGTGAAGAGGAATTGTTCGAATCCCTAAAAAAGGCAGAAAAAATCTAGAGATTCTTCTAGGGAGGAGGCCAATACCGTAGAGGACAGTAGTGATGTTTGCGATGTATTGACTGTATCTGGTATAGAGTCTCTCGGTGGAGAGTGGCTTTTGAATTCAGGTATATCATGTCACGTATGTCCTGGCCGGAGTTCATTCATGACATACAGAGCGTATGATGGTGGATCAGTCATTGTGGGTGATGGCCACACCCGCAAGGTGGTGGGTGTTGGTTTAGTGCACATTAAGATGTTCAACAGGGTTGAACGAATCTTTGAAAGTGTGAAGCATGTCCATGAGATGAAGAAGAATGTGATATCTCTTAGTGCACTCGAGGTGAAAGGGTGCAGATTTATCAACTGTGATCGATATTATAAAGTGGCAAAGGGAGCACGCGTGATGATAAAGGCACAAAGGCGTAACAATCTTTACAAGGTAATTAGGAGCACTATTCATGGTGGAGATGCGGGATCAGCAACGGGATCCACAATTGCTCATGTGTGGCATGTGTGCAAGGGAGACATGAACGAACGAGAGGTAAAGGTGCAAGGTTAAGTCGATATTGGAGCACGAGAAGAGATGGTACTATGAAGGATACAAAGTAGAGATGAAGAATGGAGTTTTGAAGCAGTGAAACGATTGAAGATTGAGGTCGCGGTGGAGATTGTTAGGGTTTTGCCTTCAATCTTGGACACCATAGGGTGCCGGGCGCCTGCCTAAGGACACCCGGGTTTGGCTTCTAGAAGTTTATTTTTGTGGTTATGTTTTTTGGCCTGTAGGGGGCCCGACCACTATTGGTAGAGCCCATGGTGGATGGCGGGTGCTCAAAATTGGCTGGATTGCTGTTGAAACTCTCTGGATAGATTTTGGATCTGCAGGGTGCCCAACGGATTTGGGCCAGGCGCTTGACTATGCGCTGACTACAAAGTCGGTGGTGCTGTTTTTGTGCGATTTTACGCAGTTTCTTGCATAAGAGGTTTCTATTTCAGTTTTGTTCCTATTTAAGGATGTGTAACACGTGAATTAGGTATCCTAGGTGTGCAAGGGTTGAGAGAGTATTCTAGGGTTAGAGAAAGAGCTTTAGAGAAAGAGCTGCATTGGTTTTCCTCTTGGAGAGCTTGAGATTTCTCTTGTGGGCTTGAGTTCGGTGTAAGTTTCTTCATGACTCTTGTAACTTCTGATTCATAGTGAATTATTGTCGCTTTGTACTGTGGTTTTCTACCGGTGGGGAGTTTTTCCACATAAAACTCGGATTGCCTCTTATGTGTGTTGATTTGCTTAGATGATTCCATTATGGTTTGTTTCTCGTTTGATTGCTTTGCTCTCGTTTCCGTTGTGGGGCCGATCGCGTGTTTCGCAACAACCCCACCATGATGTGTGTTGTCGCACAAATCTAAACAACTGATAAGGCCAGCTAGCCGTTCACTGGACATGCAAGAAAATGGTAACAGTAATCAAGGGGGAGGTGCCACTGGGCGGTTAGGAAATCTCCTATGCCTAAGTCAGGTTCCTTAGACCAATAAAGTAAGGGGTATAAGGCTAGGATTATTCATCATACCTAGGGTTAACGACCCAAGCCTTATTTATAGGACACAGTGAGCTTTTAGAATGTTAGATTTTGTCTAGGATATGTCAATAAAGTCTCGATTTTAGTAAGCTTCTCTCCTACAGTGTTGGAGAGGTCTTGCTAAGAATAGGAATAGATCTCGAGATATTCAGATCTGTTCAGATATTAGTACCAACTCTGGGAAGTGGTCGGTCGATCTTATTTGAGAAGCTCAGACACCGAGCTCTCCAATTACTTGGAGTCTGATTAAGACTATGAACCTTCATCGAGTGCGATGAGGTCTTCGGTAGTGCGTACCTTTGGGCTGGGTGTCCTTGATAAGTTTCGATTCTTGGCCATAGCTAATGAACGAGATCTATTCTTACTCTGCTCTTCACAGTTGTCAAAGTCAGGTGCAGTCGTTGTCATATGTCCTTGGCACCTCGACTAAGTTCCAAGGTCTTACACTATGGGCCCTTGGCTTATGGGCTTTTTCTTATGTGTGGGCCACCTCATAACTTCCCCATAACAATGTGTATGTGAAATCTACTCCAACTATTAGATACATCGCATCATGTTGGTCCAGGGTCAAACATCAGACCAATCCATGATTTTGGTGGGCCACACCATGAGAGCAAGTTGGGAGCGAATGCCCACTCTTGATTACAGTACAAGTGCAGACCTGATTTATGCGGAATTTCATAATGGCCTGACCTTTAGGCCCTGGGTGTAACATTGGGTGGCACACTTAATACATGGATCAGATAATTTCTCATACACGACATAGTGGGCCCCATGCAAATCCCGGGTGGGAATCCCCTCCCAACAGTTTCTTGCAGATATCCACTTCAACTATCATGCATATGTTTTCATTTGGCCATGGGCCCAAAAAATCAGGGCAATCCATGATTCAGGGTTAAAACACGTATGGGCACCGCTTCGGTCGATCCCTGGATCCACTGAGGTGGGTGGATCCCTGAATTTGGGACCCACCATGATGCATGTGACTTACTTAAATCCACGCTGTCCATCCGTTTTGACAGCTCATTTTAGGTCATGATTCAGAGAAACGAAGAAGATCCAATCTCAGGTGAACTACACCACAAGAAATAGAGGTGATTGACCATTAAAGTTCTGTCCTTTGGCTCGATCGAATGCGGGAGCGGATTGGGTGTTACCCCGGTAACAGCTTAGTAGGTATTACCCTCACTATACGGTCCACCTGATTGACGTTTTGTATATCAACACGGTCCACACGTTTCTAAAGAATATTTTATGATGGAGTCTGAAAAATTATGCAGATCCAAATTTTAAGTAGAACATACCACAGGAAACAGTGGTTCTTGAGTGATTCACCGATAAAAATACCAAAGAGTCCATTGTAAGGTTTTCGTAATTCTTATTTCGAATCTAACCTGCTGATAATGTCAATAAGTTATGGATGAAGGTAAAGTACAAATATCAGATTGATCCAAAACTTTTGTCTCCCATAAAATGTTTTTAATAGTTAATCATCACTGTTTCTAATGGTATGGTCCGCCTGAGATTTTGATCTTGTTAATATTTAGTATAGGATCCTAAAATGATATTAAAAAATAGATGGACGGTGTGGATATTCATAAAGTACATCTAAGTGGGGCCCACACGGTTAAGGTAACACCCACTAAGCTCTTACCCCAGTTTACCCCAGTAACCGCTAATTCGCGCCTCAGCGGATTACGTGCTACCCTTACCATGTGGCCCACCTAGATGAATTTTTCCTATATCCACGTACCCCATCGGTTTTAGCAGCTCATTTTTGGAAGTGATCCCAAAATTTAAACAGATCCAAATCTTTGGTGACCACACCACTGGAACAAGTGGCAAATGACCATTAAAATCTGGACGGTCCATTCATATGATGAATGCATATGATCCGGACAATAATCAAGACGGTCCATTCATATGGTGAGCTATGCATCTGGTGGCTCAGAAAATATTGCAAGTAGTCTGCATTCGATGCACAGGTCTGGACTGACTGATGAAAACACCGGCTAGACATTTTTTCCAGGCCATTTTAATGGTGTGGTCCACCTGCAGAGATACTGTTCTCTTCTGGTTGTATGGCCTTCTTTTTTCCATCTCCTACAGAAATTGGAGAAATCTTAAGAGACGGGCGGACCCCAGTGGCACCGGTATCACTGTAAGCTACGGTTGTAACAGGTAGATGTGGGTCCTATGTGATGTGTGAATGATATCCAATCCGTCAATCAGATAATACACCATCAAAATACTGATGTTTCCAAAAATCAATCAGATCCAAAACTCGAGCGGGCCACAGTAGAGGAAACAACGTGAGAGAGGACACCCATCCCTGATTTGCATAGGGTGCCCTGAATTGTATTTATGTAGAATTGAGGGTGTTCAGACTCTTCGTCTAGTCTGGATGAAGACTCATGCAAAAAGATCGGAGGGTTTCGGAAATCAGATGGGGCCCTGAACAAAAATCTAGGTCCAGAACTCCCTCCACATTGTTCCCCGTACTCTGGCCCACCTGAGTTTTGGATCGAGCTGATTTTTGGGCCTTGGAGGTTATTGAGGTGACACATCTGATGAACAGGCTGGATGTGATATATACATAATGTGGCCACCACATCTGTTCAGACCACCATAAACTTACGGTGGTACCAGTAACACTGGAGTGCACCTCTTCATAGGTAAGACCTCAACCAGTAGCTGGTGGTAAACCAAAGTCGTTCCAGTTATATCTAGGATTGAACTCACCCTATCATTACATCGGACCCTGTCATTAGCCTGAAAGCCCCCGATTAACACTCCCGATTGAAAATCTAGGTTGAGTTAAATTGGTGGAGATAAACACCATACCTAAAATCAGTGCAATGCTAGTTGGACCAGCTACACTAGTTTTCTGTGAAACACAATGCCGAGGTTGGTCACCAATGGACTAAACGGATATTAAGTACTTGTCCTTGTGTGGAAACATGTGAGCCAGGCTTAGTTCACCAAGGTGAAATTATTTGGGGAAAAGAAGTTAAAAGCCAGGCACATCACCAAGGATCTCTAATACAGAGGCGTGCTCCATTGTACCTTGTCACCCAGATATTGCATTCGACCTAGGACATATATACATGCCTAGACTATATCCCATATATACCATGTAACTTTATATCATGTACCAGTGACATGACCATTGACATTGAAAGAAACACATTTGACATACCCACAAACACTACTGGTACTAAAGCTAATTTCATATGTAATCCATACAGTAAATATGCAGAGAAATAAAACAACACATATAGTATAAAATGATCATGTCCAAATACACGTATCCAAACACATTTCAAGAAATAAGCGTGGCAACATTTGTGTATACACAAGCAAACTTATCATAGAAACAGGACTCATGTCTAAGAAAATCCATGCTTGAGAATCATGCTTATCTGAGCAAACTTAAATTTCACAAAATAGAGATCAATAGCTTCTCACACCAGCCAATGGCTGAGAACACACCCTTTAGCTCTGCATCCTTTGTGGCACGTCCTTCAGTTCAACCCTCTTCTCATCTTCAGCGCCTTTCCAATCTCCTATAAACTGAAACTAGAGCCACACAACAATAGATTTATATATAGCATGAGCATGTAAACAATAATAGATCCGTGACAGATAATATAATAAATCAATAACAGATACAATAACATATTAATGACAGATGCAGCAAATTTATATGAGAACCATAACAGATTCATATCAAATGCAATGGGAGATTCATAGCAGATACAACATCAGATCTTGTACCAAGTAAGCAACAGATCCATAGCAGATACAACCATAGCTCATTACAAATATGATAATAGATTCATAGTATGTACATAATGGAATATAATGAAAAAAAAAAACCCAAATAGAAATTAGGAGAAAATGCAGGAAATAGATGAATAAATTAATACCCATGGCCAAGAAGAAACAAATGGATAAAATACACAAGTAGAATGGACCACGCCTGCCAGTTTGTGACCACGTAATGCACAAGTTGTATGTTTCCTATATCCTTGCGGATTTCCTACTATGCTGTCAGGCCCAAGCGTGTCTGGGTCTGGATCATGAGCATAGGACCCAAGTGCAAACCCAGCCTGCCCTAGCCTATGAGCTTGATAGCAGGGTTAAATCGTCTGTGCTGGCCCATGGGGGTTTGGGCCTTGAGTATTTTGGGCTGAAATACTGAGACTAAGGGCTCATGTCCTTGCACTCTTCCAAACAGGAAAAAGTTAAAATTATCTGCATTTGTGATTTCTCGTACATGTCCTTCCATGATGGGGTCCATAACATGGACGGTCCCAATTGACACATCACCCATCCAAGGTTGCAGTGCAGAGATTATATCTTACGGTTCTACCAGATCTAAGGTAACAACTTCCATCCATCAGTGTTAAGCATGGTCGGCTGGGGCATGCAAACTGTTTGCTCTTGAACGGACTCAAGTGCAGGCCTGGGGCACTTACTTATTGTACCTGAAAGCCCTGTCCGTACTGTGTATACATGGAAAAGATCTATGGGCCCCACCATAATATATGTATTTTATCTACACTGTCCATTCGTATTTTCACTCATTTTAGGGCATGGGGCTTCAAATGAGGCAGATTGAAAACCTAAGTGGACCACAACACAGAAGTTGTGGGGATTGTGATGCACACCATTGAAACCTTCCTAGGGCTCACCATGATGTTTATTTGCCATTTAACCTGCATCCAACCTGTTCATAAGGTCACACATAAATGTAATGGAAAGCACAAATATCCGCTTGATCATAACCAAGAAGTTTTCAATGGTAGGCATCATGTCCCCACTGCTTCCTTTAGTGTGGTCCACTTGAACTTTGAATCTACCTCATTTTAACATGATCTCAAAAAATGAATACACGGCATAGATAAAAAACATGCCTCATGGTGGGGCCACAGAGCTTTCTTACCTACATCGGTGCTGTGTTCTGCACTACGCAATCCGAATCCACGAGGGACATAGATGGGATTTAGGCAACGATTAAAATGGACCCTACTAAATGTATGGGTCCTGTTCTGAGATCCAAACCGTTTGTTTATACGAGAAACACAATCAGAGGTTGCTGCTTCGATTAAAATGGGGCCTACTTAGGATAAATCATGCACTGAATCTCCCCAATGTATAAATTCAATAAATAAATTTGCAAATTTGCACATTCATTAACAAAGGAAACTTCGCCCAGCTGTAAGCTGATTTCCCACCGACGCTGTCAGTAGTCAGTAGGTACTGGACGCCAGCTGTGATAAATTTCTTTTATCCATGCCGTCCATCAATTTATCTAGACCATTTTAAGGCATTATCCCAAAAATGAGGCAGATCCAGTTCTCATGTGGACCACACCACAGGAAACAGTGGTGATTGAAGTCCCACCATTAAAATTTTTGAGCGAAGCTAATATTTTTTTTATTTACCTTTATCTAGGTCAGGGTGACGGAACTAACAGGTTGGATGGAAACTAAACATTACAGTCGGCCCAACGAACGTTTTAATGATGGGCGTTCAATCAACTACGTTTTCTTGTGGTGTGGTCCACATGAGATTTGGATCCTCGTTGTTTTTGGGATCATTCCATAAAATGATTTGGAAGAATAGATCTAGGGCATGGATGGAAACAACATAGCATGGTGGGGTCCATGGAGCACTGTCCATTAGCCACCTCGTTACTGGCACCGTTAGTGGGCAATCCGCGTCCTGTACAGGGGAGTAGGGCTGCACATCTGTCCCGTTAACCCGCCCAACCTGCCCGACCTGACCCAGTAGAAACCCGATCCATCCCTACCCGGCTAAGAAAACGGTTCGGTCCCAATAAGATGCGGCTGGACTATTTTTAATTTAGGTATGGTTTAGGGTACATATCAAACTTGCCCAACCCGACCCATACCCCGACCCGTGTATCCCGACCAGTTCCACCCGACCTGAACCGTCCCATTTATACTAGTTCATGGCTTTTATAAATATCTATATAGCATTATCAATAGGTTGAATGGTCAATAAGCATTAGGGTGGACTCTAGAATCTTTTAATGGTGGGAGTTCAATGACCGCCGATTTTTGTGGTGTGGTCTAGCTAAAGCTTTTATTTGCTTCCTTTTTGGGACTATGTCCTATAATAATCTGGAAACATAGATGGATGGCATGGATTTACAATATATACATCAAGGTGAGCCTTGTGGTTAGGGTCTCACCCATATGGCTGGTTCCGGGTCTCGCCGACTCTCACCCAAGCTACGCTCATCTCACACTCACAGGGAGCAGATTAGGTGACATTTGAGATCCACCAAGGTGGGTGGCCCCTAAGTATGTGTCTTAAATCCACACCGTCCAACTATTTTGAAAGATCATTTTAGCACATGATACCAAAAATAAAGCTTACTCAAATCTTAGGCGGACCACACCATAGAAACATAGTTCTAACCCGACCCGACCCGACCCGACCCGATTTAGCATATAGGGTAGGGTAGAGTAGGGTAGGGTAGGGTTATGGTTAACCTTTTTACAAGTAGGGTAGGGTTAGGGTTGGGTCAGCCCAACCTGGTCACAACCCGGACCGAAATCCGAACCTTTAAATATATTTAGGTTCGGTCCAGGGTTGGGCTCAACCCGACCCTAACCCGACCCGTGTGCAGGCCTACAGGCGAGTAGATTAGGTGTTACCTAGTGAAACCTTACCCTTACCCTTACCGTTGGGCCCACCTTGAGGATTTGTTGTATATCTATGCCGTCCATACATTTTTCCAACCCATTTTAGGGTGCGATCCCTAAAATTAAACAGATCCAAATTTCAGGTGGACCCACTACAGGAAACAATGGTGATTAAACGCCTACATTAAAAATTTATAGGCCGTACAGTAATGCTTATTTTCCATCCAATCTGTTGATAAGGTCCAACAGATCTGGATGAAGTGAAATACAAAGCTCAGCTTGATACAAAACTTTTATGGCCCACAAAGCGTTTTTATTGGTCATTCACCACTGTTTCCAGTGGTGAGGTCAGCCTGATATTTGGATCTTATTTAAGTAAGTCCTGGGATCCCGTTCTAAAATTAACTTTAAAAACGGATGAACGGCGTTGATATGAAATCAATTCGTCAAGGTGGGGCCCAAACGGTAACACCTACGAAGGTATTACCCGGGTAACACCTAATCCGACATCGCTGTACAGGTAGCCTCACCTCATTAAACCAAAGAATTGATTACCTGATGTTTGGTTGTCCAAGGATGGAAGATTAGTTGATTCGTTCGGTAACCCATCCCTCCTCTTCTGTCCACTGTATACGCTTGATGATGGGGATGTGCCCCACCTTTCTACGGTCCTCCTCGCTTCCGCCTTCTAGCTGCAGCCTCTCTGTGAATTCCATTGGCATGTCCCATAAGCGGAGCTCTTGGAGTCCGGTGAGGTATTCAATCCCTTCTGGAAGCGTCTTCAACTCTCCACAGTTGTTCAGATTTAGCTCTTGGATGCTTAGCAATGCTCCCTTCTCTATTATTACCCGATTTAGTTGTGTCAGATCCTCTAAATGAAGTCTCCTGAGCTTAGGGAACTGTCCATCGCGGAAACACAACTGCTGCCCTTCATAGGCCTTCCAAAGGTAAAGGAACACCAGATTGTGCAATGCTTGGAGTGATGAAAGCGGATCTTCTTCTCTCAGCTTTGACCAAAATAACCGCAAATGGGTGAGATTCACAAGGGAGCTAAACCATTGAGGCACCTTCACCAGACGCCCGCTCAAGTTAAGCTTCTGAAGAAATGGCGGAGGATTAGGAGAGAGCGCTTCCAATTGAAGTGTTTCTTCTTCTTTAGTAGCGGTCACATCCAAGTCGGATAGGTGTATCATCTTTCTAATTGAGGTGCACAACTCAGCTCCGTCTGTTGCTTTTACCTGGTAAATGGACAGACTTCTCAGTTGGGTTAAGTTCCCAACTTGTCTAACAATCTCCCCATCTTTAGCATCGATGTTCGATAGAGTTTGTAAACTTGTTAAATTACATATTTCTAGGGGAACTTGGATGCTACTTCTGTAATCGAAACTCCTTTCGGAATAGTCAGTAGTTCGATAAATAAATAGGTGGCGTAGTTTCCGTAGCTTCACAATCCCACTGGGTAGCCTCTCTAGCTCTGTACCCCTGACGTCCAGTGTTTGAAGGTTGTGTAGCCTTCCTAAAGATTCGGGAAGATTCTTAACTTTAGTTTTCCGTAAGTTTAGATAACGTAAATTGAACATGTTAGTTACTTCATCAGGAATGCTTTCAATCGGAACTCCTTCTAGATTTAGGATCCTCAGCAATCTAAAGCTTGATGCCATCGTATATAAAGAAGATGAAAAAGACACGCTTCCATCAAACACCATAAGAGAACGAAGATGTGGCATACCTATGATCGGTTGAATAATTTCTCCAGAATTATCAATTGATATGCGGCGGACTTTGCCTTCTTGCATTGCTTGCTGCCCATCATACATTGTGCAGAACTTTTCTTCACGAGATAAGGACAAGGCCACCTCACGTACAATATCATGCATTCGACAAGCTTTCACCCTTCCAAAGTCATTTGTCTCAACAACCTGAAGCATGTTCCGATGGATGAGTTCCTTTAGGTAGTTTTCAGCCGCTTCCTCCATCGTAATTTTACCTCTCTCATCCACAAAACCCTCTGCCACCCACAACCTAATCAGCCGCTTGCGTTTAATTAGATAATCTTCTGGGAACATACAACAATGCAGGAAACAATGCCTAAGGCGGTACGGTAGATCATAGAAGCTAAGCAACAAGATGTGCTTTACTCTTTCAAGCATTTCATCATTTGTCAACTGCCAGCTCAGGTTTTCGTAGACTCGATTCCACTCCAATAGTGTCTTGTCTTTCAGTGACAAGAGGCCGCCCAAACCAACAATTGCGAGTGGCAGGCCTCCACACTTTTCGACAATTTTTCGAGCCAATCGCTGCAGCTCTGGGGGACAGGGTTCCTTCCAAAACGCCTTCATACTGAAGAGTTCCCAAGCCTCATTCTCTTGAAGACGCTTGAGCAGAAAGAGACGGCTTCCATCTCCTAATGCAGATGCTACATTCTCTTGTCGAGTAGTGAGCATTATCCTACTTCCACATCTATTTCGTGGAAAGGCAATATTCAGATCTGTCCATGCATCTACACTCCAAACGTCGTCTAAGACCACAAGGTACCTCTTTGTGTCCAAATAATCATGCACCATCTGCACTAGTTGTAAGCGATTCATGCTGTCCACATTGCTCGGAACCTCAGATTTGTTTGTCTTGAACAGATCAGTTATCACACTTTTTAGGAGTCCTTCCACATTGTAAGACTGTGAGACGGAAACCCATACAGAGCATTCGAAATGCTTCTTTACCATTTGATGCTTGTAAGCTTTCGCCACAAGAGTGGTCTTGCCCAGACCACCCATCCCCACCACAGAAATAACAGTACGTCTTGGTTCTTCCTCTGTCAACCATACAACTAATTGATCTATTCTTTCTTTGAGCCCCACAATTTCATCATCATCTGCGTAAAGAGCAGCTTCTCCATGATGGTGCCGCCTTTCATTAGCATTGTATGAGCTCGATCCATCTTCCGTATTACTAAGATGATATCGATCTTTTCTAGCTGAAATGGCAGCAATATTATTCTTCAGACCTTGCAGTTGAGTGGTAAAACGGTGCCTGTAGAAAATATTCTCAAGGAGATGGATGGTGTCAAGAAGAAAACCCATGCATCCATCTTGTCGTGGACTGTCCATGTGATACACGTACTCATCGATGATGTCCTCCACATTATCCGCAGCGTCTCTTACTTGTTCCACCCAGGTTTTTATTTCTTGACTGCTATCTTTTCTTCTATCAGCATCCCTCAAAAAGGCTCGCATGCTATCAAATTCCAGCTTGATTTCTTCTACTTCACTGCCTACTCCACTTTGTAGGAATGCCTCTTGAGTTAGCTTTTCTAACAAGAATTTAACAGCACTCTCTGCCATCGCAATTTCTGTAAAATAAGAGGCGAAGACAACTAATGTCAAAAGAAATATTACTCTATGCTTCCGGCTATATTTTATTGATGTGTCTATCTGTCTGTGTGCATGAGATGGTCCCTCGTGAGGTGCGGGAGCAAACGCAGCCAAAACAAGGCGGGCCACACCGTGATGTCAATGTAAAACCTACTCTGACCATTAAATGAATCGCATCATGCTAGGCCCACCTAAATTACGTGGTTTAAATTACGTGGTTGACTGAGTCTTGGTCGCTAGGCGTAACATTGGGTACTGACACACAAATCAAGAGTCAAATCAAGAGTGAGCGTCCCCTCCCATCAGTTTCCATTGGTGTGGCCACCTGAATCAGAGATCTGCCTAAATTTTAAGCCCTGAGCTTAACGTTGGATGACACAGTTGATGGTCAAAGTGAATTTCACTGTGCACATAACAGTGGACGGCATGCAGAGAGGTAATTGACTCTTGGATTGGGTGGGCCCAATAATACCTTTCTGCAATCTACTCTGATTATCAGATGCATCGGCTAACGAAAGTTTAAGACCAAAAACTCCACTACATCCATGATTCAAGTGAGCCACACAGCTGCACTGTAATTCATGAGGGGTCCACACTAATTCGTTGCAGGGAATGGATAACTGAGGGCCCGGTTCTTTGGACGCAAGTTGCTGGTACCCTTATGTCGGGCCCAATGAGATCTCCGAAAGAATCCACCCGTCCATTAGTTTGTCCAGTTCATGTTAGGACATATCCCAAATATGAGGCAGATTTAAAACTCAGGTGGACCAAACTACAGAAAACAGTCTCGATAGAAATGCCCGGCATTCAAACTGTCCCCTGGCCCACGATGATGTTCATGTGCCATCCAAACCGTTCACAAGCTCATTCCAACTGGGAAGACCTGAAAACGTAAATATTAGCCTGATTCAAAACTTCTATTGTCCTGTAAATTTATTTTTCGATGGTCAGTCTTCTATCTCCACTTTTTCTTGTAGTGTGGTCCACTTGAGTTTTGGATCCATCTCATTTCTGGGATCGTCCTAACATGAGCTGTAGAAACTGTTGGACCGATGGATTTCTCACCGACAGATCAAAGGCAGTTTTCCGATGGGGTTTGAGCGGCTGGGGAGGAAACTCGCGTCCTGACTTCTGGGCTACCTTTCGTCCAATCCCCTATTTAGAAATAGGGGAGTGGCCGATGCAGATTGCTTGGTTGCAAATAGGAAATAGCATCCCTCGCATTGAAAAATAAAGGCACGCGGTCTCTTTATCAAAAGTGGAAAGCACTTTCATTAAAACTGAATGCTCTTGTCCACTTTTGGGAGTCTAGATAGAATTCTTTCAATCCGACTGCGAGCGCATTAGGTGTACCCAGGTAACAGCTTAGTGGGTGTAACCCTTACCCTGCCGGGCTCGTGATGTAGAACGGGTCGCTGACTATTTCATGGCTCAGATGGAGCAAAAGAAGACCGATCGGGGTCGAAAGTGATCCGGACCGTCAGGACCGTAAATCGGTCATATCTCACAATCCGGAATGAGTTATGGGACGTATAATATATCAATTTGAGGTAGCTCGAGCTACTTTAGCCAACCAACCCCGCTATGCCGGGTTGCCCAAGCCAGAATCGCGGGAATCGACCGTATCGACGGTCATTATGCTAGTTTATTTTCAGTTTTACTATTTATAGTAAGTTTTAATTCGATCATAACTTTGCATCTGTAGGGTTTTAGAGTTAGTGCCCAACATGAAAAGGGCTTAGAATATTTCGTAGAACAACGTGATTGAGGCCGTTTGATAACTTTCTATTTTTGGCCGAAAACCAAGAGTTCTAGTAGGATTGAACGACTTCTATAAATAGTAAGTTTACTATTTATAGTAAGTTGCGTTTTCTAGGAGTTTAAGTTGGAGTTGGAGTCTGATACTTTGCATAGGGTTTAGTTTCCTATTTATATGCATTGTAATTTCGTTTTCATTCATTCAATCTTCAATAAACAATTATTTGGAATTAAATTCCTTTTTTTTTATCTTTTCTTTCTTCTCGTGGATTCGAGAAACTATCGGTTAGGGAGACGGTGATCGACCTACCACGTCCTCCCTGCGTCATTGGTATCAGAGAGATGTTTCTTCTTCAGGACGATGACCTCTAATGAAGGGTTGGATCCTCATCCTAAGGACGGTGCTCCAAGAGACTATCTAACGGCGACAGCCTTCGAGGCAGCATTCGAAGCAGCACGACGGGAGAACCGGTTGATCCTGCAAGGTATACAGGCGACCCTCGACCAGATTGCAGCATCGCTAGCTCCTCTTCGAGCCCAAGGCGACCAACAACCACCAACAGTTGTTATACGGGACAATCCTGTTGTCCGTAGAACACCCCAGGTGGATAACCGTAGGGTTACACCAGATGATTCAGAACCAAGCAATGACGAGGTCGAAGACATATTCGTACGACGACCTGCGCTAGGGAATAAGCGTGTGGAACGAGCAGAACGAGATTATCAATGCAAAGTTGATCTTCCCAGCTTTAATAGCCTACTTTGAATAGAGGAGTTCCTCGACTAGCTGGCAGAGGTCGAACGATACTTCAACTATATGGAAGTGTCGGACGACAAGAAGGTAAAGCTAATTGCATATAAATTTAAATCCGGTGCTTCAGCATGGTGGGAAAACCTACAGGTTTTCCGCACCCGTCAGAATAAGACACCCATCCGAACATGGCCTCGGATGAGACAGCTTCTGAGAGCTCGATTCCTCCCTAGCGACTATGAACAAATTTTGTTCTAACAATATCAAAATTGTCGTCAGGGAAATCGAACCGTTTCCGAATATCTTGAAGAATTCAACGATTGGCTACACGGAATAATTTATCGGAATCAGAGGCACAACAAGTATCACGATTCATTGGTGGGTTGCGATTTGCAATCCAATATCGAGTCCAGATGCATCCAGTCTGGACGTTGAGTGAGGCCAACCAATTGGTCACTCGAGCAGAAACACAGTTGTCACGGCCCCCTGCTCGACCCTATCCGGCAACATGAAATCCCAACACCGAACCCACTCAAGATACAACGTTGGCCAAAGGCAAGGAGCCTATAGGAGGGCGTCCTCAACCTCATACGGTCACGAACCGGGACTGTAGAAGCGGTTCATCAAGACCTTAGCGTACAGCTCCCACTACAGCGGGTTCCAGCAGGATCCCCAACCTAGATGGTCGGCCAAGACCAGACCATTGTTTCCGTTGTGGCCAACCAGGTCACTAGTCGAACGCTTGCCCTCAACGCCCTGCAGCGCACTTAACTACGAATGAAGGCGGCGTGGAAGGTGAGTCAACAGAAGACAACCCTGAATTGGGACAGGCCAAAGAGGGGGACACAGAAGATGTCGATCGATTGGCTGACTGAAGATCATGGGGAATCGCTAGTAGTAAGACAACTACTTTACGCTCCCAGGAAGGAAGTGCACCCACAACGACATAATATTTTCTCACAAAGTGCACCGTGCAGGGCAAAATCTGTGACGTGATCATAGACAGTGGGAGTAGCGAAAATATTGTCTCGAGAGTTATGGTGGATAAGTTACATCTGCCTATGACGAAGCACCCTATCCCTTACTCTATATGTTGGATCAAGAAGGTGAATGAAACCAAGGTAACTCATCAATGCATTATCTCATTTTCCATTGGTAAAAGCTATAAGGACGAGGTCCTCTGTGATGTGGTTGACATGGAAGCCTGCCACATGTTACTTGGGCGGCCATGGTAATCGGATCGAGATGTGACCCACAGTGGACGGAAAAACATATACATGTTCACCAAGGATGGTGGGAAAATTGTTTTGGCCCCTATGACACCAGACAAACACCCTGAAGCTTCTAAAGTGGAGGGGAACTCTCTCCTTACCATTCGCGAGTTTGTTAAGGAATCAAAGGAAACGGGCGAGATTTATGCCGTTATGGTAAAAGACGAGGAGCCAGGATCCTCCAATATTCCTCAACGCCTTAAACCACTGCTAGAACAATTTCAAAGTACTTGGCCTGGAGAGTTACCTGATGAGTTGCCTCCTATGCGAGACATACAACATCACATCGACCTTATCCCAGGGTCCAGTCTACCCAACCGACCGCACTATCGGATGAGTCTGAAAGAGTGTGAAATTCTACAGGGACAGGTGGAGGAACTGATCCGTAAGGGTCTTATTAAAGAGAGCATGAGCCCGTGTGCCGTTCCGGTACTCCTTACCCCAAAGAAGGACGGAACATGGCGTATGTGCATCGATAGCCCCGCGATCAATAAAATAACAGTTAAATATCGATTTCCAATATCGCGGTTGGATGACATGCTGGACATGCTCGAGGGCTCCAAGGTGTTCTCGAAACTGGACTTACGGAGTGGATACCATCAAATCCGTATTAGGCCAGGTGACGAGTGGAAAACGGTCTTCAAGACCAAGGAAGGGCTATATGAGTGGCTGGTTATGCCCTTCGGTTTGATCAACGCACCAAGCACCTTCATGCGTTTAATGAACCAAGTGTTGAAGCCGTTCATTGGCCGTTTCGTTGTCGTTTACTTTGACGACATTCTAATATACAGTGAGGATGAAACAGAGCACATGACCCACATCAGAAAAGTGCTACAAGTGTTGGCCGACAACAAGCTATACTTAAATCTGAAAAAGTGTAGCTTCTTAACTGATCAATTATTGTTTCTGGGGTTCATTGTGTCGTCCACGGGTATCCGAGTAGACGAAGAAAAAGTTCGAGCTATTCGAGATTGGCCGACTCCGACAAACATTCATGAGGTACGAAGTTTTCATGGGTTGGTGACCTTCTATCGTCGATTTGTGCGAAACTTCAGTAGTATCGTCGCGCCGATTACCGACTGTATGAAGAAGGGTCCGTTTCAATGGACCAAAGGGGCTAAGAAGAGCTTTGCAGAAATTAAACATCGGTTGTCCACTACCCCGGTCCTGGTACTCCCTAATTTCGATAAGCTATTTGAGGTAGAATGCGACGCATCTATTGTCGGCATTGGGGGAGTCCTTTCTTAGGAGGGCAGGCCGGTTGCCTTTTACAGTGAGAAACTCAGCGACGCACGACAGAAGTGGTCGACCTATGAACTTGAATTATATGCAGTGGTTCAGGCATTGCACCATTGGCGCCATTATCTTATTCAAAGGGAATTTATACTGTACACTGATCATCAGGCCTTAAAATTTATCAATACTTAGACTAATGTGAATCGTATGCATGCTAGATGGATTTCGTTTTTACTGGAATTCACGTTCGTTCTGAAACACAAATCAGGGCAGCAAAACAAGGTGGCAGATGCACTAAGCCGACGTGCATCCCTTCTTATTACAGTGAGCAGTGAGGTGATCGGATTCGACTGTCTCAAGGAACTTTATGCCGAGGACCAGGATTTTGCAGATGCATGGAAGAAGTGCCAAGAGGGGCACCCGAGTGACCTTCTAATTCAAGATGGTTTCTTCTTCAAAGGAAATCGACTTTGCATCCCGCAGAGTTCGTTACGGGACAAAATTATTATCAAGCTGCATGGCGGTGGCCTCGGCGGTCATCTAGGACGAGATAAGACTCGAGCGATGGTGGAAGAGCGGTATTACTGGCCGCAACTTGCTTGTGATGTTAGCAGAGCGGTACAACGATGTCATATTTGTCAAACCGCTAAGGGACAATCTCAAAATACAGGTCTTTACACGCCATTACCCGTGCCAGATGCCCCTTGGGAGGATTTATCTATGGATTTTATATTAGGGCTCCCACGAACACAACGCGGCATGGACTCAGTGTTCGTAGTGGTAGACCGATTCTCCAAGATGGCACACTTCATTCCGTGCAAGAAGACCTTTGATGCGATACACGTTGCAAACCTTTTCTTCAGAGAGGTTGTGCGACTACATAGGATTCCTAAGACGATCACTTCAAACCGGGACACAAAGTTCGTTAGCCACTTTTGGCGAGCCTTGTGGAATCGGTTCGGTACACGACTTCACTTCAGCAGTGCTTATCATCCACAAACAGATGGGCAGACTGAGGTCGTTAACCGCACATTGGGGAATCTCATCCGTTGCCTTTCAGGTGACAAACCGAAGCAGTGGGACATGGCCCTGGCTCAAGCAGAGTTTGCGTTCAACAACATGGTAAACCGATCGACAGGAAAGTCTCCGTTCCAGATTGTTTATGGGTGCGTGCCTCGTCACATACTCGATTTGGTTCCCCTGCCCAAGCTTCCGGGCATAAGCGTTACAGCTGAACATATGGCAGACTGAATCATGGACATATATGCAGACGTGCGCAACAAATTACAGGCTTCGAACGAGAAGTACAAAGAAGCGGCCGACAACCATCGGCGCGCCAAAGTATTCGAAATAGGTGATCAGGTGATGGTCCACCTACGTAAAGAGTGATTTCCTACCGAGACCTACAACAAGTTGAAACACAAGAAGATTGGACCGGTATCGATCATTCGCAAGATCAATGACAATGCCTACGTTGTTGATCTTTCAGATGACATGGAGATTTCAAGGACTTTCAACGTGGCAGATCTGTACGAATATCATGAACCAAAGCTGGATGAGAACTCGGGGTCGAGTTCTTTCGAAGTGGAGGAGACTGATGTAGAATGGGTCGCTGACTATTTCATGGCCCAGATGGAGCAAAAGAAGACCGGTCGGGGTCGAAAGTGATCCAGTCCGTCAGGACCGTAAATCGGTCATATCTCACAATCCGGAATGAGTTACGGGATGTATAATATATCAATTTGGGGTAGCTCGAGCTACTTTAGCCAACCAACCCCGCTATGCCGGGTTGCCCAAGCCGGAATCGCGAGAATCGACCGTATCGACGGTCATTAGGCTAGTTTATTTTTAGTTTTACTATTTATAGTAAGTTTTAATTCGATCATAACTTTGCATCCGTATGGTTTTAGAGTTAGTGCCCAACATGAAAAGGGCTTAGAATATTTCGTAGAACAACGTGGTTGAGGCCATTTGATAACTTTCTATTTTTGGCCAAAAACCAAGAGTTCTAGTAGAATTGAACGACTTCTATAAATAGTAAGTTTACTATTTATAGTAAGTTGCGTTTTCTAGGAGTTTAAGTTGGAGTTGGAGTCTGATACTTTGCATAGGGTTTAGTTTCCTATTTATATGCATTGTAATTTCGTTTTCATTCATTCAATCTTCAATAAACAATTATTTGGAATTAAATTCCTTTTTTTTTTTTTTTTATCTTTTCTTTCTTCTCGTGGATTCGAGAAACTATCGGTTAGGGAGACGGTGATCGACCTACCACGTCCTCCCTACATCAGCTCGCCTTGATGAATGTGTTGTATATCCACGTAAGTCCATTCATACGCTTTTCAGCTCATTTTAGGGCCTTTTCCCAAAATTCAATCAGATCAAAATCTTTAGTAGATCGATCATTGCAAAAAGTAGTGAATAACCATTAAAAGCTTTTTATACACCGCAAAAAATTTGGATCAAGCTGATCTTTGTGTTTTCCCTTCCTCCGAGTTGGTTGACATTATCAATGGGTTGGATGGAAAATAAACATTACAGATCTTCTTACAGTGGTCCTTGGGAAGTTTTTAATGGTAGGTGTTCAATCACCACTGTTTCCTATGGGGTGTTCTATCTGAGATTTAGATCATGCCCTACAATGGGCTGCAAAAAAGGATGGAAAGCGTGGATATATACCACATCATTAAGGTGGACCCCATGGTAAGGGTAACACCCAGTATGGTGTTACCCAGATCCATAGCTCAAGTGGGAGACTGAGTGAAGATAACCTCGTTTCAACACTTGAGGTCTTGGTATTGATTCCTAACATTGCAGGTGTAACTAACAAGGGGGGTGGGTGTACTAACAATGGGGTGTGTGTACTAGCAGTCCGGCTCAGATTTGTATTAGCCCGATCCATGTATATCTAGAAAAACTGATGAACAGGGTGGATTTCTCCCATGGTGGGTCTCACTCTAGTCGGTGTTCCATTGGCCCCACTACTATGTATATATTTTATCCAAACCATCCATTAATTTTTTTCATATCATTTTAGGACATGAGCCGAAAAATGAGCCAGATAAAAATCTCAGGCAAACCACACCAAAAGAAAATAGTGTTGATTGAATTCATACCATTAAAAACTTCCTAGGGCCCACTGTGATGTTTATTTGCCATACAAATTGTTGATTAGGTCACATAGGGTTGGTTGAAGAGAAAACACAAATATTAGCTTCATCCATAACTTTTATTGCCCCCAAAAAGCTTCCAATGATAGACTCTCATTTCTCAATGACCACTATTTCCTATAGTGTAGTTCACGGGAGATTTGAATCTAGCTCAGTTTTTGGGTTCATGTATAAAATGATATGAAAAAATGAATGGATGGCATTGATAAAACACATACATTATGGTGGGGCCTACAAAGCACTGACCAGTAGCCACTATGCCCATTGGCAATCCAGCCAAGAAGACCAGCACTTTTGTGAAATTTTTCTTCAAAAATTTAAATAATAAATACCACGTCAATATGGTATTTACATTTAACTAATTAAGTTATATCGTTAATGATGGACATTTTGGTCATATTTTGAAAAAATTGACCTAGATGAGAGAATTATTGGAAGGTGGATGCGGAATGTGTCCAACCCTAGTTGGACCTTTAAGCATCCATCCAGATCTATGTGGGGGCCCACCATGATGCACATCCCCTTTTTAACATCATGATAATGTGCGGGCCCAAAAATTAGGCAGATCCAACACTACAGTGGACTACACCAAAGATAACTCTTGCATTTAGTGCTTTGTGCTTTTAATGTCGATTTAATGCAACCCAAGCTTTTTATTTGGTGTGGTTCAGTGGAGTAATGGATCTAACTCATTTTTTAGCCCTTACCTTAACATGATCTTAGGAAAAGGATGGACAGCGTGGATAAACACACATCACAGTGGGCTCCCACCGTGTCCAACTGAAGGTATCCTTTAACAAGTATCTTGATTAATGAAGTAGCTTAATGAAAAGTTAGTTTAAAAAAGCAGTGGGATGTAAATATGATATTAATGATGTAGTATTTTAAAAAATTCCCTTTTATCAAAGTATCATGTTCAAGGAGTGGCCAATGAAAAGCGGATCATTTTTTATTATAACCAACTCCTTGCCGTCCATTTTTACTAGCCGCTGATCAGAATTAGATTTTATTCAATTAGAATGAACTTTCTGAGAAGGATGTCCAATAAAATGTGGGCCAAACATGACAGGATGACTCAGTTTGCTAGAATTGGTTCAGCTGTTGATTTAAATTATCTATATTGTAGTTCATTCATAATACCGTATTTATACAAGTAGAATATATCCTAAGAGATGTATAGGGCTGTATGTGCATTTGTCATTCATATCTTTAACTAAGCATGATATTAGAAGGCATAGATAAATTTAATTAGAAATAAAAGAGAAATTGGAATGTAGCTCAAGTGTAAAAATATAGAGAAATGGACATTGTCTATCATCCAACCAAGTGGCCCCATGGGACGACAGATGCTGGTGATCAAAATCGGATTGCCTACAGCACCTGCACGACTCTGGGGTCCACCGTTATGTTTGTGTTTCATCCATGCATCCATCCACTTTTCGAGCTCATTTTAGGGCTTGAGCCTAAAAATGAAGCATATCGAAAGCTCAAGTGGACCACACCACACGAAGCAGTGAAGATTGAATGCCTACCGTTCAAAACTTCTTGGTGGCCTCAGAAGTTTCGGATCATGCTGATTTTTGCTATTTCCCATCATCCAGCTCTGTGTGACCTTATGAACAGGTTGGATTCAAATAAACATCATGGTGGACCCTTGAAAGCTTTTAACGGTGGGGGATATTATTCCCACTGTTTCCTGTGGTGTGGTCCACTTGAGCTGGTGTGGTCCACTTGAGCTTTGTATTTGCCTCTTTTTTAGCTCATGCTCTAAAATGATTTGAAAAAATGGATGGACGGTGTGGGTAAAATCGGAACATCACGGTTGGCCAAGCAATTATCCACTTCCCTGGTGAGCCTGACTGCATTATCAAAACGAATTCAATGATAATTAGGTGAAAGAGAGAAAACAATACCTGAAAATTACTAAGATTAGAGGATGCTTCTCTTCGGCTGTTGGAGAACTCTCAGCTTTGAGCTTTTCGGACCAGAATTTCACGCTTGCAATAAATCTGAGAAGAAGAAACCAAAGGAATGACAAAACGACCTATACAAAGGATGATTTTTCAAAGATAGAAATGCTTTACTTTTCTTCTTCGTGTACTTATCGAAACTTGGGTTTACATGAATCTCCTGTACACCAACCTCTGTGGGGTCCACCGTGATGTCTGTGCTATATCCACTACGTCTACCTATTTCACCAACACATTTTATGACATGTATTCCCCGGGTGAACAATCCCCATGTGAATGAGTATAGACCAAAGACCATATTATCAGGTAATACTACACAGTTACTCCTTTCAACCATCAAACAGTTGTGATCGAGCAGTTGGGATCTTTTGACCCATGTGAATTTCCGGCTGTGTCCCATCGAAAGGAAGGCCCATGTATTGGTCTGTCTTCCTTGTGCATATATATGACACGTGTGTACATCCTACACATGCACGTGTATAATCCAAGAAACTCTTCTACACAGGCACATTGACGCTCGTAATGGGAATCGGATTCCGTCCTGAGTTACTCAGGACGCTCTTATGGTACTGAGTAAACTCCGTTGGGCCCACTGTAAATGTATGTGGTTTATCTACTCGGTCAATCCGTTTTTACAGCTCATTTAAATAGTCGAAACTAAAATTGAAACATATCCAGAACTCAGGTGGACCATACCACAGGAAACAGTGGGTATAATGATTTCCACCGTTGAAACCTTTCTAAGGCCCGCAGTGATGTTTATTTGTCATCCAACCTGTTCACAAGATCACGCAGACATGGATGAAGGAAAAAAAAAAAAAAAAAAACATCAGCTTGATCCAAAACTACTGTGGTTCCCAAGAATTTTTCAACCGTACACATTCAATTCACATTGTTTTCGGTGGTGTGGTATACTTAAAATTTTTATACGCTTCATTTTTTGTCTCAAGCCATAAAGTTATCTTTTAAAATGGATGAACCGAGTGGATAAAACACATAAATCACGGTGGACCCCACAGAGTTTACTCAGTACGCTTACGTGCTGAGTTACTCAGTACGCAATCCGCTTCCCTCGTAATGCTTGTACTGATAGACGATGAATGAATGGTCAAAATCATCAATCAGGATCGTCCATCAGATTATACCAACATTTCATTGGCCATGAAGAAATACTCACGTTGGTGAGGGGAAATCATCCGTCCATGGCTTTGCAAACCGACGTATAAAATGAGAGGCCAATGTCTGGAAAGGGGAAATCATCCTCCAGTCAATGTTGATTTTTTTTTTTAAGTAGTGGCCCACAGAAACTAAGGAAAACCTAATAGATGGTCAGGATTGATAAATATTTGACGAGGCTGTATGTATGCCCTTGGCACACTAAGAGCTTCAATGTAACTGTGGCACACATCAGGATTCCCATTAACAAGGCCGATTTAGGGCTCTCAATGGGTCGGAGACGGATTCGGATCATATTCGGATCCAACTCAGAATCCAAAAGGTGATATCCATATCGGATCCATTTATAAATTGTTGGATCCATTTATAAATTGTTAGATCCATTTCCGGTCCAAAATCCATATAATCATCGGATACAGGTTGGATCTAGGTGCGAATCCAACCCGTTACAAATCTAAAAAATATATAATATAATATATTTAATTTAGGAGAAAAATGATGCAAATCCCACTATTTGCTATGGTATGGTCGACCTTAGAGTGGCATGTCTCACTTTTGAGACTTGAGACATGGCCTAAAATAATCTATAAAATGGATGGCTAACATGAATATAACATATACCGTAAGGTGACAATGAGTTGGATCTTAATTGGATTCGGATTGAACTCGGATATGTTCCTGTGAATCAAAATCCGGTCCATTTAAGTAATTAGACGTATTTTAAGATCCATTCAATCCATTTAACTAATCGGACCTATTTTAAAATCCAAATCCGCATTATACGAATATTCGGAGCGAATCAGATCTCGGATCTGACCTGCTCCATTGAGAGCCCTACAGTAGATTGCCTGCGAAAGCCTTTCACATGCATCTCCTGGGCTCGGAATGTAGGCGGGGCCCACCGTGATGTTTGTGAGAAATGTACACCATCCAACCGGTTTGTGAGATTATTTTAGGCGTTGAGACCAAAAATGAACTGGATCCAAGACTCAAGTGGGCCGCACTAAAGCAAAAGGTGGGTAGAGAAATTCCTATCGTTGAAACCTCTATGGGTCCACAGTAATGTTTATATTCCATCCATACCGTTCATAATGTCATTCCTACTGATATGAATTGAAAACACAAATATTATCCTGATTCAAAAGTTCAGTGGCCCCATGAATATTTCAACTGTGGAAGTTCAATCGTCACTTTTTCGGCCTACTTGAGGCTTGAATCCTGTTCATTTCTTGTCACAACGCCTAAAATGATCTCAAAAAACAGTTGGACGGCATAAATTTCTCACAAACATCACGGTGGGCCCCACCTAGATTCCGGGCGCAGGAGATGCCTGCGAAGGCTTGGTAATACGCGAGCTTTCCTTTTACTTTAATGGCCCGTTTGGCACCATGGATTTGAGGAGAAGTGGATTCCATGATATGAATTCTCATCAATTCCAGTTCTTACCAATTCCAGATTTTCTGGTTGGCAGTCAAGATTTGGAGAGAAATCAAACATGAAGGAATGGACGGTGTGAATTTTAATCCCATTGTATGCCCACCATATTAGCCTCGATTTTTAAATCCATGCCATTCATCCATTTCTGCAGATCATTTTATGCCAAGGTCCAAAAAATAAAGCAAATCCACATCTAAAGTGGACCATAAAACAAGACAAAATGGAGAGTGAAACCTTTATGATGCATAAAAGTTTTGGATTGAACTGAAATTTGTATAGTGCCTTCATCCAAGTCTTTGTGACCTTATCAACAAGTTGGATGGAAAATATACATCATGCTGGGTCCCATAGTTAGGGACACATTACAGTGGGTCCCACGTTGGGAAGGATTTCTCTTCAAATCTCACCTTTTTTGGGGGATTTGAAAAAGGGCTAAAAGTGCCTTTTTGAGTTCTCTTGGATTCCTCTCAAATCCACTTCTCATCAAATCCATGGTGCCAAACATAATAAAGCAACCACTTTCTCCTCCTTTCTCCTCAAATCCATGGTGCCAAACGGGCCATGATCATTTTCCACCAGCTGTCATGGTCTAGAAAGTTTGGTTTGGATTTCCTATGAAAGCCTTGCACAGGAAGTTCCTGTGCAGGGAAAGTGGGCCCATAGTGTGTTTTTTAATAAATCCACCCCGTCCATCCATTTTGGGAGTTCGTTTTAGGACATGAGAACAAAAACGAACCAGATCCAAGACTCAAATAGGCTGAAAACTTGAGGATTGAACATCCACAGTTGACATATTTGTGGGGCCACAGGAATTTTGAATCAGGCTAATATTTGTGTTTTCAATTCATCGCAGTAGTAGTGATGTTATGAACGGTATGGATGTCATATAAACATCACTATGGACCCTAGGGAGGATTCAACGGTAGTAATTTTCCTACCCACCTTTTCCTTTAGTGAGGCCCACTTGAATCTTGTATCTGGTTCATTGTGTTCTCATGTCCTAAAATGAGCTCCCAAAATGGATGAACATGGTGTATCTATCAGAAAACATCACTGTGGGCCCCACCTAAGGCTTTTGCAGTAAATTCGCGTCCGGTTCTTTTGATAGTACAGAACAAAACGGTTGGACAGCGTAGATTTCTCACAAACCTCACAATGGCCCCACCCAGATTCCTTGTGCAGGAGATGCCTGCGAAAGGCTTTCGCGAGCCCGGATTGCTTGCGAAAGCCTTTCGCAGTCACTCCTGCGCAAGGAATCTGGGTGGGGCCCACCGTGAGGTTTGTAAGAAATCTACGCCGTCCAACCGTTTTGTGAGATCATTTTAGGCATTGCGACCAAAATTGAACGGGATCCTAGACTTAAGTGGGCCGAAAACATGACATTGAACTTCCACAGTTGAAATATTCGTGGGGCCACAGAAGTTTCGAATCAGGATAATATTTGTGTTTTAAGTTCATCTCAGTAGGAATGACATTATGAACGGTATGGATGGCATATAAACATCACTGTGGACTCTATAGAGGTTTCAAAGGTAAGAATTTCCCTACACACCTTTTACTTTAGTGCGGCCCACTTGAGTTTTGGATCCCGTTCAATTTTGGTCGCAACGCCTAAAATGATCTCACAAAATGGTTGGACAGCGTAGATTTCTCACAAACCTCACAGTGGGCCCCACCCAGATTCCTTGCGTAGGAGATGCCTGCGAAAGGCTTTCGCAGGCAATCCGCGCTCTATCTGAAACGACAACCAGATAGGCCGACCTGAGTAGTGAGGCTATTCATGGGATCTGGGCGAGAATGACGATAATGATGGAACAAACTACTTTTGCATTAGATAAGGAAGAGGGCCCAGTGGCATAAAAAATCTTCAATCCGAAACGTCGGATGGCATAAATATTTTTCACCTTGCATCGTCCTATTACACCAGCTGATGACCAGACCCGTCTGATTCTTGGTTCTACCTTCTTAATGGCCCAGATGTGACTCTCTCACATGTGTGATCCACACAAATTCATGTCAGGGAATGGATAACAGAGGGTGTGATGCCCAATTCATGACTACAATGGCCTGATGTTTGGGACGCCAGTTGCTGGTGCCCTAATGTGGGGCCCAGTGACACGTCCGCAAGAATCCACCCGTCGATTAGTATGTCCCGTTCATATTTGGACACATCTCAAATATGAGGCAGATCCAAAACTCAAGTGGACCAAACTACAAAAAATAGTCTGGATAGAAAGGACCGGTATTCAAACTGTCCGCAGCTTGTTCATGTGCCATCCAAACGATCACGAGTTCATCCCCATTGGGAAGACCTTTTCTTTATTATTATTATTATTATTGGTTAGTACACACACCCCACTATTAGTACACCCACCCCCCTGTTACTCACACTGCAATGTTAGCCACCCCCACTTGGAATCGATACCAAGACCTCAGTGTAGAATCAAGGCTACCTGAAAATGTAAATATTAGCCTGATTCAAAATTTCTGGTGTAATGTTTTCAATGGTCAGTCTTCCATCTCCACTGTTTCTTGTAATGTGGTCCCCCTGAATTTTCGATTTGTCTCATTTTTTTAGATCACATCCAAACATGAGCAGTAGAAACTGTTGTTTCCGTGTGTTGATTAATTGCATGTGCGCTTTGTAGTAATCATTTGATTCTCCATTGTGGTTCCGTGAGGTTTCCCAACAATTGGTATCAAAGATATCGTTGGGTGTAGTAGATTCGAATTCTAAGATGATCACATGACATAAAGTATGAAGTTTGACATGGAGAAGTTCTCTAGCAAAACTAATTTTGAATTATGGAAGGTGAAGATGGAAGTCGTCCTGATTTAGCAAGTGCTCGAGTACACCCTTGAGAAGTGATCAGAAACCATGAAGGAACATGAGTAAATCCAAATCGACAAGAAGGCTAGAATCACTATACATTTGTGCTTGATGAATGACGTCCTTTATCATCATAAGGGAGAAGACTATGCTTGATACATGGACCAAGCTAGAGAACGTGTACACGAAAAAGTCTCTAAAGAACCGGATGCATTCGATGCTGCAATTGTTCACCTTGAAAATAGCAGAGGGGACCGATGTGGATGACCACATCAGCACGTTCAACCGGACGATTTGCAAGTTGTTGGATATTGGTGAACAGATGAAGGATGAGTATCAAGCCTGCATCTTGCTGAACTCGCTTCCAAGCTCGCTTCCTAGTTTTTATGAGTCGCTCAAAGACTCGTTGTGCGCAGACAGGGAAACCATAAACTTCTAAATTCGTCATCTTAGCCCTTTAATCAAAGGTGATGAGACAGAAGAGCGGTGACGTTGGGTCTTTCGTCGATGCGTTGGTTATGAAATGAAGAAATTTAAAGTGTGGTGAGGGATCATCACATTCTACATCCAAATCCAAGGGCAAGGGCAAAGCCAAGTTAAAGTTTTGTGCGCGTCGCCAGGCAGGGCACATGAAGAAAGATTGTAAGAATCTTAAAAGAAAGAAAAAGAAGATGAGAGAGTCTTCAAGGAAAGCTAATACTGCAGAATCTTCTGAGGGCAGTAGTGATATATGCAAGGTCTTGACGATGTCAAAGATGGGTTCTCTCAGTGATGAGTGGTTCATGGACTCCGGGGCTTCGTATCACATATGCCCAAATTAGAGAGCCTTTACTTCCTACAGGAAGTATAAGAGCGGTTCGATATTTCTAAGCAATGACTACGCCTACAAGGTTATAGGGATTGGATCAATGTGCATCAAGATATTTAATGGGATCAAACGGATCTTAATAAAAGTAAAGTACATTCCCAGGTTGAAGAAGAACCTGATTTCTTTTGGTGCACTTGAGGCAATGAGGTGGAAGTGGTACAAGAAATTTGATTCATTCATGACAAGTCAGGACTTTTCCAAGAGTGAGTACGATCAGTGTGTCTGCTTCAATATACTGAGTGATGAGAAATTTCTCATACTAGTGTTTTACGTTGGTGACATGCTTATTGCTAGTCACATAATGTCTCACATCAATGTATTAAAGACAACTTTCAGGGACATTCGAGATGAAGGGTATGAGGTTGCAAAGAGGGTTCTCGGCATAGATATTCATAGAGACAGGAAGGGGAGTAGGTAGCAGTTGTCACAAGCTGAATATCTTGAGAATATATTGGTGAAGTTTGGGATGGACAAGGCCCAACCAATTAGCGTTCCCCACACGATTCACTTCAAACTTTCTTTAGAGCAATGTCCAAAATCAAATGATGAAAAGCAGGTTATGTCTCATGTGCCTTATTCAAGTGTGGTAGGTAGCTTGATGTATGTAATGCTCTATACAAGACCTGATATTTCACAGGCTATAGGTGTTGTTAGCAGATTCATGTCTAACCTCGGCAAGCAGTATTAGGAAGCTGTGAAATGGCTACTTCGATACGTTCGAGGTATGCAAGATTATGTCTTGACGTTCGAAAGGTCTAAGGACAAGTTGGTTGGGTACCTCGATTCAGATTATGCAGGCGGTGTGGATTGTAAGAGATTGACTTTCGATTGCTCGTTTGTGTTGGTGGGTGAAGCGATTAGCTATATGTCTAAGCTTCAGTTAACGGTGGCTTTTTCATTACTGAAGCGGAGTATATGATAGTGACAGAAGCATTTAAGGAGGCTGTTTGGTTGAGGAGGATGATAAACCAATTAGGGCTCTAGCAAGAGGCTATGTCAGTTAATTGCGATAGCTATAGCGTTATCAATTTGGCTAAGAACTTAGTTCATCACTCTCGTATCAAATAGATTGATATGAGTCACCATTTTATCCGACAAGTGCTTGAGGAAACAAAATGTGACTCTAGACAAGATTCACACCAGCGTGAATCCGATGGACATGCTTATAACCAAAGTGGTTCATGCAGAGAAGTTTAAGTTCTGTGCAACTTCTTTAGAATTGACGAAGAAGAAATAAAGACGTAGTATGCACGAGAAGCAGTGGAGCTGTGGTTGAAGAAGAGATGATGAATGAAGCAAATGAAGATTGATGTTGATTGAAGCATCGGTTGAGATTGTTGATGGAGCCTTCAGTCAAGGGGCTTTCTGGCATTCAATCAACATTGTTTTCTTGTGGTGTGGTCCACCTAAGATTTGTATTTGCCTCATCATGTACTATCTGGAAAAACTAATGAATATGGTGGATTTCTCCCAAACTTCACGGTGGGCCCCACTCCAATCAGTGCTTCATTGACTCCTCTACGAAGTATATGTTTTATCCACACCATCCATTAATTTTTTCAAATCATTTTAGGACTTGAGCCCAAAAATGAGTTAGATCCAAATCTCAGGTGGGCCACACCACAGGAAAACAATGTTGATTGAATGCCCACCATTAAAAACTTCTTAGGGCACACTATACTGTTTATTTTCCATCCAAATTATTGATTAGGTCACACAGGATTAGATGAAGGGAAAACAAAAATATAAACTTCATCCATAACTTTTATTGCCCCCAAAAAGTTTTTAATGATGGGCTTTAAATGACCACTATTTCCTATGGTGTGTTCACCAGAGATTTGAATCTTGCCCTTTTTTTGGGCTCATGCCATAAAATGGTATGGAAAAATGAATGGATGGTGTTGATAAAACACATACATTATGGTGGGGCCCACATAGCACCAACCAGTAGCCACTGTGCCCGTAGGCAATCCACATCGGTGAAGAAGACTCTTGGTGTTTCTTTTTTATGAAATTTTAAATAATAAATACCTCTTAAATATGGTATATACATTTAACTAATTAAGCTATATCATTAATGATGGGTGTTTTTGCCAATTTATAAAGAAATATGATGGAGATGGGAGGAGCAATCGGAAGGTACCCCTTTGACAATTATCTTGATTAATGAGGTAGCTTAATGAAAAGTTAATTTAAAAAGGTAGTGGGATGTAAATATGATATTAATGATGTGCTATTTTGTAGCGGGTCATTTGTTATTATTATTATAATCAACTCCTTGCCATCTATTTTCCTAGCTGCTGATTGGATAGTTAGATTACATTCAATTAGAATGAATATTTTGAGAAGGACGTGCAATAAAATGTGGGCCCAACATGTCCGATGGCTCCGATTGCTAGAATTGGCTCATCTGTTGATTTAAATTATTTGCATCCTAGTTCATTCGGACGCGGATTAAATACAGGTTGAGTAGCTATCTCGCTACTGAAGTGATGTCACGAACTTCTATGGCCCCACAATGATGTATGCGTTGTATCCACACCGTCCATCCATTTGGAGAGATCAGTTTAGGGCATGATCAAAAGAATGAGACAGATCCAAATCTCAAGTGGACCCATCAAAGAAAACAGCGGGGACAATGACCAGACCGTTGAAACCTTCCTACGGCCCACCATGATGTTTATTTGATATCCAACCTGTTTAGTAAGTTCACACATGCATGGAAGAAGATAAAACAAAATATCAGCTTGATCGAAAACTTCTGTGGCCCCAAGAAGTTTTTAATGGTAGGAGATCAATCTCCACTGTTTTCTTTGGTGAGGTCCACTTGAGCTTTGTATCTGCCTCATTCTTTGTCTCATGCTATAAAATGATCTCTCCAAATGGATGGACGGTGTGGATACAACACAAACATCACAGTGGGACCCACCAAAGTTGGTGACGTCACTTCATTAGCGAGATAGTACTCAACCTTTCAGTAGCTAATCCGCGTCCAGTTCATTCATAATGAGTGCGAATTAGGTGTTACCCGGTTAATAGCTTAGTGGGTGTTACCTTACTGGACAGCCCACCTTGATGATTTTCTGTATATCCATGCCGTCCATCCATTTCTCCATATCATTTTAGGATGGTATCCCAAAATTTATGTAGATCCAAATATGAGGTGGACCATACCACAAGAAACAGTGGCGATTGAGTGCCTGACCATTAAAAATTCGAGTGTTTTAATAATATACAACCATCCAAAAACCTCCAAATTCAAGTGTTTGTGTAGTTGAATTGGCTTGATTTTTGGGGCTCTCGACATTCATGGTTTGGCAATCCGGTTGGACAGATTGGATGCCGCACACACATAAACGGCAGGATCCTAAGCAAGGCAGCCCAAGGGGTGCAAGGTGCAGGGCATAGCTGAGTTGGTTAAATGTCAAGTTTCTTCACGTTGAAATCATCCATTCATAGTAAGATTATTAATGTTGGTTGTTTAACATATTGAATGTCCTATTAATGGTTGAGATCATCATTACACTCATAATCTAGGCCGAAGAGCAGCGACACATGCTGGATCTTATGTCACGACAGAGTGCTTTTTATGACTGCAGAATGGGGAGTTGTTTGATACTGTAGTAATTTATGATGCTTGATATGCACGCACTTACAAATTGTACGCATGGCATGCATCTACTCAAATCAAACTGATCTAAATTTGGGATCACAGTGTCTCTAACTTATAATTACAAAACCATATTAGTGGAGATCCTAAATTTTGATTTGTGGACACTTGTATGTGGAAATATGATCATTGGATACTTTCAATTTCATGGTCCAATCCATCTCCACCAATCCAATACCTATATAATGAAATAAGTCGGATGTTTTGTTCATGCTACATCTAAGGTGGAGCAAGTAGTTAATTCTAAGCGTTGTTCTGATGGTTAGAATCAGCTGATCAATGTGATGTTTTTACATATTAGCATTTCCCTTCAAACAAAAATAAGTTGGTCCTTTTGTTTTTGGAAGAAAAATTGATCATTCATCTTGATTAAATTATAACGACTTCTATTCTCAATTACGTTTTACGGATTCAACAGTTTTGACGGACAATAATGGTGATGGATTTTCTGAACTATTGAGATGGTTAGATGCAAATGAAGTTCAACAAGTAGGCTTTAGTCCGCCAAGAGCTATTTTAAGCCAATCTTGATTCAGATAATTATGGTATATCAGAGTTTGTGCCAGATGCGACGGAAGAATATAAGCCATTTGCAGGAAAGAATTTTGTGGTGAGGAAGAGGTGCTTAGGTTTTATAGCTCATAAGCGAGGTTGGCTGGTTTTAGTATTGGTGAGAATCAGATATCAGATATGGCGTTCTTCAGTTTGTTAAAAAGAAGTGGAAGCAATGTGCCCAAAAATTTGTTGAATTTGAGGATAGAGAATGGAAGAAGAGACAGAGAAACTGACCATCAACTAGAGTTGGATGCCAGGTAAGATGCAAATTTCTCAAGGGTTGTAAAATATAAATGGGTCGTTACAAAATTTGTAGAGGCTCATCAACATGAAATGATTTTCCCCAAAGATGGTTTTAAGATCACATCATCAAATTGATGAAGGGTGATGTAAGTTATCTGCTAATTGTGAAAATGTAGGCATCAGACCTGGTTTAATGTACAACTTGATCGTGAAAAGAAGTTGCCGGTTTTGAGAAAGCACCTTTTACAAATCTAGATTTTAAGCATGCTTTTCGGAATGTTTGGAGGAGGATTATGGGTGAGAATGCACGACTCATTTGCATATCTTGTAGTGGTTGTTTCGGCTGATGGCATATTAAGGCTTAATTACATGATATTCCGTGATGACTTATGGTTCAATACAGCCTACAAAACTAACAAGTACATGATATCATTGGTTCCATTTGTGGGCATGAATCATCACAAACAAACGGTTTTATTTGGATCTGGACTGCTAACAGACGAAATGATAGAACCTTTCATGTGGTTGTTTTATAATTCTAGGAAGCAATGGGTGGTCAGCCTCCATCAACAAGAATCACTGATCAGGATCAAGTGATACAAGCAGCTATTGAGAAAGTCTTCCCTACCATTCTCCATACATAATGTATGTGGCACATCGTAGGAAAAGTTCCTAATTAGAAGCTAGGGCAATTTTATAGAAGGCATAAGAATTTCCGGACTGATTCCCACGGCTGCTGCTTATATGACAGTTAGGGTGTTCAAGGGGTTGAGAGAAAGTGGTCCCATTTCATCCTTTGTTATGAACTCCAAGAGAATGATTGGCCCGAACTTCACCGTCGGTTGCCTAATCTAGGACTTGGCCGCCTAATTACCAATCTTTCGGTCACCCGAACCTATCCGAAATAGTCCGGTTCTGAAATAGTCCATTAATCAACTGTCTTGTTTGGGGTAGTTTCAGTTGCCCGAACCAATCTAGTTGGGCGCCGACGATCCCCGAGCTGCACTCTCTCCTCTTCTCCTAAGGAGGTACACCTCATCAAATATCCCCCTTTAACTCAAGAGTAGGACTTCACTATCTTTCTGTCTGTCAGGCTTTTACAAGTCTAAAATTTGCCCTTAAGCAATACCTTAGTCATCATGTCTAACCTATTATAATCCGTATGAATCTTCTTAAGCTATAACACTTTCTTCTCTAATGTATCCCTGATCCAATGATACATAACCTCTATTTGCTTTGACTTGGAATCTTGGCTTGGCTTCTTGCTAAAATGTATTGCCCTCTGGCTATCACAATAGACTACGTGCTTATCCTACTTTAGGTTAAGTTTCCTTAGGAACCTCTTCATCCAAAGTATCTCCTTGCATGCCTGTATATATGACTGCGATGTACTCGGCTTTAGTTGTAGACAATGCCACACACTTTTGTAGCTTACTCTACCATGAGACTGCTCCCCTTGTAAATGTGAACATATACCCCGAGAAAAGAAGCAAACTAGACATTAGAGATTTCTAATCGAACCCAAACATGCACCATCTAGAGTGAGTAATTAACCCCTTCATATGAACGGGTAGATCCGATCTGTTAAAATATCTGGCATCATGAGCAGCCCACTACTCTTCATCTTGGCCAAGGCATCCACCACTGAATTATTTCCCGCAAGATGTGTGAAGAGGAAATGGTTACTAAATGGCAGAAGGGTTGGATGGCCTTCGGACAATACCAAATGTTCCAAGGGGGGTTGGCTTGGCTGTTAGCAACTACATCGGCTATAATTTTAGAGTCCATTTCCACTGCAATATTGGATAGACTTAACAAGTTGGATGGGAAATAAACATTACAATAAGCCTGGAAGTTTTTAATGGTGGGCATTCAATCATCACTTTTCCCACCTTTTTTTTTTTTTAGTCTCATGGAATTAAGCAGGAAAAATGGATGCACATAAATCCACACAATCCCACTAGTTTTCCACCTTACTTTAGGGCATGAGCCCAAAAATGAAGCAGATCCAAATCTTAGGTGGACCACATCACACAAGATACAATGGTAATTGAAGGTGTCAAACCACCACTTTCTCTAAAAGCTCGAACGGTTAGAGGATGGCGTATCAATGTATATCAACAACTCATACCATAAACAGTCCCCGCGGGAGAATATATTACGGGTGGCATATTTGCTACTTCCGGGATTTGAACACAGGACCTTCCGCGGTCCTTCCGCTCTGATACCATGTCAAACAATCAATTTCTCTAAAAGCTCGAGCTGTTAGAGGATGGCGTATCAATGTATATCAAGGGACTTCAAAAGAAGGCCCATCATTAAAAACTTCCCGGGAACACAAAAGTTTTAGATGAAGCTGATATTTTTGTTTTCCCTTCATCTAAGGCATTGGTGAACTAATCAACAGGTTGGATAGAAAACAAGCATTACAATGGGCCCTACGAACTTTTTAATGGGAGGTGTTCAATCACCACTTTTTTCCTGTGGTGTGATTCACCTGAGAATTGGATCCACCTCATTTTTGGGCTCATGCCTAAAAATAATTATCCAAAATGGATAGACAACATGGATAAAACAACTACCATTGTTGTGGCAAAGTTTTGTGGGTCCCACCATGATGTATGTGTTAGATCCACACCTTCCATTCATTATTTTTTATTTTTTTAGTTCATAAGCCCCAAAATGAGGCAAATCCAAATCTCAAGTGGACCACACCATAAAAAACAATGGGGATTGAAAGTCTACCATTAAAAACTTCTTGGGGCCATAGAATTTTTGGATCAAGCTGATGATTGTATTTTCCCTTCATCCAGGTCTGTGTGACCTTACGAACAGATTTGATGCAAATAAACGTCATGGTAGACCCTAGGAAACTTTCAACATTGGGCGACGCTATTCCTACAACGTTCTGTGTTGTGGTCTGCTCAAGTTTTGGTTGCCTCATGTTTTGGCTAATGCCCTGAAATGATGGACCGTGTGGATTGACACATACCTCGTGATGGGACAAAGTTCTACCTCTCCAATTAGCTAATTAATCAAAGCTTGTATGCGAATTTACTGGAGGGTAAAGTTGTCATTTAGAAAAAAAAAATTGTAATTCAATATTACCTACTGCTTTCTGCATTAAGTTTCAAGTAAGAGGAAAGAAGCTTTAAAAAATTCCTAATTTTTCCGTGAAAATATAGATTAAGTGCTTAATTATTGGAATTTACCAAATAATTTGACAGAGGGGAAATCACTGAAAATGGCCGGTTTTACCAACCATGCTGTAAATAGATAAAAATGATAAGTGCTTACCTCTGATATCTTTCAATCTTTGCACCGTTGAGAAGAAGAAAAATCACCAGAAAATAGCAGCTGCTGCAGCAATTCAGTGAAAAGCGTGTGAATAAGACTTTCTAACCAGAGGGATGTAGACCACTTCCATAGAATGATGGAAGGTGAGTCCTTACTCTTGCTTCGATGGTAGACTCACAGAAGTTTCAACACGTGGTCATGAATTGGAGTACCCATTGTGCTGAAATTCCACTGTGGTGTGGGTGCGTGGGTCTGTGTCGAATGTGTGTTTAAAAAAATGATGGCAGGTATACACGATGGAATGAGATGGACTGGAGCTTTATGGTACACGTGTACCAGATCAGATCCATTCATTAGCAATGACATGATGCCTCTATGTCTTAGAACGAAATTTAGGTTGTGAGGTCAACACAATTAGGCACACTTTTATTTATTTATTTATTTTTAACTGAGGTCCGAGTTTCCTGTTTTCTGTAGCATGGAACTTCCTTGAGGCCGCTACGGTGGATCCGAGGCCAGTGGATCCCTGATATATGTGCCTTGCATCCACACTGTCCATTCATTTTGACAAGTCATTTTAATGCAGGATCCAAAAATAAGCAGATTTGAATCTCAGGAGTAGCAAAGCACACGAAACAGTGGTGAAGGATTGTTAAAAACTTCTCATGGGCCGTAAAAGTTTTAGATCAAGCTGATATTTGTATGGTCCCTTCATCTATGTCTTTGTGACTTTATCAACACGCTGGACGGAAAATAAATATTCTGGCGGTTCCCAAGCAGTTTTTAATAGTGAGAAATCACCACTGTTTCCTGTGGTGTGGCCCACCTGAGATTTGGATCTGCTTTCATTTTTTAGCTGATGATCTAAAATGAGCTTTGAAAACGAATGGTCGAAGGTGTGGATGTAAGGTACATATATCACAGTGGGCCCCACATTAAGGAATACATCAACCTTGGCGGGATCTACCGGAGCATGTCCCTTGTTTGGTACGTAATCAGTTCATGTGGGGCCACTGGTTGACTTATCCAAGTCATAGATCTGATGTCCCATCATAGATGAACCATGCTCTAAACCTCTCCCAGAATGGATGATCGTAACCATCAAACTTACTTTCCTTTTCTCGGCTGAATTTGGACTGCTAGTGCATTTCTTCTTAACCATGTATTTTGTCGGTGAATTTGTACTGCTGGTGCATTTCTTCCTAACCATGTATTTTATATATATGCCAACAATGGTAAAGCTATAATTGACCAAATGAAGAGTTTTTTGGACATGGTTCGTCCATGATGGGACCATCAAATAAATTGATTGGCTAAACCAACCATTGGGCCCACATGTACACCTTAGGTAGCAAACAGGGAAGTCTCCTGAACTCGGCCTCTTTTCCACCGTGCATTTCTCTTATACTATTATCCCGCCTCATTATAGACTTGTCTGATTCTTGACCTACCTGATTAATGGCCAGATTTTAATACCTCATGTGTGTAATATTAGTAGTCTACATGGGTATAGGGGTGCACACCGAACTGGTGGAACCGGTAAACTAGACCGGAACTGACTAGACCATACTGTTTGGTCCTGTTATGAAAAGCACCGGTTTCAGTTCCGGTTAAAAAAATCAAAGAACTGGGTAGTTCAGTTTGGTTCCTGCTTTGGGTTCAATAGAGCCGAACCGGATCGTAGAACCGAACGGTGAAACCGGACCACAAAATCAAACCATGGAACTATACCACAAAACTGTAAAACCGAACCACAAAACCAAACCCTGAAATTGAACTCCTCAGTCAATAAATATTTAAATTATAATTTTAGTAAAAGATCTAGCTGGATTATAAAAAGATATGCAATTGAGGTGGATTATAAAAAAAACCATGTAATTGGACAGGATTGTAAAAAACTCAGGACTATAGAACTGAATCGGAATCGAATTGGTTTTCTATGGACCGGTTCCGATTCGGTTCCAGGGTGCAAATGGTCCAGTGTCAGTTCTAGTTTTTTTGGAACTGTTGGGAATGATTTGGTTCTGGTTTCACCCCAGAATTAGAGTAAACTGAATCGTGTGCACCCCTACATGGGTGAAAGAGAAAACACAACAACACTATAGTTCATCACAGAGCTACACTAAATTGATGGTGGGGAATGGATAACTGACAGTGGTGGTGTGATGCTAGCGCAGACATAGGCGGAACAAGATCTAACACTGTCCTTCTCAAGGGATAAACGATCCCAATCCACAATTCAATCAAGCACAACAACTCAATCTTCCTTGATTTCATAAGGGGTACTCGAAGAACACAAGCAAAGGGGAGAAAATTCTCTGAAACTTGTATTAGGGTAATAATAATGTTCCAAAATGAAAAATAAACAACTGTAAATATGTCTTCAAACCCTAGACCATGCCTCCAAGGTGTCCTAATTGCAAAAGGAAATAAAAAACAAAGCAAATGATTCAAAATAGCAGGTTTCGCATGAGAATTGTGCTTCAGCCGACTGGTCAGTCGTAGGTCACGACCGGTCGAAACTAGCCACCAATAGTCCAGAGAGTTCGGACTGTTGTCCAGGGAAATTCGACTGATCGGCCGACCGGTCGGGGTCGGTCGTCAGTCCGCACGACCAGTCAGGCGATCGGTCGGTCGTCAGTGCCCCTGGGTAGTCCAGAGAGTTAGGCTACCTCTCACTGGAAATTCGCCTAGTTTGATGACGTTCGTGACCGGTCTTATTAGCGGGCGACCGGTAGTGAGGGGTTGTTTCTTCAACAACTCCTTGTGGTTTTGCTCCTTCCTTGTGGCCTTCTTTGGATCCTTCTTCCGGTCCATCTTCAATATGTAGACATCAGCTACACCCTCTACGTCAGTCTGCCCACCTTGAAAAGAACTCGACCTCGAGTTCCCATTATCCTCCTGCTCATGATACTCGTACAAGTCGGCGATATTAAACGTACGAGAGGTTTCGAACTCCTCTGGAAGATCAACAACATAAGCGTTGTCATTGATCTTTTTAAGGATTGGCACGGGTCCGATCTTCTTATGCTTGAGTTTATTATAGGTGCCTGTACAAAAACGTTCCTTGCTTAAGTGAACCATGACTTGATCTCCCACGTTGAAGGTCATACTGCGACAATGCTTATCTGTATCTTCCTTGTACTTGTCACATGATTCATGTAGTGTCTTCCAAACCTCAGCGTGAGCTTTTGCAATTCTTTCTGCCATATTCTCAGTGGCTACGCTCCATCCCGGAACCTTGGGCAAGGTAACCAAATCAAGTGTATGGTGAGGAGTCCGCCCATAGAAGATCTAGAATGTTAACTTCCCGGTTGATCGGTTCACCATATTGTTAAAGGCGAACTCAGCTTGTGATAGGGCTAAGTCCCATTGTTTTGGCTTGTCTCCCGAGATGCAACGTATTGAGTTCCCAAAGGTTCTATTTACCACTTCAGTTTGTTCATCCGTTTGCGAATGATATGCACTGCTAAACTGAAGTTGAGTGTCGAAGTGATTACACAAAGTTTGCCAAAAGTAACTGACAAACTTCGTATCACGGTCAGACATTATAGTCTTTGGAACACCGTGGTGTCTCACCACCTCTCTAAAAAATAAATCCACAACACTTGTTACATCGTACGTCTTCCTGCATAGGATGAAATAGCCCATCTTAGAAAAATTTTCTACCACCACAACCACGGAATCCATTCCCCACTGTGTGCGTGGGAGACCCAGCATGAATTCCATTGAGATGTCTTCCCAAGGACCCTCTGGCACTGGCAAAGGAGTGTAAAGCCCAGTATTTTGTGAACAGCCCTTCGATGCTTGGCACATATGACAACGCTACACCATCCTTCTAACATTTCAACCTAGGTGAGGCCAATAATAATGTTCTTCTACCAAGGTTTTTGTCTTGTCTTGACCCAAATGGCCTCCAAAACCACCAATATAAAGCTCTAGAATGATCTTGTCGTACAGCGATCCTTGTGGGATACACAAATGGTTCCCGTAGAAGAGATAATTGTATTAGATGTGGAAGTCGCTGGGGCAACCCTCTATACAATGTGACCAAGAATCCTTAAACTCATCGTCCTTAGTATATAACTCCTTGAGACATTCAAAACCAATGACCTCGGTGCTCAATGTGGAAAGGAGAGTGGCTAGACAGTTGAGGGCGTCAACAACTTTATTTTGTTGTCCGGACTTATGCTTCATTATGAATGTAAATTACTACAAAAAGGAGACCCATCGAGCATGTACACGACTAATGTTAGTCTGGTTATTAAGGAACTCAAGAGCTTGGTGATTTGTGTATAAGATGAACTCCATCTGGATGAGGTAGTGCCACCAATGTCGCAATGCTTGCACCACTGCATAGAGCTCGATCTCGTAGGTAGATCACTTCTTCCTTGCGTCACTCAGCTTTTCATTGTAGAAGGCAACGAGCTTGCCCTCCTGAGATAACACGATGCCTATTCTCACATATGATGCATCACAATCTACCTCGAAGACTTTCTCGAAATTGGGTAGCACAAGAACCAGAGCAGATGACAACTTATGCTTGATCTCGGCGAAGCTTCGATCAGCCTCATCAGTCCAATGAAAGGGCCGTTCTTCATGCAGTCTATAATAGGTGCAACGATACTATTGAAGTTATTGACGAAGCGTCGATAAAAGTTGGGCAAACCATGAAAGTTGCGAACTTCATGGATGTTGGTTGGGGTAGGCCATTCTTGTATGGCCCTCACTTTATCTTCATCTACCTAGATACCTATGGATGATACAATGAACCCCAGGAAGAGCAATCGATCCATCAGAAAGTCGCATTTCTTTAGATTCAAATACATCTTATTGTCACAGAGCACCTGAAGAACTTCTCTGAGATGCTTCATACGGGCTGATTCATCTTGGCTATAGATGAGGATGTCATCAAAGTATACTATAACAAAGCAGCCTATAATGGGCTTCAATAGTTGATTAATGAGCGGCAAGAAAGTGCTCGGGGCATTCGATAACCCAAATGGCATAACTAGCCACTCATATAACCCCTCCTTGGTCTTGAAAGTTGTTTTCCACTCGTCCTCAGGACAGATACAAATCTGATGATACCTGCTTCGTAAATTTAGTTTGAAAAATACTTTCGACCCTTCGAGCATATCTAACATGTCGTCCAATCGGGGTATTAGAAATTAATACTTTTTGGTAATCTTGTTTATCGCTCGACTGTCCACACACCTTCACCAACTCCCATCCTTCTTGAGAATCAAAAGAGCTAGGACGGCATAGGGACTCATGCTCTCTCTCAACAATTCCTCAACTTGGCCTTGGAGGATCTCACTTTCCTTGGGGCTCAATTGATAGTGTGGTCGGTTAGGTAGACTCACCTCAAGGATGAAATCAATATGGTGCTGAATGTCCCTCATTGGGGGCAATCCCTGAGGAAGGTCTTTGGGCCAAATCTCATGAAACTTATACAACAACAGACGAAGGCTCGAGGGGTATAACATGCTCTCTGGAGCCCTCCCACTTCACAACCATGGCATATATCTCGCCCACTTCCTTAGCCTCCTCTAGAAACTCTCGTATGGAGAGGGGAGAGTTCTCCTCCACTACGGAAGTCTTAGGGCCGCTCTCCAGTGCCATATGAGAGAAGATCCTCTTCCTCCCACACTTGACAAACATGTAGGTGTTGTCACGGCCACTATGGGTCGCGTCTCGGTCCGACTATCATGACCATCCAAGTAATAGATGACACGCCTCCATATCAATCACATCACACAAAACTTCATCTTTGTAGCTCCAACCAATAGAAAATGAAACCAAACACTGCTCATTTACCTTTGTGCCACTAACCTTCTTGATCTAACTAATGAAATATGACATTGGGTGCTTTGTGGTCGATAATCAGAGCTTGTTCACCGTCACCTTGGACATTATTTTCTCGCTGCTCTTGCTATCAATGATCGCATCACGGATTTTTTCGTTTACAGTACATCGGGTGCGAAAAATATTATGATGCTGAGGATGAGATTCAGCCCTAGGTGTGTATCAAATCGTTGAACAATCAAGGACTCCCCATGGTCCTACTCTAGTGACTTGATGTCTTCTTCCCCTCCTCCACCGGTTTGCTCATACTATCCACCTTCGACTTTGCCCTCAACAGGCTCTACTCTGCCTTCCCCTTCATTTGTGGCTAAATTAGTGGTCGGCCATAGAGGACACGTGTTAGATAAATGGTCGGGGTGTCCACAACGCCAACAATGGTTTGGTCGAGTTTGAGCATAAGGATTGGGTGCTCTTCTCGGACCGGCTACATTAGTCGTAGTGTGCTAAGGTCTGGAAGGACCACTCCCCAACTCTCGGTTTGTGGTCGTTGGGGGTTGAGTACGCCCACCAACGAGTTCCTTACCCTTAGATGGTGGTGCGTTAGGTGTAAGGGCTGAAATAGACGCCCAGGGAGTTGTGACTAGGAGCGCAGGAACTCGAGTGAGCGCCACCTCCGTATGGTTGGCGTATTATATGGCATCTTCAACATTCCATATCGGGAGCATCTACACGCGGTTCTGGATGTTGATTATCAAACCACCAATGAACCGGGCAGCTTTCTATGCATTCGTTCCTAACAAATCGTTGTGAGTTGCTAATCGATTGAACTTGGCCACATACTCATCAAGGGTCTAATTGCCCTGGCGGCAATTATGATATTGCTGGAATAAAACTTGTTCGTAGTCACAGGGCAAGAATCACGCGCAAAGGAGTTTCCTCATGCATGGCCACCATTGAATGGGTAGTTTGTTCGGTTGGGCCTAGGAAGCCTACAATTGTTCCCACCATGCAGAGGCACCCGACTTCAACTTATACGCGACAAGTTTCACCTTCTTCTCCCTTAGAACATCCATATAGTTGAAGAAATTCTTGACTTCGGCTATCCATTCCAGAAATTCCTCAATTCGTAACAACTCATTGAAAACTGGTAGTTCAGCCTTACCTCTATAGTCACGCTCGATGCGATATCTGCGATCATTGCCACCCGCGGGTCGCTGCGCGAGGGTTCCTGCACCTTCTTCCTCGTTGTCTTCTGAATCTTCAGCATCGGCCCAACGGTTGCCCGCTAGAAGGGCCTGATGAAAGATCGGTTGTCTTACACTGCAACGGCCGGTCGCTGCGCTTCCACTTGCGCTTGTCGTGGAGCCAAAGATGTTGCGATCAGTTTGAGAGATGCTTGCAGCCCTTACATAGACATCTCAAACGAATACTGTAGAGCATCCATCTTCTCTGCTAGATAGAGAATCCCCTTATCACCATCAGCGGGATTGTTGCCTTACATATCGCTAGAAGTCATCACCCGAGGTTGTTCCTTGCTCTGATACTAACTTGGTAAAGACGTAGGCGGAATGAGATATAATAGCATCTTTCTCGAAGGATAAACGACCTGAATCCACAGATTAATCAAGCACAACAACTCGATCTTCCTTGATTTCTCAAGGGGCACTTGAAGAACACGAGCAAAGAGGAGAAAATTCTTTGAAACTTGTATTAGGGTAATAATAATGTTCCAAAATGAAAAATAAACAACTATAAATACGATCTCAAACTCTAGACTATGCCTCAAAGGTGTCCTAATTGCAAAAGGAATGAAATAACGAAGCAAACGATTCAAAATAGCAAGTTTCACGCGACAACAGAACGTCTGCCGAACCGGTTGGCCGTAAGCCATGACCGATTGCAATTGGCCACCAACAATCCAAAGAGTTTAGACTGTTGGTTAGGGAAATTCGACGGATCAGGCCACCGGTTGAGGTCGGTCGTAAGTCCATACGACCAGTCGGGCGACGGGTCGTCAATGCCCCTCGGCAGTCTAGAGAGTTGGGTTGTCTCTCACTGGAAATTTAGCCGGTTTGAGGACCGGTCGTGACCAGTCTTGGTAGCGGGTAATCGGTCGTCAGTTCAACAACTCCTTGTGATTTTTCTCCTTCCTTGCAGCCTTCCTTGGATGCTTCTTCTAGTCCATATTCAACACGTAGAGGTCAGTTACACCCTTTACATCAGATGCCCAACTCATGAGGGGCTTGTGGTGAGGGCAGAATGTAGTGAGATTGAGCAACGCCTCTCTCACGAAGACAATTAATTCGAATCTCAGATCTACAGGGACTCCTCAACCTGTCTTCATCGAATCCACGATGGGATATCTCGAATCCATGAGACATTCTCTTCGAATCCACGAAAAACGAGAGAAAACCGTAGTTTTTCTAAGAAAAAGAGTTGTATTATTCAATGATCTCTTAAAAACGAAAATTAAAAAAGTATTTATAATAAACTAAGCCCTAGCTAGAAACGTAACCTAGGTGTCCTAATTACAAAAGGAAAGCAAACAACTCAAAACAGAAGCCAAAATAGGAAGTGTTCACGCACACTCTACGCAGTGGTCAACCGGCGGGACATGGTCTAGAGAGTCTAGAGAGTTTTGCTCTTTGGATTTTGTAATCCTACCGGTCTGTCAGCCGGCTGGCTAAAGCATTTGACCGACTGGTCGGCAGGGGTCGACGGCTTGAGATTTTCAGGATTTCTTAACCCCTTTAGCCAGTTCAAGTGGGCCCACTATCGGGTCCTTCTAGTCCTCTTTCCGTCATGATCAGGAGAATGCCTCACTATATTAGTCGCCCTCTCTTGAAAGAAACTTAACCTCGAGTTTCGCTTACCTTTGCGAGGTCATGGAGTTTTGTGGCTTGAGACAACGAGAGATTGTCCATCTCCTTTAGTTACTTGGCGACTTTCACGTGGCGTCGCTAGGGTGAGCATGAACTTCCGTCCATTCTTGATGAAGGTGATGGTGTTGTCATGACCTTTGTGTACGGCATCCCGATCATATTTCCACGGGTGTCCAAATATCATGTGGCATTCGTCCATGTCGACGACATCGCATAGTACTTAGTCCCTATAAGAATTGTCGATAGAAAGTGAGACGAGACACTGTCCCTTGACCACCATCGTAATGCCTTTCTGAATCCAATCAATCGCATAGGGCGAGGGATGCTGTGTGGTCTTGAGTTTTAGTTTCTAAACCATGGTCTGTGATATTATATTCTCACAACTACCACCATCAATGATCACGGTACAAACTTTCCCTTCCACTGTGCAACTAGTGCGGAAGAGATTGTGTCGCTGGGGATTAGACAATTCAACACGTGTAGGTGACTGCCGTTGTACGACCAAGGATACACCTTGATCTCCTAAGATCCAATCAGTTCCTTCTTCATCCCCGTCGACTTGCTCAGCATCAACATTAATTTCTTGTTCAACTGGTGCATCCTCTTCGGGGATGACCACATTAGCTGTGGGCTATTGAGGGCACATGTTGGATAAGTGGCCTGGCTGTTCACATCTATAGCAATGGTTGGGCCTCAGTCTGCCGCAAGGATTTGGAATCTTACTTGGGCTAGGCACAATGGCTGAACATTGCAGCCTTGTTGGGCTGCTACCTAGTGTAATTTGGTAGCCAACATGGGACTGAATACGCTCAACAAAAGGTTCATTTCCCTTGGATGTAGATGAATTTTGTGTGGGGTCCATCATATGGGCATGAATAAAGGGATAGAAATGCACATGCGTCTTATGGAGTTGGGTCTCTGGACGGGTAGCTTGCTCTACAACTTCTGCCACTGTCCAAACTTACATCAACTATACTCGATCCTGTATTGCAGGTTAGAGGCCGCCAACGAATCTCGCAGTTTGTTTCAGAGAGATCATTTCACGTAGCAAACCTATTGAATTCTGTCGCGTATTTATCAATGGTCTGATTGCCTTGGCGGCAATTTTGGTATCTCTACAATAGGACCTGCTAGTTGTTGCAACTGAAGCCATGATCGGATGAGCAACTTATTTTTCTAGGTGCGGAAGCGTTGTAATTGCTCTCACCATGCTGAAGCATCCAACTTCAACTTGAATGCAACAAGTTTAACCTTCCGATCCTCCGAAATTTTCATATAATAAAAAAAATTCTCTACTTCCGCTAGCCAATCTATGAATTCTTCAATTCGAAGCATGCCATTGAAAGTGGGGAGTTCACCCTTGCCTCTGTAGCCATAATCATTGTGATCCCAATGATCATTACCATGCGCTTGTGGGCGTGCAACGATGTTCTCGATGTCGTCGTTGCTGTCATCTGAATTTGTATGATCCTGTCGTTAATTCGCTGTCAGGAGAGCCTGACGGATTACTAGAATGTTATGAACCTCCACTACGGGTGGTTGAACACCCATTGGAACATGCTGTTGGGCCAAAGCTACATCGATCTGATTTAGAGACTCTTGTACTCCTTACATCGATGTCTCAACCGATCTCTGGAGGAGTTCTATCCTCTCTACCAAGTACTGGATCCCGTGATCACCATTAGCGAGATTGCTATCACGATTTTCACTAGATGCCATCACCGAGGAAGAAATTCTATCTGATACCAATTTGGTGCGGGTGGAATGTAGTGAGATTGAGTAACGCCTCTCTCATGGGGATAACTAATCCGAATCTCAGGTCTCCAGGGACTTCTCAACCTGTCTTCGTCGAATCTACGACGGGATATCTCGAATTCACGAGACCTTCTCTTCGAATCCATGAAGAACGATAGAAAACCGTAGTTTTTCTAAGAAAAAGAGTTGTATTATTCAATGATCTCTCAAAAACAAAAATAAAACAAGTATTTATAGTAAACTAAGCCCTAGAAATATAACCTAGGTGTCCTAATTGCAAAAAGAAAACAAACAACTCAAAATGGAAGCAAAAAATGCTCAAAATAAGAAGTGTTCGCGTGCACTCTGCGCAGTGGCCGGCCGGCCAGTCGGACATGGTTCAGACGGTCCAGAGAGTTTTGCTCTCTGGATTTTGAAATCCGACCGGTCGACCGGCTGGCCGGCTGAAGCATCCGACTGGTTGGCAGGGGTCGACGGCTTGAGATTTTTGAGATTTTCCAACCCCTTTCGCCAGTTCAAGTGGGCCCACTCTCGGGTCCTTCTAGTCCTCTTTCCTTCATGATTGGGAGAATGCCTCACTACATCAGCTTGCGTTCATTCAATCATCCATTCGAAGTGGAGGGCCTGTAGCCTAGTTGGTTTAGTCCGAGTTTATCATCCAATTGTTCTAAGGTTCCAGACACATTGACAGCACCTTTAGGTGCTTCGCATCGAGTGATCAGGCCGGGCCAAGCCGGGTCAGATTGCGGTTCGGGTTGTGTGTGTGCCATGTCTACTCATGCGACCACCTGGGTTTGGCGGATAGCATTGCCATTGTTAAAAAGTGCGGAATCTCTTTATTAAATTTGTCTGTGGGAAACATAGCAACGAAGATCGGACACAGATGACATACGGACAGCTGGACCTCGCCACTGGATGGTGCTCTGTGGGCCCCACAATGATATATATATATATATATATATATATATATATATATATATATATATATATATATATATAGGTTTGGCGGATAGCATTGCCATTGTTAAAAAGTGCGGAATCTCTTTATTAAATTTGTGTGTGGGAAACATTGCAACGAAGATCGGACACAGATGACATACGGACAGCTGGACCTCGCCACTGGATGGTGCTCTGTGGGCCCCCACAATGATATATATATATATATATATATATATATATATATATATATATATATATATATATATATATATATATATTATCGATGCTTTCCATTTATTTTTTTTTATCATTATTTTAGGGCACGAGCCCCAGAAAGGAGACAGATCCAAATCTCAGTGGACTACACCAAATGAAAACAAAGGTGATTGAAATCCACCATTAGAAACTTTTATGGCCTGAGAATTCAGTCCACCTAAGATTTGGATCTACCTCATTTTCGGGTTCATGCCCTAAAATGAGCTAGTATAAAATGGGTGGACCATGTGGAGAAAACACGTACACTATTTTATTTTTAAGTTTGGAGTAACATGGCATAGCGGCATGTGGGAGAAAGAGAGAACTCCTTTCTTTTTGTTTCTTCCAAAGGCAGACAGATACATTAATAATGAGAACACCTATGGGTTTTAAAATCTATTAGATTCCATTCATGCTACTCTTTCAACCTAGTTTTTTCTATGAGAAATGCTCCACTGGTCTCCTAGTTGCATATGTTCATTTGGATAGTTCAATCGATTGATCTCAACTGTCTATTTAGAACATAGCACATTTCATTTACCACCATGCAAAAATAACGCTGATATGGTGATCCAATCCATCCTTGATTTGGCCTCTTTTTCTTTAGCCATCCTTTTTCCAAACCATCGATGGGATGGCTATGGTTGCCTAATAAAAGTGATTCTTTATAATTATAAGTAATCTATGATGGCCCTAACAAATGGATGGATTAAATTGTTGATCAGTCCTATCTTTGTATAAACAGTGTTGACCGTCCATGTTAAAGGCATTGATCAAATGCACCATTTGTCAGATTTGGGTGATATTGGTATGATAGCCCGTGGAATGTGCGATTGGCCTAATGAGCAATTTGGATCAATAAATTGGACGATCTAAGTATCCAATTGCAACCAGAAGCATTACAACATATGGTGCTCTAAGAGGACTGGATCATTCTTTTGAGAACTACCCCAAGCGCTTGCGGTTGGCATGGTTCAATGAACGGAATGTAAGGTTGTGTTCACCTTCCATCGAAGACTACTCAGAGACCAACTGACAGAGATTTAAATTGCCTGAATCAACAAAACACTGACCTAAATGGTTCTCGAATGAAAGAAGGAAGAAGAGGAAAGGGAAATCAAAGAAATTCAAGGATGGAGGAAGGAGTGATGAATGGTCCTAAATCAGACAACGCACGTAGTGACCAACAACAATTATCATCGTCCAACATAATTCATTAAAAATTAAATAATAATCCCTATTCATTAATTGGATGGTTATGATCCAACAGTCAACATGATCCCTACTCACAACGCTATAGTTATAAATATAAAATAAAAAAAGAAAAAGGAAAAAGAAAAGTTTGATTGACTTTTGAGCAGGCATGCAGGGCGTTGCTTCTGTTGACATCCAACGACATGCCAATGAGATCTACCCTGTCCATCAGGTTTGCCACCATGTATTAGTGCTCGTCTCAAAAATCACACAGATTCAACGCTCAGGTGGGCTATACCATGTGAATTTAGTGTTTTAGGAATGATTTTACACCGTTCCCTATGGTGTGGCCCACCTAAGTCTTTGATTTGACTGATTTTTGGGATCTATTATGAAAATGTGATGTTTCAACTGATGGATGGTATAGATCTGAGCACAGGTAAGGCTTTCAGTACGCCTAGGCAAGTGAGGCTAGCACGGTCCTAAAGAAAAACCATAGAATAAATAGATAATAATGGTTAGTACTCACCTTTGATTTTTCTTTATCTTTGCTTCGTCCAGAGGAAGAAGAAGATAGAGAAGAAGAGCAAGAAGAAGAAGACAATGATTAACCACAAAATAGCAGCTGCTGCAGCAATTCAGTGCAAGTGCATGAACAAGACTTTCTTATTAGAGGCAGACAGACTATACTTTATAAAAGTGATGGCAGGTGTACATGATCAAAGGAGATGGACCGTCACTTAATACACGTGTACAAGATCAGGTCCATTTATCAGTTATGGCATGCTTCCTGTAGGTCTTGGACCAAAATTTAGGCACGTGAGGTCAACACATTAGGCATGCTTTTCATTTACGCAGGAAAACGGAACTTGTATCAAGCCAAACCCTTTTGTTGTGTAACTAATCTGTTCATGTGGGGCCAATGGCTAAATTAATCCAAGCCATAGATGATATGGCCCATCATAGATAGACAACTGTACAAAGCTCGCATCAGATGGGCAATGTATCCATAAGATTGGTGGTCATCAGGTAGAAACTAAGCACAAACAGGCTGAAGATTCTATATGGTTTACCCACGACTGGATGGACAACTGTACAAAGCTCACATCTAATGGGCAATCTATCCATCTGATTGGTGGTCTTCAAAAATTACTAAACACAAAACATGGTCAACGGTCAGCATTCGAGGGGAAATAATATCCGGTGGCTAGAACTGACCCCTTTGTCTGATCTTGTGACCTTTTGATCAACGGTACACACCCACAAGATTAACGGTCCAAATCATCATGCCAAAGGAATTATAGGCCAGGATGTATCAGGGCCGTGTAGCCAGTGTTCAGAGATGCCACCTTCGGTTGGAAGGAAAAGATAATGGATGGATGAGACTAAAGTATGGCCCAGATAAGATTCCAACTCTTGGATGAACGGCCTACAAATAAACGATTGGGGAGAAAAACAATGACAGTCCAAAGTAACAGCCGCGGATGGGATTTGATAGATATCATCCAACCTGCAAAGGTCATATCAAAGGTCTGTGTTAATGAAAAGTGGCAGACACGTGTGTAAAATAGAGCCATCAAGGTCAGATCAAGACCTTATAATAATCCCTTATCAGACCATCAATCCATGTGGACCCAATCATGCATATAGGCCTACCTTCTAATAACCTCTTCCATAATGAAAGATCCACCTTAAAATGCATCATTTCTTCTTGATTATGTATTTTTATGCCAACAATGAAAAGGTTAGAATTGAACAAATGAAGAGATTTTTTTTGGGCATGGGTCACTCATGATGGGCCATCTGAACAATGGATTGGATAAACCCTTATGATGTGGTACGTGGGAAGTTTCCTCAGCCTCTTTTCATCATGTATTTCATACTATTATCCCACCTGATGAGCCGACCCGTCTGATTCTTGGTCCTACTTAATTAGTGGTTCAGATTTGAATCTCTCGAGTGTTCAATGGGATTTGGGTCCAGATTTCATACTACAAGATGTGGATTGCAAAGGATCCCTGGTCAGACCTTTAAGCGTCCAATTAGATCTTTGTAGGAGACCACCTTTATGCATCTATTTAACCAAGCCGTCCAGGCCTTTTCTAAGATCATATTGTAAGGGTTTGGGCCAAAAAATGAGGCAAATCCCAAGCTCTAGTGGACCACACCACATAATAAGCTTGGGTTGCATTAAATGCACAAAGCATTAAATGTGGAGTCATAATGTGGAGTCAGTTTACTAGAGAGTTAGATCTGCCTCATTTTTGGAGCATACCTTAACATGATCTTAGAAGAGGGGTGGGGTGTAGATAAACATATACATCACAGTGGGCATCCACGCAGATCTAGTCGGACGCAATCCACGTCCTGCTATTACTGACGGTGTAATAAACTCGCGAGTGTCATGGCCTGAGGTTTGGGCTAGCATTCAATCAATTTGCTATTCGAATGTTAGGAATCACTTGTACGTGTGCCATGTGTACAGGTGTGAGCGCTTGAGTTTGGCGATGGAGATTGGGTGGCTGCAGATAGCATTGATCTCATTTAAAACTAAGGAATCTCTTTATTAAATTGGTTAAATAGGCAACATTTTCATTACAGCCATGTGCTTTTGACGGCCTTCTACTAACCAGGGTTGCACTCTTTCAATCGGCGGGTTTTATAATGCATGGAGGTAAGAAATGATTTTTTTTTTTTTTTTTTTTCAAGAGAGAAATGCTCCAGGTTTCATGTAGCAACATAAGTTATACAGCCCTTTGTTGCTTTGGGACATTTAGACAGCCTAAACAGTATATCTAAGCTGTACGTTAGATCCAACACAGATTTTATGGGCAACCATGCAAATATGGTAATAATCTGACAATTTTACCAATCTGATCTTTAGCCTTTAGTTTGGACAATCCAGATCATTTATACAAAAATAGGTCCAATTGACATTTTGATCAATTTACTTTATTGTAGCACACTATAGATCGGAGGGAATTTTGCAAAACACTACCTACTTATTATGGAATTTACGTTTTTGTACCTTTTTTAAAAAGTTTCCAATAAACTCCATTGACATAAGTAATTATCATAGGAGTGTCTTCCATCAGAACTTTTAACATGGGCATGGTTGCAATTAATGGGGTTGCAGCTCTTTTGGGCCCTACTGTAATGTTTATGTGGAATCCACTTCAACCACCAGACACATCATCCCATGCTGGAATCAGGTTGATCCGTAATTTATTCAGGTGGACTATAAGATTGGAAACAGCACACAGTGCAACACTCACCTTTCAAATTGTTTCCTTTGTGTGCCCCACCCGAAAAACAAATAAGCCTGATTCTTGGGCCTTAGGCAGGTTTTAGCACCGTGAAGAAGAAGAAGATGATGATAGTGATGATGCGCCACAAAATAGCAGCTGCTGCAGCAATTAAATACGAGCACATCAATAAGACTTTCTTAACTATAGACCGATATACTAGTTATAGAGTGATGGCAGGTGTACACGATCAAATGAGATGGACGGTGGCTTTATGGTACACGTGTACAAGATCAGGCCCATTCATCAACAATGGCATGATGGCCTTATGTCCAGGACCAAAATTTAGCGTGAAACTATGTGGGTGGGGTAAGAATTATTTATTTATTTAATTTTCTTTTATTTGTTTAGCTTTTCTGAAAATCGTAGCCATTGATGGCCGGCATGTAATTTTCCCGTGAAGACTTTTTATTTTCTATTTTGAGAGATGCTCGGGTTTTCTTTGAGCACTTGTAACTAATAGATCTATGAGTTGCATTGGAACACTTGAACAGTCCAACCAACCCAGTGGTATAGATTGTTCATTAGGTTCAGTGCACATTTCATAAGCTATCATGCAAACATAAAACTGGTTTATGGCTGATCACCGATATTGCACACCATCATTTAGTCATCACAATTCTTTTCCTGGTAACTGGTCACATGTATAAGACTAACGGGGGTATTGGTCACAGTCTGAAAGATATTTTAGAGGCTTATAAAGGTCCATTTACAGGCCGGGGTCATAAAGGCCTCTATGCAATCCAAACAACATCATGGCACGCTCAATTATTTCTTAACCTAGCTATGTTAGGCTCTTCAACTATTCTAGTAACTCACCATATGTATTGCATGCCCCCCTATCCATACCTACCTATTGACTATGGTACACAACTTTTCGTTGTTCACACCTCATATGTAGATTGGTGGATTTCTCATAGTTGGTGAACAATAAGATGTAGAGGGATCGCAGAGCTCTACCTGATAAAATTGGACCAAAGAAAGGACTTAAAGGAAGGTCCCACAAAAAGAGCTAAAGATGCACAAAATTCCTAAGTCGACACTAGCTGTTGACTGGTTGAGTGCTTCTGATGGACTGGTCATTCAGCCTATCGAATTTTTAAAGAAGAGCAGTCCAACTCTCTGGACTGTTTGGAGCCATTTCCGACCGATCTTCGACCGGTCAGCCGATCGGTTGAAATTACGAATTGTGGAGTCCAAACTCTCTGGACAGTCAGGGACTGCTCCTGACCGGTGGATGGCCCCTAGCTGACCGGTTGGCACTAGCGCAGATGCATGTGTGAACTTTCTATTTTGAACAGTTTTCTTCTATTTTTGTTTGATTTTTTTTCCTATTACAATTAAGACTCATTGGTTGCATAATTAGGGTTTGAGACTGTATTTAAGGTTACTTTGATTTCGTTTCAATGAATTATTCATTATTTTTTAATATAATTCTCTGAGTTTTTCTCTCTTTTTGCTCGTGTTGTTCGAGTGCCTCTTGAGAAATCAAGGAAGATCGGTAATTTTATGAGAGAGACAGAGATCGATCTTGTCCCGCCTATAGCTGTGCAACAATAACACTAAAATGCAACCCCCCCCCCAAAAAAAAAAAAAAAAAAAAAATCAATTTGGATTTGGCAAGGTCTGTTTTGTCTCCAAGAAACAGCTTTACTCAGCCGACTCTAACCATCCAATATTTTCTTGGCAAACCTATCGTTATAAAGAGAGGGGAAATGTTTGAAAGGTCAGCAATTGGCATCCTTTAGCATGAGTTTTTTCATGTTGCCCCATCCAATCTATAACCAAATGAATGGTCAGATCAACGATCGGACTATCCATGTGTCTAAACTCAATTGGGTGCGCTAAGAGTTTCAGTGTGCCTTTAGACCACAAATATTCACTCTATTAATTGTCAAATCTAAGAGATCCCTCCACAGAATTTTCAATGGTTAAAGATGGGGAGAGAGAATATATATATATATATATATATATATAGAGAGAGAGAGAGAGAGAGAGAGAGAGAGAGACAGAGAGAGAGAGAGAGAGAGAGGGGAATGCTCACCTATGCACGAGAACTCGTGAGCACTTTTTCTTAGCTCATCACACATGATGTGAGCCCAAAATCTGAGCCATCCATGTGATGCAGCATCCCAAAAAACCCCTAGGGCCCATCTTTCAACTTGTTCCAGAACTTTGGTGGGCCATGAAAGAAGGAAACAGTTTCCTTCCCTGATTTGCCTCTTGCTTTCTGCTGTGGCCCACCAGAGTTTTGGATTCGGTTGAAAGATGGGCCCTAGAGGTTTTTTGGGGTGTTGCATCACATGGACGGCTCAGATTTTGGGCTCACATCACGTGCAATGAGCCATGAAAAAGTGCTCATGAGTCTCCCTAGAGAGAAGTGCCCAGGATTCACTGTGTGTGTGTGTATACTCTAGAGAAATGCTCCAGTGCTCTAAGCGTTAGGGCCATTGGACAGTCCAATCAGTGGGATATATTGGGCCTTAGTCGGTCATCGATGCTGCAGGCCCACTCAGATGAATGGTTCTGATTTCTTATTGTAGCTTATTGCCCATTTTTATGGTTGATATTTTGATATTCAATTATAAATTCAGCGTTGGAATCAAAACCCAAGTTGTTGCAAATAAAATAGAAGCGCCTATTTTTAAAGTCAAGTAGATGCTTAGTAATAATCTGACCATTAAAACACTCCGAAGTATGACTTTATTAAATTGACAGCTATTTGATACTCTGGGGGAGCATGACACTTGATGCACAGACACTCAAAAACTTTAAACTTGGCAAACATTAACTCAAATTAACCCTAGTAAATTGTGGAACCCATTTTCACTAAATTACATTTCCAAAATCAGATTAGTTGTGCTATCCTATCCTTGAATTTCACACGGGCCCACTTGAGTGGCAAAACAACCTCAATCTTAGATTGACTCTTTATCTGTACTGGATGACAGTTCTGAACAGACTTGATTATACATACACAACAACATGGTGGATCCCCCACTCTAATTGATGGTCCGTTCCTTGTCAATATGTTCCCTTTCATGTGGCCCATTTTAGCTTTGGATTGGCCTGATTTTCTGGCTTTGGAGATTTTATGAGGTGATGCATCTAATGGACCGGTTGCATTCTGTGAACACATCACTGGGTCCACATCTTCCATGTGCCACCGTAAGCTTATGGTGGTAGCAGTACCACTGGAGTGTGCCCCGCTATAAGCTGGTCAAGGTACACAAGTTCTATTAAAATTCTATTACAGCTCAATCTGTGGGTTTCTCAAGGCATAGATTCCCACTGTTTATTTGCAATTTGCATTATAATAATCTTTCATTTGAAAATTTCCCCCACCATCCAAGAAATCCCGAGTGTCTAGAAGTGGGAGGGCATTGACTAAAAATAACGATTACCAAGTGCTCCTAACCATATGATCAGGGGTGATAACTTAATATATGCTCATCTGTGCGCAAGTTCAGCATTCAAATTTCATTGGTGGACGGCTGTACAATTCAAAATTCAAAGCCCAACTTTGATCAATGCACTTAGAGGTCCATGTCATGGCTCAAGGTTGGCCCAACCCATACTAAAGGCCCCCGGCTGGGTATAGGTGATGGGACAGGTAGCCTGGCCATATATGGTTTAGGGTTTACGGTTTATGGTTTAGGGTTTACTTGGGCAGTTAAACTTCGCCCAAGGGTCAAGTGTTGAGCTCTTAATTGTGCATATTCTAACCCCAATTCATCACTCATTATATAAGGTTTTCATAATTTAAAGATTAATCTAATGCATGTATTTGTGATTGTAGGGATAAGAGAGATGATTCATCAATTGAAGACTTAAAGACACCATTTACAAGTATAAGAGATCAAAGGACTAAGCGTTAAAGGATGGAAGAAAGAAGTCAGAAGAAAGAAGAAAGGATGCAGAAGAAAGCACTGAAGATCGGTCGTCCGACCGGTCCAAGCACTCAACAGAAGGGGGCCCTTTGCACATCTTACTGGACCATTCACGACCGGTCGTCCACTACTCAGATCGGTCGTGCGACTGGTCCTTGAATTAAAAAGCTGGGTATGAATTTTTCGAAAACTCTCTGGGTGATTTTTGCGCTTTTGCGACCAGTTGTTCAGAAGCTAAGACCGGTCGTGCGACCGGTCGTCTGCATAACAGTGCGTGTTCTACAAGCTCCGGATTTCTCTGCGCATTGCGTATCTTTACGCATCTTCAGGATGATTCCTACGCAGCAAAGCCTCTCCACTATAAAAGGAGACATAGGGATCGTTCCTAGGGGATCCGAGAAGAAATTGAGCACGGTGGGAGACGGCGGAAGTCGGATTTGGAGTTCTACAACTCCTTCTAGTTTGTTTTCTAGTTTCATGCTTTGTTTAGTTGTTTTCATTGTTCCTTGGATTTTAAACAGCTAAACCTCTTAGCTAGGGCTAAGAGGTGAAGCTTGTAGTGAATCTAAGATGTTTCAATTTGTTTGATTTGGTTTTAAGTTGGATTTCTATTGAAGAACAATGGTTTGAAGTTTAAATCAAGTACTAAGTAGTTTTTCTTAATCTTATGATGACTCATGGATGTTTGGAAGAATTACTTGAGTTCTTAATTGTTTTGAGCTAGTCTAGATCTGTATGATCCGAGGAATTGAAATACGCTCTAGATCTATGATCTTCATGTGGGAGCTTCATACCAAAAGTCTATTTTTATGGAAATTCTGAAGTATGTGAGACTATGTATGTGATTTGAATCAAGTTCAAATCATGATCTAGTTTTGTCTTGTGACAGGATTTAATGATGGTTATGATTGTGATCTTAACCTATTGGAATTAGGACTGACCTATGCAATTGAGTATGCTCGTCCTAGCTTGCATTGAGTGAATCATATACATGGACCATACATACGTCAGATTGATTGTTTTAACTGCTCTATCATCCGACTAGATAGAACTTAATTTCGATTCTAGCTGAGAAAGTGAGAAACCACAGCGTTGAGCATCAAGGATTGCTACAAGTGGATCCTTGAATCCCTAGTGCCTCTTATTAATTGTTTACCTTCAGTTATTTCAAAATATCTCCTACATCAGATTACTAAATTCTGTTTAGTTAGTTCTTTAGTGGAAGCTATTAGAAGTGTTTTGTGGATTCCTACATAAGTCCTTGTGGATTGACTTCGGTCTTACCGAGATTATTACTACATCGCAACCCTACACTTGGGGAAGCGAACAAGTTTTTGGCGCCGTTGCCGGGGACTTTGACGGTTTTTCACAAAATTTCTGAAAATAGTATCTATTTTAGATTTTTAGGAATAGTACTAACTTAGTTTATTTTTATTTTTATTTTTCTTTTGCGGGGATTTCTAGGAAGTTGAAGAAGAAGTAGGTATCTTAAATTCTCAAATCAGGTTTTATCTTTCTAACTTTATTCTGTTTCTTCTCCTATTCTTTCCTATCGTATTCATCTCTTGTAGAGTGGGTGGAGACTCCTTTTTGGATCTCTGATAGGTTGGCCTTGTGCCGCCTTGATTCCTATTGGTTGGTACTGCCGTCTTGGATCACCTTGTGCTCAGAGATTTCTCTTCTCAACTCTATTCATCTTTCTTCTTTTTCTGCACTTTTCTCAAAAGATTCAAAGAGAGGGTGGGAGTTCTCTGAACCCCTATTGACCAGGAGAAATCGGTCTCTATCCTTGCTTCTGGCTCAGCCATTGTAAGACACCTTGTGCTTCGGTCTTAGAGAGAAGTAAAGGAAGGAGGAAAGAATTCTTTTTTTGTTTCATTCTTTTAGGATTTGCATGCCACATTGGGCTCGGAATTCTAATAACCGACTCATTAGTGAAGGGGGAATAGTAAAAGGAATTGATAGAGAACCACGTGCTAGGAGACATTTAAATTCTCCAATTTTGTCTGAAAGTATGGCTGCAAATCAACCCAATCTTATAGCCAATCTAAATCTGAGCCAAAACCAAACCGAAACGGGAGAGAATGTGGTTGAGAATATTCCCCGACCAAGAACATTACGTGATTACTTTCAACTAGCAAGAGCGAGCACTTCCTCATGCATAATTTTTTCACAAAATGCAGGGAATGTAGATTTAAAACCGGGAGTAACACTACGCCAAAACAGCAAAAGAACGACACAAACATTCTTGGTTTAACGACGGACCTTGTCCGTTGTAAACAATGGCTGGATTTAACGACGGATATAATCCGTCGTTAACTTTAACGACAAACTTCATCCGTCGTAATTACCAAAACAGTCCGTCGCTGGGCGTTAGAAGTCCCGATTGAGCTGGTTGGTAATCGACGGAATTTTACGACGGACCATAATCCGTCGGCAATCGTAAATTAACGACGAATTAGATCCGTCGTAAATGAAAATGTTCCGACGGTCCATCCAAAACTGCATACAAACACTGCGATGACGGTAATTATCGACGGACTGTCTTGTAATTAGAGACGAATCTGTCTTGAAATTATACTACTTTAATCAATGATTTTTACTTGAATTATAGTTTAAACAATGTTTTTTGAAAACAAATAATGAAGTTTAAAAAAAATTGATTTTGAGATAAAAAAAAGTAGTGAAGTTTAAGAAAAATTAAGATTTAGAAGAAATTAAGATTTTGAAAATAATCAGAATTTAAAAAAGATCTGTAATATTGAAAGAAATTGGCAAATTGAAATATTTTGAGAAGTTTGAATAAAATTTATAAGTTTGATAAAAATAGATTTTTAAAAAAAATTGTGATTTTTAGAAAGATAGTGAGATTTAAATTTTGAAAAAAAAATTGAGAAATTTAATTAAAAAATGAGATTTTGAAAATGAAAATTGAGAAGTTAAAAAAAAAAATTAAAGTTTGAATAAAATTTATAAGTTTGAAAAAAAAATTGTAATAAAAATTAATAATGTTTAAGAAAAATTGAGATTTAGAAAAAAAAATCGAGGTTTTGAAAATAATCAGGATTTAAAAAAGAATCAAAATTTTGAAAGAAATTGACATTTAAAAAAATGGCATTTTGAAAAAAATTGAGAAGCTTAATAAAATTTAAAAGTTTGAAAAAAATTATGATCATTAAAAAGAAATTGAGATTTTGTATTTTGAAAAAATTGAAAATTTTGATAAAAAATTGACATTTTGAAAACGAAAATTAGGAAGTTTGAAAAAAAAATTGTGATTTTGAAAGAAAAAATTTAGAGGCTTGAATAAAATTTGTACGTTTGAAAAATTTTGTAATAAAAATTTATAATGTTTAAGGAAAATTGAGATTTATAAAAAAAAAATGAGATTTTAAAAGAAAAACCAGGAATTGAAATAGAAATGAAATTTTGAAAGAAATTGACTTTCTTAAAAAAATTGGCGTTTTACAAAAAATTAAGAAGTTTAAAAGAATAATAAATTTTGAAAAAAATGCGATTTTAAAAAACAATTGAGATTTTGTATTTTGAAAAAATTGAGAAGTTTAATTAAAAAAAATAAAGATTTTGAAAAAATATTAACATTTTAAATGTTGAAAATTGACAAGTTTAATAAAAATTGTTATTTTGAACAATAAAATTAAGAAGCATGAAAAATAATCAAGATTTTGGAAACAAAATTGAGATTTAGAGAAATGGAGGTAAAGAAATTGACATTGTGAAAATAAAATGGTTGGCATTTTGAAGAAAAATTGAAAAGTTTGAATAAAATTGATGAGCTTGAAAAGAATTAACATTTAAAAAAAAAAAAAAAATTCAGTGCTTGGTATGTTATTACCCCTATTGTGGGGCCGACATTGATGATGTGTTTCATATTCACACCATTCATCTATTTCTCTAGCCGATTTTAGGATGGGGTAACAAAAATTGTGTAGATCCATATCTAAGGTGAACCACACCATAAGAAATAGTGGTAATTGAGTGTATCATCGTTAAAAATTCAAAATGGCCCATCATAAGGTTTTAGCAATGTTTATTTGCAATCCAACCTATTATAATGTCGAGATGTGGATGAAGGGAAACTAGAAAGATCATATTGATCCAAAACTTTTGTAGCCAACAAAAGACTTTTAATGGCTATTCATCACTGTTTCTATTAGTATGACCCACCTGTGATTTGGATCTACACAAATTTTTGGATCAGTTCCTAAAAGTAGATGGAAAAACATATGAATGGTGTGGATATGTAAAAAATACATCAAGGTGGGTCCGACACGGTTAGGGTAACACTCCATTAAGAAGTTACAGGAGCAACAACTAGTTCGCTTTCCATGAGATTTTGAAAAAGAAAAATGATATTTTGAAAACAAAAATTGAGAAGTTTAAAAAAGTTGTGGTATTTAAAAAACAATTGAAAAGTTTGGAAAGAAAATTAACAATGTTTGAGAAAATTTGATATTTAAAAATAAGTTGAGAATTTGTATTTTGATAAAAAAAAAATTGCAATTTTTAAAAGGAAATTGAGATTTTCTATTTTGATAAAAATAACGGGATTTTGAAAAAACAAAAATTTAACTTTGAAAAAAAAAATGAAATAGTCTAAAAAGAATTGAAATTTAAAAAAAGATGGAGAAGTTTGAAAAAATTAAAATGAGGTACATCAAATTGAGGTAAATCCAAATTTAAAGTGGACCAAGTAGTGGTGATTAAATGCCCACCATTAAAAACTTCTTGGAGACTACAAAAGTTTTGGATGGAGCTGATATTTCCTTCATGCAGGTGACCTAATCAACATGTTGGATGTTAAATAAGCGTTATAGTGGGCCTGGGAGGGTTTTAATGGTGGACATTCAATGACTACTATTTTCCCATGGTGTGGTCCACTTGAGATTTAGATTTACCTCGTTTTTGGGAACAAGCCCTAAAATGATAGGTAAAAATGAATGGACGGCGTGGATAAAACACATACATCATGGTGGGGTCCACAAAGCTCTAACCAGCGTCACTAGTGGATGCCAAACGCACAGCGTGCGTGGACGTGAGATTCATTTCATTTCATAAAGAGGGTTTTTTCCACAACCCTCTTTCATCTCTTTCCCCCTCGCTCAAATCCCCCACTCGCACTAATCCCAAACCCTAATACACTCCCAATCTCTCCCCCTCTGTCGTTGTCGCTCCACGAATCGAAAGCGGAACTCTTTGTACAGGTAACTCATCTTTTCTTTCCAATCTAACATGTGTGAATCCATCTTCATGTTGTTAGATTTAGCAACGACTACTTTTTAGTCAAGCAGAACAGCAGCCCCGGACCACCTGATGAACGGTACATGCCTAATGAACGTGGTGGCGTGTGAGGGGACAGAACGGGCGAAACGGCACAAGACGCTGGGGCAGTGGCAGGGGGGAATGGGTGGGGATGGGTTCACGCTAGTGCAACTTGGGTCAAACGCATCTAAGCAGGCGAGTACGCTGCTGGCGCTGTTCGCGAGTGGGGATGGGTGCCGACTCAGTTGGTGGGATGGTAGCACAACACCCGTCCTTGATGAAGCCCTTGTGCAGTGGAGGGTGCACCTAAACACCATTTATAGTGTTGTGGGAAGCTGCCAGAACAGTAATCCTGCATTTGGAACAAATTTTGAAAACTATGGATGCTCCTCTTTCTTTGCATCGGGATGAATTAGTGGAAGATCTAGATCGTTGAAAATGGATGGTTAGGATCTATTTAATATATAGCTAGAATTGTCCCGTGCAAAGAAATTTTTAGAATTTGATCAATCAATGGTGGACCACACATAATAAATGGTTCAGATCATCACGCACATGTGGCATGTGTATGGTAAATGATTTCATCCATCAACATGTGGATGGAACTATAAATGATTTCATCCATCAACATGTGCCATGTGCCATGTGCCATGTGTATGAAAAATAATTCTGGAGTGTAGTATATCATATGTATAGTGTAATGCAGTTTTTTTTTTCTTTTTTTCTTTTTACTTCCAGTTCTTCTTTGGTATATTTGAGTTTGCATGGTTGTGACCACCAAGTCAAGCACAAGGCTGGCCAAGGTCCTAATTGCATCCTGAGTTTGTCCTGGTTTCTGAACATTTTGTTTAATGGTTACTTCTCCTCACTATCAAAAAAACGAGTGAAGGCTACGGATTATGAGAGTTTTTTGCTACGAATCTAAACCGTAGCAATATTACTACGGATTTTATCCCTAGCTAACTGCTACCACTGCACCAAAACTCGGCTAGATATTTGAAATCTGTAAGATGCTCTATGGGGCTGACCCCAATGTATGTGTTTTATTTAAGCCGTTCATCTATTTTGACAGCTCATTTTAAGGCATGAGCCTAAAAATGAGGCAGATTGTAGTCTCAAGTGGACCACACCATAGGAACCAGTGGAGATTAAGTGCCTACAGTTCCCTGGTGCTCTTGTGGTGTGGTCCACTTAGGCCTTCAATATCTCCTCTTTCTGGGATCGTGCCTTAAAACTATTCGTCAAAATAAATGGGCGGCTTGGATAAATCACATACATCATGGTGGGCCCCACAGAGGCCCTGATAGAACCGTCCGTCTTAACTTCGTCCTGGCAGGGGTAGTACCCATCCGTGCCCAAAAATAGCCCGCGAGAATGAAATTCTCGCGGCTCTTCACTCTTTCCATCCCTCTCGCTCCCTCTCAACTCCTCTCCACCACCCTGACAGGCATTCTCCCATTAAAGGTATCTCTCTCTCTCTCTCTCTCTCTCTCTCTCTCTCTCTCTCAAAAGCTTTATTCAAATCTGAACCCTAAATCTTCCATAGAAATCTCAGATTTTGAGCAGAGCTGTCCAATCCATCGATTACCGCCCTGAAAATCTGAAATCTTTGTTTTTTCCAGTCCTATTCTTCAATTCCGTTCTAGAAAATGAGTAGGAAGGAAGAGGAGCAGGATGAGAAGATCATCAGAGGTCTGGGAGATTTGACGTGGTGGTATTTGTTGGCTTTCTAGGAGATTTGAAGAATGGGATGTGGGTTTTGGAGAATAAATTGTGAGATTTAATTTTCTTAGATTAGGATTGGATTGAGGGAGGGTTTTTAGTTTTAATGTTGAAAGAAAAACCGTAGTTTTAATGTTGAAAGAAAAACCGTGGAGTTGTTGAAGAGACGGATTTTCGAAGAGGGCTCTCTCTCTCTCTCTCTCTCTCTCTCTCTTGAGATTAGGGTTTCAATGTTTGCTCTTTTGCAAAGCGTTCAAGTACTAGGATTTATAAGATTTTTTTTATCGTTCTTAGGGTTTTTCTTTTTCTTTTTAGGTGATTTTGTTAATTGATTGGGATCTGCAGTAAAACCATGCAATGAATCAAATGAACAAGGCTGATGAAGAGTGAAGATTGGGAGCGCATGACAAGTGCTTGGTTAAATGTCTAGAAGAAGAAGAAAAGGAAAAAAAAAAGGAGACTAGGCTGGTAATATGCAATTTCCATAGATTACGTGCAAAATAACTTGGAAAAAAATAATTACCTTTACAAAAAAGTCTAGAATATTTTATTTTATTTTGACAGGAATTAAGCTGGTACTGTCTTTGTGCCTTGCAGAGGGATTTGATACATTTTCAACTCTTCTTTGTGCAGATGGCTGTTGTATGATTGATCGTAGGATGGTGAGTTGTATGGCCTTGAAAGCCGTGCTCTTCTTCTTCTTTCCTGGCATAATGATCTAATAATTAAAGAGTATCAGTTGTCTTCTAATGTCTGATTTTTGTTGAAAGGGTTTTGAAGCACTTGATTGTGATGAAAAATGCTCTTAATTTCTATTTGTGTACCATGCTTCCTTTTATAACTTGAAATATACAATGTTGCCTTTGGGTTTTTTCTGTTGAAGGAATCTACTGAAGTTCAAGATGATCTATAAGAATTTTGTGCCAAATTTTGTAGTCAGGAAGAACTGGATCAAATGGTATCTTCCCCTTGGTTGGACATGCACGAGGTGTTTCTTGTTATTTTTATTCAAGAAAACCTTAAGATGAATTGGGGTTTTATGAAGTTTGTTAGATTTAGGATGCTTTAGGATGCAGATGCACTATTGATTTTGGAATGTAATAATCAGTTCAGGAAATTGGAAATGATCGGATTGTTGTTACCTTTGTATTCCCATTTAGTGTCATGGACTTGACACTTACAGAAGAATAAATCAGGTACTATGTCAATATGTGTTCTTGTACACTAGAGGATTGTATGTAGAATGTGGTTGACCTTTTCAGTATCCATTTATTATGCTTTTGACTTTTTCAAAATATTCAGGACACTGTTAGAGTTGGTGTTTCAAGGCGTTACAAGCAGTTTACTATGCTTCAGGTTCCCAAGTGCAAATTTGAAGAACTGTTTTGAGATGCATTTATATGTATCATGAAATGATGTATATCTATCCAATGTTGATTTGTGGCTTTACTCTTTTGTAGGAGCAGGAGCTAGAGCTGGATTCGGATCCTAGTTGTGGATACGAGATTTAGTCCATTCATCTGGTGGGCTGTCGACTTTATCTGTTGTGGCTAGATAATCAATCAGGTTTAGCCCTCAGGTTTGTCACTAGGTGTATGGACCGTTCCTCTGTTTCCTTTCTAAAAGATGTCCCAGCATTGTTGAAGAATGGCCTACTTTCATTGTTTGCTCAGTTGCAATGTAAGTGGCATTTGGGATGTCCCACCTTTTTTCAGATGGGACCTTGGGCCCGTTGAAATCTGTGGATGTGATGATATCTTGCTTTGAAAATCTACTGATAGCTTCTCCATTCCTTGTATAGATTGTATTCATGCATTTTAAGGAAAAACTGTTTAGTTCTTTTTTATATAGAAATTTGCATGATAATTGTTTGAAGAAATGCTTCGACCAAGACCCTTTTTGGATGAAACCATGCTACCGGTCCTCCAGTTTGACACTTGCAAGTTGCTGTATGGGTGTATGGATGGATGAAACCACTGTATTGTCCATCTAGTTGTCTTCTTTGTGGACCATTGTATAAATTTACATTGATTTGATTACTTTAATTGTTTTATCAATGGCTTTTCCTTTTTAAATGTGGACTGTAGGCCATTTTATGTCTGAAGGCCATTGATTGGATGGTCAACATGATCTTATCAGTATGAATTTTGAACAATGGTCATTCACAATAAGGCATGCCAAAAGGATTGTTTGGATTAATCAAATATGCAACACTTGCCTCATCCAAGAATAAGCCAATCAAATATGCTCTATTCACGCCACACATTCATTTTTTTTTTTAAATCATTTTAAGTATGATTTTCTTCTTTTGCAATGGAGGTTGCCATGATCTTTCGAACAGTTAAAGGTGAGCTCCCCATGCTGATCAGAGGCTCCCTTGCTTTGGACAATGCAGGTATATAGGCCTTATTAGATTGAGGAAGAGTAACAAGAAAGGGGAACGGTGACCCAGATGTTATGATGAGGATGATTCAGTGGTTTTTTCTTTTTTCTTTTAGTTTAGTTGGCGGGGTTGAGGGGGCCGTTTTGTCTTTAAATGGTAGCTTATGCTAGGCGGGATCCCTTGGTTTTCTTGGTGGGATCTTGCCCGAATGTAATTCTAGTTTGCTGTTAATGAAAGAGTTATTCTTAAAAAAAAAAAAAAAAAAAAAAAAAAAAAAAAAAAAGCCTTGGAATTTCGTTATTTTTTCTGCTTCTTTCATTTCCCCTCCTTGTAATCTTCCATAAATATGAAAGGTCGGTATTTTTGGGTCTTATTGATATATTTGTTTATGTGTACAGGTTTATTCTAACAGCTCTCATGCCTCTTGAGGTACATACGATATGTCTTGGTATTTCTCCTTTGTTTCTAGCCTATTCAGAATTTCTTGAATTATCATGTTTTAGATGCTTTTGTAGACAACAAAATTGAGGATTGTGTTCTGGTCTCCAGTAGTATTCTTAGCATGTGTTTGGATGCTAATTGAAAAAGAATTGAAATGGTCTGGATCATTTGAACAATGGGTTGTACTAGTACAGACTGAAAAGTCTAGGATGCTATGCATGTCCTCATTAGAGAATGATGTAACTCTAAGGTGGTTATACTGCACATGCTTGGCTGCATAGGCAATGTACAATTGTGTTTTGATGCAGCACTTCATTGGATTGCTAGGATGTTCTTGTTGGAGACTTTTTTTTTTCAAAGGCAAAAATATTATTAACCAAGGGAAGAGAGTACACATACTTCAAGCAGGGCCCAACAAAAAATAAGGCTCCGCCTATCATATGCATGTACAGAGACTCAAAACCTTGGCAACTCTAGAACCAACACTGAGTCGCACCAGAGCCATTGGCATTATCAGCACCCTAGAGCAACCAAACCTCCAAGAGAGACAGAACCTGCATCAGATATTCTACAGCAGAGAAGGCTACTTGAAGCCAGAGTCACTAGAAGACTGAGACTGGGACTCAAGGGCTGGGAAGCGATGGCGGAAACAGGGCAGGGCTTGATAGGGAGATCTTTGGGCTTGTTGATGCCATGGGCGACAAATTCTGCTGCGCTGAGAGAGGCAATGGCCGCACCCATGTTGTTGCCGGTTACAACTATATATGCTGATAGGGATCTTGTTGGAGACTTTTGTCCTACATCACACACGTAAAGTTGCCATTAAAAATTGTAGTTGTCTGACGAGGATGGTTTAGATTTTATCTTATAAAGTGCTATGAATGGTCTAGATTGAACCCACTTCCTTTCACTTTTTTTAGTATGTGTAGACCATACCAACCTCTCCTCTTCTTTGAGTGTACCTGGCATGAAGTGCCTAATTAGAGATAGGATATAGCAAAAGCCTTGTGGGGCCCACTCTAATGACTATGACATGCACTCTGTATGTCCATCACGACCGGTCGGCTGGACTGGACCGACCGGTCAAGACCGGTCGGACTACCCTCCAGTCCCAACAGCATACCTGCTGTGTATCAGGCCATAGGGCCGACCGGTCTTGACCGGTTGGCTGGGCTTGTCCGACCGGTTGCGACCGGTCGGACAAACCCCCCTTTTCAGACAGTGAACTTTTTGTCTTCACTGACCTTTGGCCGACCGGTCGGGACCGGCTGGGACCGGTCGGAAGGAGCCGTTTTTGCTCGTTTTATGACCGTTGGAGCTCATTTTTCCTATATAAGGAGTTCGATTTTTGGGCATATGAGAGAGGGTTTTGAGAGCCTATTCCCCACACCTTTTGTATATCATATGAGGCCTCAAAGAGGAGGGTTTCAATTCATATCCCTTGTGTTTTAAACATAAGTGTGGACATTCAAATGCAATCTAGAGATGACTTGATTCCTCTCTCAAATCTAGAGGTGGGACACTATTCCATATAGGCATATCCCTTGTCCAAGACCTCTAGAAGACCCTCTAGGTGAATCTCCTAGTTAGAACAAGCTACATATCCCATGTACGAGATTCAACCATCCTCCTAGCACCTTGGGCATTTTAAAGGCATCGCATGCAAGGTGTTTGATCGAGTGTGGCTGAGGCATTGGCAACGTAACGGCGACACGATCGTGGGAGCAAAGGAAGCTAATTGAAGCACGGGAGAGAGGAGATCAAGCAACCCAAACCGGCGCTAAACAATGGGCTCATCCGACAAGTAAGGTTGTCCTTTTTGAGAGTCCATTTAGAGTTTGTTTGTCGAACTCGACCTAGGGACGTTAGCAGTTCCTTGGCCCGTTAGCCGGGCCTAAACTAAGTCTCCAAGGGGGAGCCTCCGATACGAGAGAGAACGTGCGTCTGGTTGAGAGTTAGCCTATGTCCAAAACTCCGTTTGGGTTGAGAGTTAGCCCTTTGTCCAAAACTCCAGTTACAGTTGAAAGGTGAACCGGTAAAACCTCCGTGTAAAGGTTGAGAGGTGAACCTCATTTAAAACCTCCAATAGTGAATACCGGTGTGCTCAAAGGAGTTGAGTACTTGAACCGGGAGTGGAGTAGACCCAAAGTCGAACCACTATACATGCTTGTGTTTGTGATTGAATTGAGCACATTAATATCTTAGCATTATTAGTTTAATTATCTAATTATGAATGCTTGATAAGAATGTATGCTAGGCACTAATTAGGCACATCCACACACAAGATGTACTTTCACTAGTTGTGTAGACTTGAGCTCTTTGATCCATTCTCATAAGTCTACATAGGTTGCATAGGTTAGGAGCTTGATTAGTTAAATCTTTTGACTACCTATGCATGCTTTAGACTAGGTTGTTTATTGCTTAATCATACGCTAGTCTTGTGATTGGACCCACTTAGGCTTGGAAGCCGAAGTGTTCTTACTTACTTAGTTTGATTTGTTGAATTATATAAGTAGGCGAAAAGAATTTCAAAAAAGGTCCTAATCACCCCCTCCTATAGGTTTATCCATAATTCTAGTTACTCTTACGCTTCCGCATATACATAGGGTGTCACGTTAGACCACCCGACGTAATTTCATAATGCCCCTGCTACTTTTCAGCGTTGTATGTTGAGCATTTTTTCTGACATGGTGGGGACAATTCTCGAAGTCTTCATGGATGATTTCTCTGTATTTGATTGTAGCTTTGATGAGTGCCTTATGCACTTGAAATCTGTGTTGAAAAGATGTGAAGAGAAGAACCTTGTGTTGAATTGGGAGAAATGTCACTTCATGGTTCAAAAGGAAATTGTACTTGGTCACATCGTCTCACAAAACGGAATCGAGGTGGACAAAGTGAAAATTGATTTTATCTCTAACCTTCCACCACCCAAGAGCATACGAGATGTGCGATCTTTTTTAGGACACGCCGGATTTTATAGAAGGTTCATAAAGGACTTCAGTTCACTCTCTCGTCCTTTATGTAACCTACTTCAAAAGGAGAACTCATTCGAGTGGAATGAAGATTGTCAAAATACCTTTACCACACTTAAAGGTATGTTGACATGTGCCCCCATAATGCAACCACCTGATTGGAGCCTTCCTTTTGAAATTATGTGCGATGCAAGCGACTATATTGGGGCTGTGCTAGGCCAAAGAAAAGAGAAGAAGCCATGTGTTATCTACTATGCAAGTAGAACATTAAACTCAGCCCAAGCAAACTACACTACTACAGAAAAAAACCTTTTAGCCGTAGTTTTTTCCTTGGACAAGTTTAGGTCCTACTTGATTGGTTTAAAGATCATCATATCCACTGACCATGCCGCGCTTAAGTACCTTCTCTCCAAGAAGGATGCTAAACCACGGTTATTAAGATGAATCCTTCTACTCCAGGAATTTGACATAGAGATACGTGATAAGAAAGGAGTAGAAAATGTAGTGGCTGACCATCTCTCTCGACTTGTTCTCACCGATTCCCATGAGACGACCGCAATCAATGACATGTTTCCTTATGAACAACTTTTTAAAGTCTCCCAATTGCCATGGTATGCGGACATTGCTAACTATCTTGCTACAGGTACGATTCCTACATATTGGAAAAAGTAAGATAAGGATAAGTTCTTCAATGAGGTGTGAAAATTCCTATGGGACGACACATACTTATTTAAGTATTATCCTGATCAAATCATAAGGAGATGTGTGCCAGATGATGAACAACAAAGTATCATCTTCTTTTGTCATTCTCAGGCGTGTGGTGGCCACTTTTCGGCTAAGAAGACCACAGCCACAATTCTACAATGTAGGTTTTATTGGCCCACAATGTTCAAGGACACCCATGAGTTTTACAAAACATATGAGCCTTGTCAGAAATTGGCAGGAATCTCCCGTAGAAATATGATGCCACTCAATCCCATCTTAATAATCGAAATCTTTGATTGTTGGGGCACCGATTTCACGGGTCCATTCCCATCTTCTTTTGGAAACGTATATATCTTGCTTGCAGTTGACTGTGTCTAAATGGGTCGAGGCGATCCCATGTCAGAATAATGACCATAAAACAGTCATTCGTTTCTTAAAAGAGAATATTCTTTTCCAGTTTGGAACACTTCGAGTCATCATAAGTGATGGAGGGTCTCACTTTTGTAATCACCCATTTGAAACTTTAATGAAGAAATATGGCGTAAATCACAAAGTGAGCACTCCCTATCACCCACAAACAAGTGGACAAGCTAAGATATCTAATAGGGAGATTAAACATATCTTGGAGAAAATGGTGAACCCCGATCGCAAGGATTGGTCGCTTCGACTTACCGATGCACTCTGGGCTTACCGTACCGCTTTTAAGACCCCTATTGGAATGTCTTCCTATAGAGTTGTCTATGGGAAGGTTTGTCACTTGCCTGTGGAGCTAGAACATTGAGCGTATTGGGCAATAAAGAAGATGAATTTTGATTCTGACAAGGCCAGCTCGTTGCGCAAACTTTAATTAAATGAACTTGCGGAAATCTGGAACAAAGCATATGAGAATGCGAGAATTTACAAGGACAAGACGTATTCCATGATAGGAACATTCTTCGTAAGACATTCACGATTCATCAAAAAGTCCTTATGTATAATTCTCGCTTACACTTATTTTCGGGGAAATTGAGATCTCGATGGACCGGTCCCTACATTGTGCAAACTGTTTACCCATATGGGACCGTCGAGTTGTTGAATCTAAGGAACGACAACATCTTTAAGGCAAATGGTCAGCTATTAAAGCCGTTCTTTGAGAAGTTTCCTGCAGAAGGTATATCCATACCTCTAACTGACCCTTTGTATCAGGATGTTTGATCTCCTAGTCTGATGGAGGTATAGAGTAAATAGGATTAGGATTTTCTTGCTTTCGTTTCCTTGTTCATAGGTTTGATAGAAGGAGGTAGAATTCCACTTTTCATTCTCTCAGGTACTTTCATTGCTCACTCCCTTTTATTTTCACATTGCTCTCATGTTTTGCTCATTGAATATCTTTTACATTGAGGACAATGTAAGATTTGGTTGGGGGGTGTAGGATCACTAAGATGAATCCAGTGTTTTGCAACATCTCGAGCAATTATATAGGAACTTGTCCAATTTTCCAAAAATTCAAAACTCCATTGGAAAACTTTGTTTCTATACATTTGGGATGATGTGAGTATAAGAAAGAGGAAGATAAAGTGACTAAAGTTGGTTACCTTGAGCAATCTCTAAGATACCGGTTTTATATGTGAATTCCCCTATTTTTATGATTGATAGAACTTCTAAACACTTTTATACCTAGTCCACATTACAAGATTCTCACGCGTGGAAGGGATTATGTAGAACTGTGGATTGATTAAGTTTGGATTTGGGGTGTTGAGAAACTAAGCCGGGGTATTTTGTCCATCCTTGTCCATGGGAAAATAACGAAAGATATGGATTTTTAAAAATCCTATCTAATGAAAAAGAAAACAGAAAGGAAAGATGAAAATAGGGAATGGTGGAAAACATGGTGGAAAATTCCTAAAAGGGCTACCTATTACCAACCGGGGGATGGTCTACTCGTAACCAAAGCTGAAACTGGGATGTAGTGTGAAAGCCGTCGGAAGGATGGTAAGGCAAATTCCTGTCTAGGCTTGTTTTTAATCTGTACACCGTTGAATCCATACCTTAATCAATTCACAAGGAAGGTAACCCTGGAAATCCGTGAGATGGGCATTCACTGAACACCCTAGGATAAATTGTTTAGATTCTTCTATTTGTCAATCAATCAGCGGGAATTTCATATAAATACTTGTTATGTTATGAGAACGTTAAGGTCTCAATTTCTATCACTAAGTTTTCCTGATTCTTGCACTCACATATTATGAAGTATATAGAAAATAGAAACATGGTTTCTGAAGGAGAGTTGGGTTTTGAAGAATGGAATTGGTTTCACGTATGTTTTGCTCGGGACTAGCAAAATGCTGGTTGGGGTGTGTGTTGAGCTCTTAATTGTGCATATTCTAATCCCAATTCATCACTCATTATGCAACGTTTTCATGATTTAAAGACTAACCTAATGCATGGATTTGTGATTGTAAGGATAAGAGAGAGGATTCATCAATTGAAGACTTAAAGATGCCATTTACAAGTATAAGAGATTAAAGGACTAAGCGTCAAAGGATGGAAGAAAGAAGTCACAGGAAAGAAGAAAGGATGCAGAAGAAAGCACTGAAGACCGGTCGTCCATAGCTCAAGACCGGTCGTCCGACCGGTCCAAGCACTCAACAGAAGGGGGCCCTTTGCACATCTTACTGGACCATTCACGACTGGTCGTTCACTGCTCAGACCGGTCGTGCGACCGGTCCTTGAATTAAAAAGCTGGGTCTAAATTTTTCAAAAACTCTCTGGACGATTTTTGCGCTTTTGCGACCGGTCGTGCGACCAGTCTTTCAGAAGCTCAGACCGGTCGTGCGACTGGTCATCTGCGTAACAGTGCGTGTTCTACAAGCTCCAGATTTCTCTGCGCATTGCGTATCCTTACGCATCTTCTGGATGATTCTGACGCAGTAGAGCCTCTCCACTATAAAAGGAGACCTAGGGATCGTTCCTAGGGGATCCGAGAAGAGATTGAGCACGGTGGGAGACGACGGAAGTCGGATTTGGAGTTTTACAACTCCTTCTAGTTTGTTTTCTAGTTTCATGCTTTGTTTTGTTGTTTTCATGTTTCCTTGGATCATGAACGGCTAAACCTCTTAGCTAGGGCTAAGAGGTGAAGCTTGTAGTGAATCTAAGATGTTTCAATTCGTTTGATTTGGTTTTAAGTTGGATTTCTATTGAAGAACAATGGTTTGAAGTTTAAATCAAGTACTAAGTAGTTTTTCTTAATCTTATGATGACTCATGGATGTTTGGAAGAATTGCTTGAGTTCTTAATTGTGTTGAGCTAGTCTAGACCTGTATGATCCGAGGAATTGGAATACGCTCTAGATCTATGATCTTCATGTGGGAGGTTCATACCAAAAGTCTATTTTTATGAAAATTTTGAAGCATGTGAGACTATGTATGTGATTTGGATCAAGTTCAAATCATGATCTAGTTTTGTCTTGTGACAGGATTTAATGATGGTTATAATTGTGATCTTAACCTATTGGAATTGCGACTGACCTATGCAATTGAGTATGCTCGTCCTAGCTTGCATTGAGTGAATCATATACATGGATCATACATACGTCAGATCGATTGTTTTAACTGCTCTATCATCCGACTAGATAGAACTTAATTTCGATTCTAGCTGAGAAAGTAAGAAACCACAGTGAATTGAGCATCAAGGATTGCTACAAGTGGATCCTTGAATCCCTAGTGCCTTTTATTAATTGTTTACCTTCAGTTAGTTCAAAATATCTCTCCACATCAGATTACTAAATTCTGTTTAGTTAGTTCTTCAGTGGAAGCTATTAGAAGTGTTTTGTGGATTCCTACATAAGTCCCTGTGGATCGACCTCGGTCTTACCGAGATTATTACTACATCGCAACCCTACACTTGGGGAAGCGAACATCAAGCATAGGCTTAAAGTCTAAGCCTGGCTTTTAGGTTGTGATGGGTTAGGGTCAATGATCAATGGCCTAGCTCTTCTCCCCTTTTGGCCGGGTTAATTATCCAGTAGGCCACCTTTATACAACAAGAATGGACAATTTAAAGACATTTGTTAGTGATTTTTGTTCACAGTAGATGTAACACTCAAGGATCGGGAATATTTTAACAATCCAAGACATTGTAGGTGGACATAAAATTCGTTAATTGAACTTATTTCTTACGATCATTTAAATCTCATTCTTTACCGGGGCCAACCTTGGCCTCTCCCAGAACTATAGGGCCAGAGCCTCTTCAGCCCAATTACTGTTGGGCCCACACCAAGGTCAAGGCATAGGGGACTATGGCTAGTGATGTAGAGGGTGTAGCAGACCTCTACATGTTGAAGATGGACCAAATGAAATATCAAAGGAAGACCGCAAGGAGGGGGCTGAGATGCTCCTGACTGATGAAGAAACAGCTTCTGAGGACTAGTTGTCCAACCAGTTGTCTACCTTCAAGACCAGTCACGACCGACCTGCTGATCGGTCAAATTTCTAACAAGGGATAGCCCAATTCTCTCGACTGTCCAGAGATTCAAACGACCGGTTGTGCTGCTTGACGACTGACCGCGACCGGTCATAGGATCGGTCGAATTTTGTTTAGAGAAGTCACAAACTCTTTGGACTGTTTGGAGTCATTTCCAATCGGTCGTGGCCCACGGCCGACCGATTGGCATTAACGCAAATTCATAGGCGAACTTTCTATTTTGAATAGTTTTCTTCCATTTTTGCTTTGATTTCCTTTCCTAATGCAATTAGGACACCTAGGTTGCATAGATTAGGGTTTGATGTCATATTTAAACTTGCTTAGATCTCGTTTTAAGGGATTATTGAATATTTTGAATAACATTCTCTGAGTTTCTACTTTGTTTGTTCATGTTCTTCGAGTGCCCCTTGATTCTTCAAGGAAGATCGGTTAAGGATTCCTGATATATTTGTGGATTCGAATCAGCTATCCAACGAGAGAGACGGTGATCGATCTCGTCCTACCTACGGCTGTGCCAAGTTGGTATCAGAGTGAGGAACAACCCTGGGAGAGGGCATCTAGCGACAATCGGGGCAACTATCCCATTGACGGTGATCAGGGGATGCAGTACTTAGCGGAGAAGATGGAGAACCTTCAAAGATCGAGTGCCCCTTGATTCTTCAAGGAAGATCGGTTGAGGATTCCCGATATATTTGTGGATTCGAATCAACTATCCAACGAGAGAGACGGTGATCGATCTCGTCCTACCTACGGCTGTGCCAAGTTGGTATCAAAGTGAGGAACAACCCTGGGAGAGGGCATCTAGCGACAATTGGGGCAACAATCCCGTTGACGGTGATCAGGGGATGCAATACTTAGTGGAGAAGATGGAGAACCTTCAAAGATCGTTTGAGATATCTGTGCAAGGGCTATGAGAGTCTCTCGATCTTATTGTCATATCTTTGGCCCCACAACAAGTTCAAGGTGGTGCCTAACCACCGACGATTAAACTAAGGAATTATTCAGTGTTTCATCCGGTGGTTCCAACTGCAAACCGACGACCAAATCAAGCGTATTCGGATGGCAGCGATGATGACCTTAAGGATATCCTTGCACAGCAATAAGCGCGTGGTAATTATTGCGGATATCGCGTCGGTTATCACAACAGAGGTAAGGGAAAACTCTCTACTTTTAATAGCATGCTTAAAATAGAAAAATTTATGGATTGGCTAGCGGAAGTAGAAAACTTTTTCAACTACATGAAAGTTCCGGAGAATAGAAAGGTTGACATGTCACGTACAAGTTATGTTAGGTGCATCAGCATGGTGGGAGTAATTACAATTCTCTCGAACTCGGCAAAAGAAGCTGCCCATCCGGTCATGGCCCCAGATGCGACAACTCCTTCAATCATACTTTCTACCCCGCGATTACGATCAAGTCTAGAATTGCCGTAAAGGCAATCAAACCATTGAGGATTACACCATTGAGTTCAATCGATTGGCCACCCGTAACGGTTTATAAAAAACGGATGCATAGAAGACTACGAGGTTTGTTGGCGGTCTAAGGCTCAATATTCAGGATTTAGTGCACATGTAACCGGTCTTGACGGTAGAACAGGCGTTGCATTATGCGATATGCATGGAAAATCAACTTACTAGGCTTCTTACGCACCCATACCCTACGCCTTGTGCTCCGCCTACTGCCACGATTTAGGAAATTATGTAGGCCAAAGGAAATGAACCAGTTGGGGGGCGAGTGCGACCTTCTCCCACAATCACCACCCAAGCTTCAGGTAGTGGTCCTTGCCCCAAGGATTGCCCCCTATGAGGGACATTCAACATCACATTGACTTTATCCCCGGGGCAAGCCTACCCAACCGACTACACTATCGGTTGAGCCCTAAGGAGAGTGAGATCCTCCAAGGTCAAGTGAAGGAGTTATTGAAGAAGGGGTTGTTGAGAGAGAGCATGAGTCTGTGCGTTATCCCAGCTCTTTTAACTCCTAAGAAGGATGGGAGTTAGCGGATGTGTATAGATAGCTGAGCGATAAACAAAATTATTATAAAATATCGGTTCACAATACCTCGGTTGGACGATATGTTAAACATGTTGGAAGGGTCGAAAGTCTTTTCCAAGTTGGATTTGCGTAATCAGTATCATCAGATTTGCGTCCGTCCTGGGGATTTCTAAGGGTTGTATGAATGGCTAGTTATGTCGTTGGGTTATCGAATGCATCAAGCACCTTCATGCGGCTTATGAACCAAGTGCCGAAACCTTTTATTATCCATTTTGTCGTAGTATACTTCGATGACATCCTAATTTTCATCCAAGATAAGGTAGCTCATATGGAACATCTCAAGGAAGAGCTTCAAGTGCTCCAAGATAACAAGCTTTACCTGAACTTGAAAAAATGCGATTTTCTGATAGTTCGTTTACTGTTCCTGGGGTTTGTTGTATCATCCACGGGGATCCGAGTGGATGAGGACAAGGTGAAGGCTATACGTAAGTGGCCTACCTTAACCAATATCCATGAAGTGCAAAGTTTTCTTAGGTTGACCACCTTTGATCGCCATTTTGTTAGGAACTCCAGCACAATAGTCACGCCGATCACGTACTATATGAAGAAGGGACCATTCCATTGGACCAAGGAAGCTAACCAAAGCTTCGCAGAAATCATGTATAAGTTGTCTTCCGCTCTGGTTCTTGTACTGCCCAATTTCGACAAGGTGTTTGAAGTGAATTGGGATGCATCTTACGTGGGGATTGACGTCGTACTATCTTAGGAAGGGTAAACCAGTTGTCTTCTACAGTGAGAAGCTCAGTGACACACGAAAGAAATGATCCATGTATGAAACATATCTGTATGTTGTAGTACAAGCTCTCCGGCATTGGCAGTACTATCTCATTCAGAGGGAGTTTGTTCTATTCACTGACCATCAAGTTTTAAAATTCATCAATAGTTAGACTAATAGCAGTCATGTGTATGCTAGGTGAGTTTTAGTTTTTGCAAGAATTTGCCTTCATGTTAAAGCACAAGTCTAGCCAACAAATAAGGTGGTTGATGCTTTGAGACATCGGGCCACTCTCCTTGTCACGTTAGATATATAATGAGGTCATTGGGTTCGAGTGCCTCAAGGATATGTATGTGGATGACGAAGATTTCAAAGAGTAGTAGGCACGAGTTAAAGACTCATCTTGGAGATTTTCATATCCAAGATGGGTTTTTATTCTATGAAAACAAATTGTGCATCCCACAGTGCTCTCTACGTAACAAAATTATACTCAAGCTCTATAGTGGTGGACTTGGAGGTCACTTAGGTCGTGATAAGATGAAGATTCCGGTAGAGGAGGATATTTTTTTGCCTTACTTAGGTAGAGATGTAGGAAGGATGGTTTAGAGGTGTCACACTTGTCAAACCTCCAAAGGACAATCTTAGAACACTAGTCTCTACACTCCATTGCTCATACCGGAGGGTCCTTGGGAGAATATTTCGATGGACTTCATCCTAGGTCTCCCATGAACACAGCGCGGTTCGGATTCAATGTTCGTGGTGGTAGACCGATTTTCAAAGATGACACATTTTATTTCGTGCAAGAAGACTTTTGATGTAACAAATGTAACCAACTTACTCTTCAGAGAGGTGGTGAGGTTACATGGTATTCCCAAGACCAATATGTTGGACCTTGTTACGAAGTTCATTAGTCACTTTTAGCGAACTTTGTAGAGCCGATTTGCTACTAAGCTTCAGTTCAGTAGTGCTTATCATCCTCAGACTGACGGCCAAATTGAAGTTGTGAACAAAACTTTAGGTAACTTCATCCGGAACATCTCAGGTGACAAGCCGAAGCAATGATACTTAGCCCTGTCTCAAGCTGAGTTCGCCTTCAATAACATGGTGAATTGATCAATGGGGAAAGTCACCATTCCAGATTGTATATGGACGAACTCCTTGTCACACGCTTGACTTAGTTCCCTTGCCAAAAGTCCCAAGGAAGAGCATAGCTGCTGAGAACATGGCGGCGAGGATCAAATACATGCTGAGGTGGGGGACAAGATAAAAGAATCAAATCAGAAGTACAAGTTGGACGCCAACAAGCATCGTCGTGCAAAGATCTTTAATGTTGGGGATCAAGTTATGGTCCATTAGTGTAAGGAATGTTTCCCTATCGGCACTTACAACAAGCTCAAATATAAGAAGATTGGACCGGTATCGATCCTTCAAAAGATCAACGATAATGCATATGTTGTGGATCTTTTAGAGAACTTGAGGTCGATTTTTTTTCAAGAGGGGGGGGGGGGGGGGGGGGGGGCTGATGTAGAGGGTGTAGCGGAGCTCTACATGTTGAAGCTGGACCAGATGAAAGATCAAAGGAAGACTATAAGAAGGGAACTGAGATGTGCCTCACAGACGAAGAAACAGCCTCTAACGACCGGTCGTTCGACCTATCGTCTGCCTTCAAGACTGATCACGACCGACCTATAGACCGGTCAAATTTCCAGCAGGGACAGTCCAACTCTTTGGATTGTCCAGGGATTCTGACAACCGGTCATGCTGCTTGATGACCGATTGCAACCGGTCGCAAGACCGATCAAATTTTGTTCAAAGAAGTCCCAAACTCTCTAGATTGTTTGGAGCCATTTCCAATCGGTCATCGCCCACAGCCAACCGGTCGGCACCAGTGCAGATTCATGCATGAACCTTCTATTTTGAACAGTTTTCTTCCATTTTTGCTTTGATTTCCTTTCCTAATGCAATTAGGACACCTAAGTTACGTAGATTAGTGTTTAAGGTCATATTTAAACTTGCTTAGATCTCGTTTTAAGGGATTATTGAATATTTTGAATAACATTCTCTAAGTTTCTACTTTGTTTACTCGTGTTTCGAGTGCCCTTGATTTTGCAAAGAAGATCGGTTAAGGATTTCCGAGAGGTTCGTGGATTCGGATCAGTGATCCAACAAGAGAGACGGTGATCAATCTCGTCCCGCCTATGGCTGCGCCAGCTGAGCTAGGGCAGCCCGCCGCCACCTTTACCCGCAACCCAATTACTTACTGGCCAATCTGACCTACTTAAGATTCATCAAACCCAACCTGATCTGATCCATTTAGTTGTAAAAGGTTGGTTAGACTGAACTGACAGTCCCCAACCAAACACGACCACATTTGGGTTTAACAATGAAACATATATGGGGCTAAAAGTATGTGCTCCACTGCCCAACTAGAGGATACAAAATCATGCATGCATAATGTGTACGAATTTATAATCATCCCCTCATTATCTGTTTCAGATTTTAAGCTGGGCTGGGCTAGGAATTGGGTTGGGTTCAACTGGAGCTCAACCATGCTACTCACACAGGCCACATTTTCTAATCGATCCCAACCTTGATATACTCAAAGAGGCCACATTTTCTAATCGATCCCAACCTTGATATACTCAAAGAGGCCACATTTTCTAATCGATCCCAACCTTGATATACTCAAAGAGGCCACATTTATTCGCCAGAGCCCGACCCATTACTCTTTTAACTTCCAGTTGAGACGAGAGCTGTTCAAACCCGTTAACATCCTTTCGCACGAACAGATCATGATATCCATCTTGAGGGCCCTACAGAAGGTTATTAACTCTATAAACTATCACCTGTAAGGCACATCTTTTGCCCAAACATTGGTCTTCAGATAGATGGATAGAAACAGAACGCTCGACAGTCCACAATCAACAGTAAAGACAAAGCCGATGAACCTCAAGAGTAAGGAACCCAAAACTCCCTACTGACAATTTTTGCCCCACTAAAATGTTAGTCCTCAGATGGGCTTGATGGATGCTGAGTTTTAGAGTTCCTCTAACCAAAAGCTCTGTGGGCCCACCGTGGTGTCTATGTAACATCTTGGGACATGAGTTGCCTATAATCCAAGGCTCAATGGACCTTACCATGACGTCTGTGTGACATCCACTCTATCCTTCAGTTTCGCTAGATCATCTTAGGGTGAGAGCCCAAAAATGTGGCAAATCCGAGACTTAAGTGGGCAACATCACATGAAACGGTGAGGATCAATGGCTCACCATTGAAACACTCTTGGTACGTAGAGAAGCTTTGGATCGGACTGATAGTCTTCTCCCCAGGAAGGTTTCACAGGTGGGGAACCCCACTGTTTCTCGTGGTGTGGCTCGCTTGAGTCTTGGACCTGCCTATTTTTGAGTTCTCACCCAACCATGCATGATTTGGAGAAACTGATGAATGGAGTGGATTTCTCACAGACATTGCGGTGTGCCTTGTGTAGCCTTTACAGGATAGGTGTTACAGGAAACTGGCATCCACTGGGTTCATTTGCTAGCTGATGTTATGATGTAAGCTGAAAAATGAAGTAATCCAAAAACTGAATTGGGGCTCATGCAGAAATAGTTCAGATGGAATGTGGCCAGGATATAAACATTCTCTGCAAGGCCTAAAAATGTTAGCTGATCCAAACCATGAAAATCCAGTAAAAAATATAAGGGAGTTACAACTACAAAATGAAACAGAATATCAGGTAAAAAGGTGGGGACCGCTTGAGAATGGCCTGGATCTCTGGAGCCGCACACTTGAGCCACTCAACAGTGGGGTTTAAAATCCCACTATCATGAGCTAAGAAGGATCCAACTAGATATCTAATATCCCAATAGAATCTTGTATTCATTGTTCTCGAATCATTCAAACATACATCTAAGATCTATTCAAATCATCTAAAAGAAGATAATTTTTGCCACAGTGGGTCCCATTATTTTTGTGAACCCGCACCACCCAAACAATGGGGCCAATTATATTGGAAGCATACCCAAAATCAAAGTGATTAGAGACAATGCCCATCTCTAATTACTAGACATTTGTTCATTGAATCCGGCCAATTTACTAATTGTAGTTTTCATTGTCCCTTAGATGCCCACCAATCAGAAAGTTAGATGCATACAAACTATAGTTTTTCAACTATAATCCATCTACAGTGGGTCCTACTATTTGTGTGGTTTGGATTTTTGGTAAAGGCAACGTGTACTATAAGAGTGCTGACACCATGACTGCCCTACAAGCAAATAGATTGAGAGAAGCAGAGCATATATAACCAACCATCTCCAAATCCCAAAGAAGGGACAAGGTTATTATCATGGAATGTAGCTCAGTCAGAACAATTCCTGCTTACATTCATCTAAAAGAAAAAATAATAGTGCTTAACATCAAATAACTGAACTAAATGCTCCCACTGAAGACATTATGGTAAGAGGATGGGAGCCATTGAAATCCTATACCATGACAATTGGATATTACCAAGCTTCGAATGGTGTTGATGGTCTACCGTTCTTGCAGACTTAAATGGTCCATGTCCGCATTTTGATTCACCTACGTCAAGTTAGCATTAAAAAGATCAAACCCATAGCTGGCTAAGCAGCGAAAAACAAATGCAACTTACATCTACCAAAAGAAACAGAACATCAACTGAATCTTGGGGCCCAATTGATAATGATCCCCTTGCACACGTGCCACTGGTGCATCACAAGGGAATCAACTGGAAATGTAAAATACTTAAAAATAATATCAAAGGTTATTCAGCACTCATTGAATGTTGGATTCACTCTCTATTTGTACAACTGGGACCAATGTCACTGTTAGATGGAGCATATGATGTGATTCACACTGTATGAAAATCTCTCCCAAATAATCATCTCTTGATTGGTGGCTAATGCATAGACAATTAATAGAATAAATATATCAACAGTCCAGATTAAATTGAAAGAAAGCCAAAGATTAATGGTGGTTAGGATATCAACAGTTTAGATAACTGAACCATCCCCTTATCTTGAAAAATGTAGTGCTGTCAATGGGCCAAGATGACCAGTTGGGCTTTGGCGCCTGGCCTCCTCGGGCTGGAGTATTAGTCTTCAAGTCCATGCTCAAGCTTAAAATTTAAGCTCTTTTCTCAATGTAGCTGAGTTTGGACCATGTATAACAGCTGAGTTTGGACCATGTATAACAGCCCCTTAGCTGGGGCGGACCATTTGATTTTATAAGGGCAATTTTGTAATATATATATATATATATATATATATATATATATATATATATATATATATATATATATATATATATATATATATATATATATATATATATATAGACAATAAGTAAAAATCCATACTCTGTAGCCTATGATCCACTTAAGAAACACTCATGATTAATCATAAACATTTTGGGCCAAGCTTGGGCTGAACTATTATAGGATGACATGGACCCTAGCTGGGATCGGGCCTATGATGAACAATGTTGCCAGGCTAGGAAAAAACTTGCCCCCGGTGTGCCCTGGTTTGTTGACACCCATGATACCATGCCTATAGTCCGTAGCAAGAACCCCTCTTTGATGCCATTGCCAGAGATTGTAAGATGCTGGACATTATAATATAAATGGGAACTTTCCAGTCGTGACTCATGAGTTTTTACAATTGGGGCTCATGCTAATGTGATCTAGACTGTTGATTGAATTGGCCTTGCTAAGGAAGGATGGGTCATACAAAAAATCATCCCAATACATGTATTATTTAAGAAAAATTGTGGAAGGGACAGAACTTTGGACGTGAATGCCCATACAAAGTTGTAAGAAGAAGGAGAAATGAGGAGTCGTCATCCACCAGCTAATGTCAGGATGTGAGCTGAAAAAATGAGATTAACCTGAAATTTGATTGGGCCACACCCCAAGAAACGGTCAAGATGGAAATGGTCGCCTGGGCCCATCAGGATGTTTGTATACCATCCAACCTCTTCATAAAATGAGCCCCACTAAGATTAAGCTAAGCACTAAATAAGGGTGATCCAAAGTTTTCATAGGCTGATGAAGGTTCTACTAGTGGGGCCTACTTGGAGTATTGGATTTGCCTCAGTTTTTCACACACATCCTAATGAGATGGTGAAACTGATGGATGGAGCAGCTGTCACACGGACATTGCAGTGAACCCCAGAAGGGCGGCAGGAAACTCATGTCTGGGCTTGAAGACCTGGACACTTGCTTAGTAGGCTGGTCAAGACCTGGGCCGGAGTATTTTACCTCATGAGTTGCTCTTGCACTAGCCTCGGTCACGACTATCCTTCCCAATACACGTCCCTATTTTCAGGCACCTGCGCCACTAATTCAGTGATCGAGAAGATTAATCACTTGGACCACACCATGGATGGCACATACGTCTAAAATCTAGCTCCTCGATTGGTGGACCTTAGCCTCCAAACAAAGGCCTTTTACATAGACAAGACCACACCCACCATTACACATAAACGTGGCAACTTTAGGAGGTACGTGGTACATCTGATCCATGCATCAGCTGGGCCCAACAACGTAAATGACTAACCCAACAACAAGGACGGCCCATCTATGTGGTGAGCAATGAGTGTACTGTAGATAGATTAGAAAATGTTGCAAGTGGTCCATCTAGGAAGTGACCCACTTGACTTTTTGGGTCAAGTCGCCCCAAGGTCCACAGTGCGGGGCATAAATTACTGTTGGATTTGATGTAATGAAAAGAAAATGGTGGGCCACACTGGCTACTAATTTGTAGGTTGGATGCGGATCCCTGAATCCTTTCCCCAGAAGAAAGCTAGGTGCGGCCCACGGTAATGTTTGTGGGAAATTCACTCGATCTGTCCATCCATTTTGACAGATCATGTTAGGACATGGGCCCAAAAATGATGCAAATCCAAAACTCAAGTGGGCCGAACAATGGGAAAATGTGGGTAGGTAAATGCCTGCCATTGAAACCTCCTTGGGGTCAACCATGATGTTTTCATACCATCCATACCGTTCATAAGGTCAATTCCTATCGATATGAACTGAAAACACGTAAATTAGCGAGATCCAAAACTTGTGGCTGCATGAATGCTTCGACAGTGGAAGATCAATCCTCTATTGAGTGTCTCACTTGAGTTTTAGATTTATTTCATTTTTGGGACCATGTACTAACATGTTATGGAAATCCGGAAGTTCCTGCGGAAGGCTTCTTCCGCGTCCTTGTCGGTTAAGCTTATTAGGACGCGGTTTGGCCAGTGACCCTGCACCTTGTCAATTACTAGTAGTGGTGCTCTATGGGCCTCAACATGATGTATGTGCTTCATCCACTATCCATTCCGTTTTCCAGATAATTTTGTGGAATGAGCTCAAAAATCAGGTAGATACAAATCTCAAGTGGACAACATCACAGGAAACATTGTTTATGCCTACCATTAAAATCTTCTTGGGGCACAAAAGTTTTGGCTCAAGCTGATATTTGTTTTATCCAGGTCTGTATGACCTAATCAGCCAGTTGGATGTCAAATAAAATTTACACTGACCCATAAGAGGTTTTTCCTGGTGGACATTTAATCACTACTCTTTTCCTATGGTATGGTCCACCTGAGATTCTGTGGACATACAACACGGTGGGCCACACCGGAATCCGCCTACCTCGGTGGATCCGGGGATCCACGGAAGTTCCGTCTGTCAAATGGAGCTAATTAATCTCCCCGACATATACATTTAAGAAATGAGTTCGGATCCTCTTGGGCACGGTTTGGGTGGATCCCCGGATCCACTTAGGTCGGTGGATCCTTTAATCGTAGGGCCTACCGTGATGTATCTGACTTGCATCCACACCATCCACCCATTTTTAAGGATTATTTTATTGAATGATTCCAAATTAAAATGAAGCAGATCCAAATCTTAGGTGGATCATACCACACGAAACAATAGTGATTGAATCCCCACCATTAAAAACTTCATGGGGGCCTCGGGAATGTTTATTTTTCATCCAACCTTTTGATAAGGTCACACAAATATCATGTTCATCCAAAACTTTTGTGGCCAACTTAAAGTTTTTAATGATTGATTACCACTGTTTCCTGAATTATAGTCCACTTGAGATTTGGATATGCTTCACTCTTCCTATCATGCCCCTGAATTATAGTCCACTTGAGATTTTGATCTGCTTCACTCTTCCTATCATGCCGTAAAATGAATTTTCAAAACAGATGCACGGCGTGGATACAAGAAATATAGATTAAAGTGGGCCCCATTGTCAGGGATCCCAACCATGGAGTTTGTATGTGATGTGTGATGTGGTTGTGCAGAATGGCCGATCCTCTGTTTCGAGCAAAGAAACAGGTAGACTTTGTATTGGTCCACGTCGCCACAGCATGGCATCAGTGTGATGTGGTTGTGTGTTTGCTACAAAAAGAGGATCCGGACACGAAATGAATTTGCAAATTTCACATTCATGGATAAAGAAAACTTCGTACCTAATGGTTGATCTTCGATGATTAGTTGAGTCCTTCCGTAATCCACCCATTTTCTGTCAACTGTGCACGCTGGATTAAGGGGATGTGCCCCACCTTTCTATGGTCCTCCTCGTTTCTATCTTTTAGCTGTAACCTCTTTGTTAATTCCATTGGCATGTCGAATAAAAGGAGCTTCTGGAGTTTGGTGAGGTATTCAATCCCTTCTGGAAGTGTCTTCAACTCTCCACAGCTGATCAGATTTAGCTCTTGGATGCTTGGCAATGCTCCTTTCTCTATTACTACCCGATTTAGTTGTGTCAGATCTTTTAACCGTAGTGTCCTGAGCTTAGTGAACTGTCCATCGCCGAAACACAACTGCGGACCTTCATAGGCCTTCCGAAGGTGAAGGAACACCAGATTGGGCAATGATTGGAGTTATGAAAGCGGATCTTCTTCTCTCAGCTGTGACCAAAATAAATGCAAATGGGTGAGGTTCACAAGGGAGCTAAACCATCCAGGCACCTTCCCCAAACGACCGTTCAGGTAAAGCTCCTGAAGAAATGGCGGAGGATTAGGAGAGAGCGCTTCCAATTGAAGTGTTTCTACCTCTTTAGCTGCCTTCACATCCAAGCTGAAAAGGTGTTTCATCTTTCTAATTGAGGCGCACAACTCAGTCCGTGGATTGCTCTGACATTGGAAATGCCAAACTTCCTCAGTTCGGTTAAGTTTACAACTTGTCTAACAATCTCCCCTTCTTTCCCATCGATATCTTGTAGACTTTGTAAACTTGTTATATTACATATTCCTATAGGAACTTGGATGCCACTGTAGAAATCGAAACTTCTACTACTCTTGTCAGTAATTCGAAGAAAAAAGAGGTGACGTAGTTTCCTATAGCTTTACAATACCATTGGGTAGCCTCTCTAGTTTTGTATACGCAACGTCTAGCGTTTCAAGGTTGTGTAGCCTAACTAAAGATTCAGGAAGCTCCCTAACTTTAGTATTCCTTAAATTTAGATACCGTAAATTGAACATGTTACTCACTCCATCAGGAATGCTTTCAATAGGAACTCCTAGATTTAGGACCCTCAAAAATTTAAACCTGGGTACTATCGTATGTAAAGAAGATGAAAAAGGCATGCTTCCATCAAACACCATCAGAGAGCGAAGATGCAGCACACCGGTGGTTGGTTGAATATTTTCTCGAGAATTGTAGATTGACATGCGGCGGACTTTGCCTTCTTGCCTTGCTTGCTGTTTATGGTATGTCATGCAGAACTTCTCTTCATCAGATAAGGACAAGGCCACTTCACGTACAATATCATGCATTCGACAAGCTTTCACCCTTCCAGAATCATTCGTCTCAGCAACCTGAAGCATGTTCCGATGGATGAGTTGCTTCAGGTAGTCTTCGGCCACTTCCTCCATCATAATTTCACCCGTCTCTTCCACAAAACCCTCTGCCACCCACAACCTAATTAGCCGCTTGCGGTAAATTAAATAATCTTCTGGCAACATACAACAATACAGGAAACAGTGCTTAAGGCGGTAGGGTAGATCATAGAAGCTAAGCAACAAGATGCGATTTATTCTTTCAAGCATTTGATCATTTGTAAACTGCCAGCTCAGGTTTTTGTGGACTCGATTCCACTCCAATGTGGTCTTGTCTTTTAATGACAGGAGGCTGCCCAAAGAAACAATCGCAAGTGGCAAGCCTCCACACTTCTCAACAAATTTTCGGGCCAATGGCCGCAGCTCTGGAGGACAAGGTTCTTTCCAAAATGCCTTCTGACTGAAGAGTTCCCAAGCCTCTTTCTTTTGAAGAGGTTCAAGAGGAAATGGACGGCTTCCATCTCCCAATGCAGATGCTACATTCTCATGTCGAGTAGTGAGCATTATCCTACTTCCACATCTATTTCTTGGAAAGGCAATATTTAGATCTCTCCATGCATCTACAGTCCATACATCATCTAAGACGACAAGGTACCTCATCCTATCTAAATAATCATTCACCATCTGTAATAGTTGTCCACGATTCATGCTGCCCACATTGCTTGGAATCTCAAGCTTGTTTGTCTTGAGCAGATCATTTATCACACTTTTTAGGAGTTCTTCAAAATTGTAAGACTGTGAGACGGAAACCCACACAGAACATTCGAAATGCTTCTTTACCATTTGATTCTTGTAAGCTTTTGCCACAAGCGTGGTCTTGCCCAGACCACCCATTCCCACCACAGAAATGACGGTGTGTCTTGGTTCTTCCTCTGTCAGCCATCCGACTAAATGAGCTATTCTTTCCTTGAGCCCCACGATTTCATCATCATCTACATAACGAGAATCTTCTCCATGATGTTTCCTTGTTTCATTAGCATTGTATGAGCTCGATCCATCTTCTGTATTACTAAGATGATATCGGTCTTTTCTAGCTGAAATGGCCGCAATATTGCACTTCAGACGTTGCAGTTTTGTGGCAAGACGGTGCCTGTAGAAAATGTTCTTGAGGAGATGAATGGTGTCAAGAAGAAAACCAATGCATCCATCTCGCCGTGGACTGTCCATGCGATACAAGAACTCATCGATGATGTCCTCCACATCATGCGCAGCGTCTCTTACTTGTTCCACCCAGGTTTTTATTTCTTCATTGCTATCTTTTCTTCTATCAGCATCCCTCAAAAGGGCCCGCATGCTATCAAATTCCAGCTTGATTTCTTCTACTTCATTGCGTACTCCACTTTGTTGGAATGCCTCTTGAGTCAGCTTTTCCAACAAGTATTTAACAACACTCTCTGCCATCGCAATTTCTGTAAAATAAGAGGCGAAGACAACCAATGTCAAAAGAAATATTACTCTATGCTTCCGGCTATATTTTATTGATGTGTCTATCTGTCTGTGTGCATGAGATGGTCTCTCGTGAGGTGCGGGAGCAAACGGAGCCAAAACAAGGTTGGCCACACCGTGATGTCAATGTGAAACCTACTCTGACCATTAAATGAATCGCATCATGCTGGGCCCAATACACCTTTCTGCAATCCAGTCTGATTACCAGATGCATCGGGCTCACAAAAGTCCAAGACCAAAAACTCAGCTACATCCATGATTCAAGTGAGCCACAAGCTGATATTTTGCGGGGCCCAAAGCTTATGCTGACTTGTGATTCAGTAGGCCTACTGAAGAAACAATTGAGAGACAAACCCCATTATCAGAGGGTCCACTATGATGATTATGTGAAATCCACGCGACCATTAGATACCACATGAATATTATTTAGGCCTAAGTCCAAAAATAAGACCCATCCTAGATTCAGGTGGGCCCACCAAGGTAAACTGTTTGAAGGGTGGGAATTGCCTTATATATTTCCAATCATGTGATCTAGGAGTTGATATTTTTAAAACTGAATCATGTGGATGGAAATTGTTTTTAAGCTCAAGGACTAAAACGAGGTCACACAGAGATTCTAGGAATTGATATTTTTAAAATACATCATGTTAGCACCGACCTCATTGCAGCATAAATGGCTTGAGTAAAAGCCACTTACTTCACGTTGGGCACTCCTAGCAAACCTCTCCCCCCAATCGTAAATGCGCTTATGCAGAAGGGGTGGATCAACTTAGGTGGGCCCATTATAATGTATTTTCAAAATTCACTCTGACCATTGGATCTGATTTTATTTTATTTTTCTTACACACGCACCCCACACACACACACACACACCCCACACCCGCCCACACACACACACCTCTGCACTCATGCCTTAGTGGGATTTCATCACTTATGGAACTTGAACCCTAGACCTTGTTGAAATTGTTTTATTGTTTTTTTTTTTTTTTCTTTTTATCCTGGATCTAACGTTGGATGACACATCGAAATGGATTTCATGAACACATTACGGTAGGCCCGTCAGAAATCATGTTCCCTCCCAACCATTTCTTCGGGTGTTGCCCAGATGAATCCCGGTTTGGGTTGGTTTTTTAGACTGCATTAAAAACTTCTTGGGTTGGCCCCTCAGAAATCACGTTCCCCTCCCAACCATTTCTCTCGGTATGGACCACATGAACTCTCACCATTAAACTTGGGGCCACAAAAGCTTTTAGATCAAGCTGATGTTTGTGTTTTCCTTTCATCCACGTGGGTGTGACCTACTCAACAAGTTGGATGGGAAATAAACATTACAGTAGGCCCGGAAGTTTTTAATGGTGGGCGTTCAATCATCACGTTTCCCACTTTTTTTGGCCGCACAGTGAAATAAGCAGGAAAAATGGGTGCACATAAATCCACGCCATCCCACCAATTTTAGACCTTGTTTTAGGGCATGATCCCAAAAATGAAGCAGATCCAAATCTCAGGTGGACCACATTACAGGATACTATGGCAATTGAAGGTCCATCATTAAAAATTTCTTGGGGGCACAAAAGTTGTGGATGAAGCTGATATATGTGTTTTCCCTTCATCTAGGTATTGGTGAACTAATCAACAGGTTGGATGGAAAACAAACATTACAGTGGGCCCTACAAAGTTTTTAATGATAGGTGTTCAATCACCACATTTTCCCTGTGGTGTGATTCACATGAGATTTGGATCCACCTCGTTTTTGGGCTCATGCCTTAAAATAATTATCCAAAATGAATGGACAGCATGGATAAAACACATACATCATGGTGGGGCTGACAAAGCACCATCCAATAGCCACCTTTGTTAACCGCTCTGCGGATTTCTTTCGACAGGAAGTTCCTGTGCTTGGAAGCTAGGTGGGGCCACCATAATGTTTGTGAGAAATCTACCCTGTCCATCCATTTTTAGATCTCATTCTAGGAAAGAAGACAGAAAATGAAGGGAATCCAGAACTCAAGTGGGCCACACGAGAGGAAACAATGGGGATTGAATGACCACCATTGAGACCTTCGTAGGGCCACAAGAGTTTCATATCTACCTAATCTTTTTCTGTTTTCAGTTCATCCCACTGTCAATGACCTTATGAACGGTTTGGATGGCATAAAAACATCAACGTGGACTCCAGGAAGTTTTTTTTTTCCCATTTTTTCCTCTCGTGTAGTCCACTTGGGTACTGGATGCTCTTAATTTTTCTTCTCTTTTGTCCTAAGATGAGATAAAAAAAAAAAAAAAATCGATGGAAGAGGTAGGTTTCTCACAAACATCATAATGGGCACTACCTAGCTCCCAAGTGCAAGAGCCGCATCGGACAGCAGTTGCAGGAAATTGAAATTCCCGTTCCAAATTCCGTCAGTAGTCACCTTCATATGCATTGAAGTGGCAAAGTTTTGTGGGTCCCACCATGATGTATGCGTTAGATCCACACATTCCATTCATGTTTTTTAATTAATTTAGTTCATAAGCCCTAAAATTAGGCAAATCCAAATCTCAAGTGGACCACACCACAGAAAACAGTGGGGATTGAAAGTCTACCATTAAAAACTTCTTGGGGCCATAGAAATTTTGGATCAAGCTGATGCTTGTATTTTCCCCTTTCCAGGTCTATGTGACCTTATGAACAGATTTGATGGCAAATAAACATCATGGTGGACCCTAGGAAACTTTTAACAGTGGGCGGCAGCGCTATTCCTACAACGTTCGGTGGTGTAGTCTACTTGAGTTTTGGTTGCCTCATTTTTTGGCTAATGCCCTGAAATGATGTGGGAAAATGATGGACCCGTGTGGATATAACACATACATCATGATGGGACAATGTTCTACCTCTGCAATTAACTTCATCAAAGCTTGCACCCGAACTTACAGGAGGGTAAAGTTGTCATGTAGAAAAAAATGTAATTCAATATTACCTACTGCTTTCTGCATTAAGTTTTAAGTAAGAGGAAGGAAGATTTAAAAATAAAAACTGATTTTTCCGTGAAATTCTAGATTAAGTGTTTAAATTTTAGGATTTACCAAACAATTTGAATGAAGGGAAATGATAAGTGCTTACCATTGATTTCTTTCAATCTTTTGCACCGTTGAGAAGAAGCAGCAGCAGCAGAAAATAGCAGCTGCTGCAGCAATTCAGTGACAAGTGTGTGAATAAGACTTTCTTTGCTAGAGGGTGGTAGACCACTTTTATAGAATGATGGCAGGTGGGTCCTTACTCTTGCCTCAGTGGTAGATTCACGGGAGTTTCAACACGAGGTCATGGATTGGAGTATCCGTTGCGGTGAAATTCCACTGTGCGTGTGTTAAAAAAAAAATGATAACAAGTGTACACGATGGAATGAGATAGACGAGGGCTTTGTGGTACCCGTGTACCAGATCAAATCCATTAGCAATGGCATGCTGCCTCTATGTCTTAGAACGAAATTTAGGTCGTGAGGTCAACACAATTAGGCATACTTTTATTTTATTTATTTACTTATTTTTACTGAGGTCCGAGATTCCTTACTTATGTAGCATGGAACTTCCTTGAGTCCGAGGCCAGTGCTCGCTGATATATGTGCCTTGCATCCGCATTGTGCATTTGTTTTGACGGTTCATTTTAGGGCAGGATCCAAAAAATGAAGCAGATTGGAATCTCATGATACCAAAGTACATGAAATTGGCGGAGCATAGACGGGGTGCGAGATCAATCACCATCTCTTCCACAGATAACTATTCCGAATCCAAGGAGCTATCGAGGCTCCTCAACCGACCTTCTTCGAATTCACGAATGAATACTCGAATCCACGAGCAGACAGAGTAAAAAAAAAACTCAAATAATATTGTATTAATCAAAGACAACTTATTCAACAACAAAATAAAACAACTATTTATAATAAAACTAAACCTTAGAAAACTCTAGTTACACAATTAGAAGAGTCTGAATCAAAATAAGAAAGAAAGTTCGCAAATAAGAATTAAATCAGAAAAACCGCACAAAACCATGAAACACTATCGACTGGTCGACAGGGGGCCGTCGATCGATCGCTGATGAGCGACGACCGGTCACTGGTCCCCCTCGACCGATCGCTAGGTATCCAGACAGTCAAGCAAGCTTGGACTATTTTCCAACCATAATTCGACCTGTCGTCTGTGGCATGCGACCGGTCATCAATTGATGATGACTTGATGTTTCCCTGATTCTTCCGCTCCTTTGGTTTTTTCCTTGGTCCGTCTTCTCCATCCTCGATCATGGAGCATCCTCGCTACATCAGACTCCCTCACTTGGAAGAAACTCATCATTAAGTTTTGCTTTGGCCTCGAGTCTTGAACCATCTTCTAATTTAATGTCAACGGTGTGGCAGCAACTTCCTCTTATGATGCATATGGCTTACACCGCTCCTTCCACCGGGGCTTCCGCTGCATGCTGCGTAAAACGAGGGATTTTCCTTCACCCTTGGATGTTTTGTGGACCTCTTTAGGCATTATGGGAGTGGGAATAATCTTTCTCCTATCATTGACAAATGTAATAGTGTTATCACGCCCGTGATGTATAACATCTCAATCAAATTGCCATGGTCACCCAAGTATCATGTGGCAAGCGTCCATATTAATGACGTCACACCATACTTTGTCCTATTAGGTCTTGCCGATTGAAAATGAGATGAGGCTTTGATCTTTAACTGTTGTCACACAATCCTTTTAAATCTAACTAACCGTGTATGGCAAGGGATGAGGCATGGTCTTACAACCAACGCCTGTGATATGATGTTCTCACAACTACCACCATCAATTATTACATTACAAACCCTTCTAGTCACTGTGCAACTTGTGTGGAAGAGGTTATGTCGCTGGGGATTAGTTTATATGTTTGGAGTAGACGATTGTCTCTATACGATCGATACACCTTAATTTCCAAAAATCCATTCAATCTCTTCTTCCTAATACTCATCTTGCTCGACGTCATTGAAATTGCGTCGGGTAGTCTAACACGACACCCTATGCATACACGTGCGGAAGCTTAAAGAGCAACTAGAATTATGGCTAAACCTATAGGAGGGGGTGATTAGGACCTTTTCAAATTCTTTTCGCCTACTTACCAGGATTAACAAATTAAGCTACGTAAGCGATAAACACTTCGGCTTCCAAGCCTAAGTGGGTCCAATTAATAGACTAACAAAAGATAAAGCAATTAACAACCTAGTCTAATCAACTCATGTGGACTAGAGAGGATGGATCAAGAAATGCTCAAGTCAACATGAGGTAGTGAAAGTACATCTTGTGAGTGTGGATGTGCCTATCAAGTGCCTAGCATACATTCCTAACTAAGCATTCATAATTAATCAATTAAACATAATCATAAAGAGAAATGTGCTCAAGAACAATCACAAACACAACGATGTATAGTGGTTCGACTACTTGTCTACTCCACTCCCGGTTCAAGTACTCAACCCCTTTGAGCACACCGGCATTCACTGGAGAGTTTAAATCTGGTTCCTCCCAGCCAAGGTGTTTTAAATCGGATCCACCCAACCGGGAAGTTTATAGGTTCCTCCCAACCTACACGTTTGTACCCGTGTTGGTGGCTCCCCCTTGGAGACTCTGTTTAGGCCGACTAACGAGCCAAGGAACGGCTAACGTCCCTAGATTTTAGGCCCAACTAATAGGCCAAGGATCGGCTAACGACCTTAGGTCGAGTTTGTCAAACAAACTCTACACTCAACTCCCACAGGGAATTGAGTGGTGGACTCCTAACAAGACAACCTTACTTGTCGGATTGAGCCCCTTTGTAGCGCCGCTTTGGGTTGCCTCTTCTCGCTCTCCCGTGCTTGAATCAGCTCCCATTGTGCTCCCCCGATCTTTGACGCCGCTGCTTTGCCAAGGCTTCAGCTCCAAGATCAGCTACCTTGCATGTGATGCTCCATTGGAGATGCCCAAGGTGCTAGGGAAGGTAGGTTTAAGATCTCTACAACTTATGGGAATGGGTTACCTAGACAGTCTCACCTACAACGATCTCATCATAGAGTATTGGATAGGAAGATGACTATCAAGATCAATCCAATCTCTAGATATCAAAAGAGGGACAAGTGCATCTTCTTCTTGAGTTTTGAATGCTCCATACTTGTGATAAATCACAAGGAAGATCACTTGTTTGGGTTAGGAATAGGGCTCTTAATGATCTTCAACAATGGTAGCTCCTATCTCCTCAAAATCCCCTCTTTTTGCTCAAAAACGAATCCCCCATCTTAAATAGATTTTCTTCCAACGGTCAAAAAACGGGCAGATTCGTGCATCTCCGATTGATCGGAAGAAGGTCTGATTGATCGGAGACCTGTCTGATTGATCGGAGACAAGTCCGATTGATCGGAAATCTATCCAGTGAAGTCTCTGGAAGATATTCCGATTGATCGGAACACTGTCCGATTGATCGGACAGACCCCTTCCGATGGATCGGAAGACTGTCCGATTGATCGGAAATATGTCCAGTGGATTTTCAAGGTTGCTGGAAAAATTTTCGATTGATCGGAGCTTCTGTCCGATTGATCAGAGCTTCTGTCCGATTGATCGGAGTCCTATCGGAGCCAACGTCCGATTGATCGAAGATCAATCGGAAACTGCTGTTTTGTTTACAGCAGCTTCCACCTCTTAAATTAGTCTAACTTATCATGTTTTTCATGAAGTTCTAAGACTAATGATGATGACTAAGGGTATACCTAGTTGGTCCAAGTCATCTAAGAGGTTTTGGGTTAGGTTTTGGTCAAGGTTAAGGCACACCAAGGCATCACTTTTACCTGTTTCTTCTTCCTTGATGCACCAGGGCCACTTGAGTCTTCGGTCTTCATCTTCATTAAGCTCAACCGACACTAGACTTACTGACCTAAGTAATTGACAAACAAGGTGCACTAGTATGCCACAGAAAAGTGCACTAACAGTCATTATTCTCCGTGTTATCCTGTACCTCTTCCTCGGCAATGGCTAGATTAGCTGACGGTCACTATGGACATGTGTTTGACAGGTGGCTTAGCTGTCCACACCTGAAATAATGGTCGAGCCTCGGCTGACCGTAGGGGTTTGGAATTTTGCTCGGGCTTAACACAATTGTTGATTATTGTGGTCTTGTAGGACCTCTTCCTGATGCATGAGTCACGACCACAGTAGGCTGGTGATAATCACTTACGGGTTCCTTCCCTTTAGACATAGATGAATCTTGAGCGGGATTTATCGTAGAGAAAGATTGCATAGGGGCCCTTGTAAGTTGCGTCCCTGCCCTAGTGGCCAATTGAATGGCCCCATCCATGGTCCAGACCAGAACCATCTTAACCCGATCCTGGATTGAGGTTTTCAATCCGCCGAAGGACCGCGTTACTTGTCGCGATCCGAATTTAGCCAGGTTGTTCTGCCTTTCTAAACGCCGAAAATCTTTCAGATATCCAGATACAGATCAATTCCCTTGCTGACAATTTTAGTATTGCTGGAATAAAATTTGTTCGTAGTCGTTGGGGAGGAATCGAGTCTGTAGAAGACGCTTTATCCAAGGCCATGACCGGATGGACGCCTTGTTCTTTCGAGCACGGGAAACCTGAAGTTGTTCCCACCATGCCGAGACTCTGGATTTTAATTAATAAGCTACTAACTTCACTTGTTTTTCTTTCGGCACATCCATGTAATCAAAGTATCACTCTACATTGGCTAACCAATAAAGGAACTCCTTTATACATAATACGCCATTAAAACTGGAAAGTTCAGCCTTACCTTAATATCCTCTCTTAGAGTGATCTGTGTGTTCGCCTCCATAGATAGGATTTTAGATCATGATGCTGCCAACTTCCTCGTCGTTGGAGCTCAAACTGTCTGAATTAGCCCTGCGACCCACCGCTGGAAGCACTCTACAAACAATCAGATTGTGTTGTACAATGTTCACGGGAGGTTGAACTTCACATGGGGTTCGGGACAAAGTAAGTGCATCTGCGATTCGGTCGAGAGTGGCATACAGCCATTGCATAGCCATCCGATTCTCTCGGTGGAGAGCTTTCATCCTCTCTGCAAGATAATTAATCCCATGATCAACGTCAGTGGGGATTTTATCGTTGCCATTGCTAGAAGTCATCTTCACGAGGTTATTTCTCACTCTAATACGAACTTGGTGCATTGTAAACAGGGTGTGAGATCAATCATCGTCTCTCCCACAGATAACTATTCTGAATCCATGAAACTATCAAGACTTCTCAACTAATCTTCTTCGAATCCACAAAGGAATACTCGAATCCACGTGCAGATATAGTAAAAAAACTCAAATAATATTGTATCAATCAAAGATAGCTTGTTCAACAACGAAATAAAATAAATATTTATAATAAAACTAAGCCTTAGAAAACCTTAGAAAACTGTATTTATGCAATTAGAAGTGTAATGCCCCAGATTTTCGAGATTTATTTGAAATTTTTTTTTAAATTCGTTTTTAATTTATTTTTTTATTAATTATCGTACATTTACCATTGATTTGCGAATAGCGGGATATCCGTAGGAGATCCAATAGGGGACCCTTTACAAAAGTTGCTTAGAATGATCCCATAAATATCGTAGAAAGATCAGATTTTAAAAATCACGTACTTTTCAGATAATTATAAAAATGCCATTAGTTAAACTTAAGTTAAGATGCCATTTTTAAGTATTATAGTTTCTGACAATCACTTTCACGTAAAACCCTGGATTTAAGCTTTTGGGCACATATTAACCATACATGTCAAGTTTCAGCCCTTAAATCATAGTAGAAGTGGTCCAATTGTTAAATCAGCCCCTTAACCCTTGATTTTCATGTCCATCGAGTGAGGAAAGTAGATGGTTAGTCGTAGTCGAATATTTATCTTCATATGAGTGACTTGAATCGTCTTTATCATGGACCAATAGTGTGATTTGAGTGCCCCACCTTGATAAGCCTCTTACTTATGCGTGAAGTTATCCCGTTTTAGAAATTAACGAGTTACAAACTCTTTTTAAATCTGAACCTTTCAATTTACCCACTTCTCACCATCAATCACTTCTCAAATTTAGACCACCCATTATACTCATATGACTATGAGTTTACACAAAATTTGGACCTCGATCTATAATCCTACACCGTTGAACCACAAAGCCAGCCCCTTCATTTTTCGTAAAAAGTTGGAATTTCAGATCTAGGCATTTCTCATCATCAATCAACCACTAAACTTTGTACAATTGTTTTCCTATCATGACTACATATTTTTCCAAAATTTGGGCCCTGATCATCAAGCGTAGACCGTTAATTGAGATCAAGCCCATTTTAGCACCCGTCGGGCCATTTTCAAGGATCGGCTAATCTAGAATGTGGATCATCAAGAAATTTATGTATTCTGACTCTACTCTTCGAGCTTGATAAGATGAATGGATTGGAATTGATCAAATATCACCTGAATATTGAGATTTGAGAAACCCATCTCGAGAGGTTGTTAGACAAGATCTCACCTGCACGCCCTTCTTTTCTCTCCCCATGTGCGCACATCCCTATCCATATTCCTACTATTCATCTCCAAGCCCTTCTCCTAACCCTAGCCTCCATGCCCTAAAGAGAGAGAAGAGAGAGAGGAGAGAGAGAGAGAGAGAGAGAGAGAGAGAGAAGGGAGTTCTTTCTCATATTTTTTCAGCGGCTAGGATCTTCTACAACCCTCTTCTAAGTCCATCCTAAGGTGAGGATTTTCCTTCAAGCCTTTCATTAATAATATCACGATAATCATAAGTTTCTTTTGTGGCATGTGAAATTATTTTATTTTGAATTGCTGATCCATATAACATGAAGTTTAACGTAAGATTTGCAATAAATATCATTACATAATGATATGATTCCCTGTTTAGATTTTTTACTAAGAAGCATGTGTATTTTTGTTATTTATCTTTGTAAAATCTATGCTATTATTTTCTTAGTCTATGTGTTACAAGTAACATTGATTTCCATATTGTGATATGAAATATATGTATAAGATCATCATATGGACATTTCATTAGTGTATACTCTTTGTCCCTAAGTTGGTAAAATTATTCGATGTAGAGAGATGAAACCCGTGAGAGGTGTCAATGATGGAAGAATATATCTTGACTTAACTGAGAGAATGAAGTGATTGTTTGTCAATGGATCCATACATGTACATGATGCTTGATTGGACCCATTTACATTACATGAGTATTTTAATGAATTTGGCCATGATGTACAACATTGGCTTCTTGTGACATAATGAAATTATAAAACGGGATAATGAGTGGACACTAATGGTATACAAATTCTCATGAGCCGGGGTTGGTGCCATGGACATTAAGCCCGAGCTGTCGGTCTATGCTGGGTCACTTGCGACTCCCCATAGTGTCCAGTGAGCTGCTAAAAATGGTTGTATGTAAAGTACTTAATAAAAAGGAAAACAAACTCATGCATATACTAGGGCCTCGACTTGGTGAGCCAGCCCCTCTGGGTGTCATGGATGAAGTTTTAGAAACTTGTTCCACTTCTTGCCATGCACTATCTAGTGGAAGTGTATTGGGGGTTTCTCGCTTCCATTAGTTGGGTTAATTTCACTCTGGTGACTAGTGACTAACGGGTGTATATGGGGTGTCTCAACCTTGGACTTCCCGCATTCGTTTAACGGGTGTGTATGGGGTGACTCAACTTGGGCTTCCCGCATTCGTTTAGTCAGGGTACCTTAGCCAGAGTATGCATTCCATGCATTGCATTAACAAAGATTTTAACTTGATTTTTTTGTTTGAATAAAGATATCATTGTATTGCGTTACTTTGAGTTTTGTACATTATTATTCTTGATTGTCTTGGAGGGAATATTCCCCACTATGATAGCGTTTAACACTATCCCAATCGCAATTTAGATGTGCAGGTGAACATCCAGGTGTCGAACTCGACTTCCAAGGTGAAGAGTTCGATGAATCGTACGATCACTTGGCGGATGAAGACGTTGAAGGAATTTAGTTGATATTTTCATTTATTAGACATTTCTTTTGATTAGTGGTTACATTTATGAAAATTGTAATAAGTCTTCCAGAGAAGACATGGTTTGATATTTTGATTGATTGGTATGGATATTGGTTGGTTCCCTTATTTAAACATTGATGATGAAGTAGTAAGTTTGATAGAATAAGATGAACATTTGTTTCCGCCATTGTGCTTGAATGCTATATTTCATTATTTAACAAATCAATTAGTCCATGATTTACTTGGGAATGAATTAATTAAGTCTAAATTCTGAAAAGATGAATAAACAGACCCATATAAAAGAGATGCTATGAATATTCCGAAATAGGATATACTGACTGAATAAATTGCATTTGTCACAAACTCATACCAATCCACAGAATAGTTCGAATTTTGATGTAAAAGGCCGTCGTGTTATACACGAGAGTCGAAAATCTCAGGTCGTTACAAGAAGAGTCCTAATCAAAATAGGAAATAAAGTTCGCAAATCGGAATCAAATTAAAGAAACCACATAAAATCGCGGAGCACTGCCGACCAGTCGTTAGGGGGTCGTCGATCGGTCGCTGATGAGCGGTGACCGATCGATGGTCCCTCTCGACCAGTCGCTGGGTGTCTAAACACTCCAGCGAGCTTGGACTATTTTCTAGTTGTAATTCGACCAGTCGGACGATCGGTCATCGGTGGCATACAATTGATGACGAGTTGATCTTTCCCTGATTCTTCCGGTCCTTTTGGTTCTTTCCATGGTCCATCTTCTCCATCCTCGATCATGGGGCATCCTCGCTACATTAGAAACAATGGTAATGGACTATGAAAACCTTCTCATTTCCTACAAAAGTTTTGGATCAAGTTGATATTTGTGTGGTCCCTTCATCTAGGTCTCTGTGACTTTATCAACACGTTTGATGGTGTCAAACAACCAGTTGCTCTAAAAGCTTGAGCGGTCAGAGGATGGTGTGTCAATGTATATAGAGGGACTTGACACTCCAACACTCCCCCACATATGTGGGATGTAACTCCGCATGAGGAACATACTGGGCAAAGGTGAAGGGACACACAACTCACACCATAAATCTGATGGCCCAATCATGGATGAACCATGCCCAAAACCTCTCCCAGATTGGAAGATCGTAACCATTATACCGCCTTATGAATTGACCCGTCTGATTCTTGGGCCTACTTGATTAATAGCTCAGATTTGAATCTCTCACGTGTGCAATCTTAGCAATCTACATGGGTGACATGGAAAACACAACAACACTGTAATTCATAACAGAGCTACACTGAATTGATGGTAAGGAATGGATAACTGACGGTACCCGTTTGATGCTCCACTCATGAGGGGCTAGCGTTCATTCAATCCCCTATTCGAAGTGAAGGATCAGGTGCATGTGTGCCATGTCTACACATGTGAGCACCTTGGTTTGCTCGATGCAGACTGGGTGGCTGCAAATAGCATTGCTCTCATTAAAAAGCACGGAATTTCTTTATTAAATTTGTGTGTGGGAAACATTGTAATAAAGATGGGATACCGATTAGGGGTGCACAAGAATCTGGTAAACCAGACCGGAACCTGTTAGTTCGGTTCAGTCCGGTTATGAAGCCCACCGGTTCCTGTTCCGAAAGTCAAAAAACCAGTTAGTTCCGTTCGATTCTTGGTTTGGGGTTTTATAGAACCATACCAGATCGTGAATCGGACAGTAGAACCAAACTATGGAATTGAACCTGGGTGTTCAACCCTCACTATTTCATGTCGAGTAGTCCACTGAAGATTTGTATCCATCTGATTTTTTTTTTAATGTGGCCCACCTAAACATTGCCTAATAATGAGGATGGATGGTGTAGATCTAACAAATGCATTGCATTACATCAAGGAATCCAATGCATTAGGACTAGATTATTAAAAGTCTAGAACCGTGGAACCAAACCGAACCGAACCAATTTTTACGTTTCAGTTCCGGTTCCAAATTTCTTGAAACCTTTGGGAACGGTTCAGTTCCAGTTTCACCTCAAAACTGGACCGTGTGCACCCCTAATACGGATTGCATACAGACAACCAAAAGCTACTGGATGGTGCTCTGTGGGGCCACAATGATATGTGTTCTGTCCATGCCGTCCATCCATTTTTTTATCATTATTCTAGGGTACGAGCCCAGAAATTAGGTAGGTCCAAATCTCGCTGGACCAAACCAAATGAAAACAGTGGATCCGCCTCATTTCTGGGTTCATGCCCTAGAATGAACTAGCAAAATGGGTGGACCATGCGGATAAAACACATACACTATAGTGGGGCCCACAGAATACCATCAACTGTCAAGCTGCTCATGGCAGCGCCCGTGTCCGATCTGCGTTCAGGTCGAAGGGAGAAGGAAGAAAATAACTTGTTCAGGGAGATCTACAGATGCTCACGGATCATTATCAGTTATTGCGCTCCTAGTGAAACCAGGACACTTGGACAGCCCAAAAGCATGATGTAGGCTGTACGTTAAGTCCAACATAAAATGTATGGACCACCATGCAAATATCTTCATAATCTAACATGGATGAATGAAGATTACAATTCTTGAGAGGATTTAATTTTAATTTTAATTTTTTTTTCAAGTTGTGAGTGACATGGCACAGCTGCATGTGAGAAAGAGAGAAATCCTTTCTTTTTGTTCCTTCTAATGGCTATGCTTGCCTTGCCTAATAAAAGTGATTGTTCATAATTATAATTATAAGTAATCCATGATGGGTCTAACAAATGGATGGATCAAATTGTTGATCCGACATGTTTTTGTATAAACGGTGTTGACTGTCCATGTTAAAGTCATTGATCAAATGTACCATTTGTCAGATTTGGGTGATGTTGGTATGACAGGCGCCCATGAATTGTGAACAGTCTGGATCAATAGATTGGACCATCTAAGTATTCAAATACAACCAGAAGCATTACAACTTATGGTGCTCTAAGAGGACTGGATCATTTTATTGAGAACTACTCGGAGTCCAACTGACAGAGATTTAAAATGCCTGAATCATTACAACCTTTGAAGTTGGCATGGTTCATTGAAGGGAATGCAAGGTTACGTTCACCATTCATCGAGACTACTCGGAGACCAACTGACAAAGATTTAAATTGCCTGAATCAACAAAACACTGACCTAAATGGTTCTCAAATGAAATTCAAGGATGGAGGAAGGAGTGATGAATGGTCCCAAATCAGACAACGCGTAGTGCCCAACAACAATTATGATCGTCCAACATAATTCATTAAAAAATAATAATAATACCTATTCATCAATTGGATGGTTATGATCACACAGTCAACATGATCCCTACTCACAACACTATAGTTATAAATATAAAAAGAAAAAAAGAAAGAAGATAAAGAAAAGCTTGATCATTGACTTTTTTCCGGACTTACAGGGCGTTGCTTCTGTTGACATCCAATGACATGCCAATGAGATCTACCCTGTATGAGTACTCGTCTGCCACCATGTATTAGTACTCGTCTCAAAAATCACACAGATTCAACGCTCAGGTGGGCTATACCATGTGAATTTAGTGTTTTAGGAATGATTTTACATCATTCTCTATGGTGTGGCCCACCTAATTCTTTGATTTGACTGATTTTTAGGATCTATTGTGAAAATTGGAGGTTTCAGCTGATGGATGGGATAGATCTTAGCACAGGTAAGACTTTCAGTATGCCTAAAGAAAAACCATAGAATAAATTGATAATAATGGTTAGTGCGTACCTTTGATTTTTCTTTATCTCTGCTTTGGCCAGAGGAAGAAGAAGATGATGAAGTTTTCCTCCTCAGATAGAGGAGAGAGAAAAGTGCAACTGGGTATGGTCGGGCGCCCGGGCCAAATTGTGGCTGGGCGACCGAAATTCACCCAGAATAGGCACTTGTTGTTGGACTGTTCTGACGACAGCCGGGCGCTCGACGGTCTAGTGACTGGGCGCCCGACCATGTTCGTCCGGGCGCCCGAAATTGGTCAGTTTCTCTGTTTTGCTGCTAGATGTTTTTGTGCCTGGCCGGGCGCCCGACGATCTGGTGACCGGGCGCCCGACGATCTGGTAACCGGGCGCCCGACCCGGCGCGGACTGCTTAGACGCAGTTTCCTATTTGGACTCTAATTGCTCCGTTTTTCTTACTTAAGAGTTCTAAAACGAGATTAGGGCATCCCATTGTGTGGTTTACACATCCAAGGTGAGAAAGAGAGAAAAAGAGGAAGAGAGAAAGAGAAGATAGAGAAAGAGGAAGCTTGTAGAAGGGAGAAGTTGCTTGAAGAGGGATTCTTCTGCGCAACCGTCATCTCTGCACTTCTACGTCCTCGGGATTGGTGAGATCGCTCCTCTTTTGTTATTCTCTTGTTGTTTATCCATCCCAAGTGGGTGAAGAAGGTTTGATCCAAGCGGTGTGTGCTTGAGATCGGTTGAAACAGTTTCCTGAGATAGTGGATTGTTGATCTGGACTAGGTCCCGTGGTTTTTACCTCTTTTGAGGGTTTTCCACGTAAAAACTCCTTATGTCATGTGGTTGTTTGTTTATTCTTGATTATTGCATTATCGTAATCCATAATTCTAGTGCATTGGGGGGCGAGATCCGAAGGTTTGTGTGAAACACACCCAACAAAGTGGTATCAAAGAGTTCAGGTTGTTTGAACGGTGTGGGGTTGGTTCTGAATTATGGAAGGTGGCTCATCAAGGATTATCAGCCTCAATGGTTCTAATTGGACCATATGGAAGGCTAAGATGGAGGACTTACTCTATTGCAAGGACTTGTATGCTCCAATTCTAGGCGTATCGGCGAAGACAAAGGATATGTTAGATGATGATTGGAAGAAAGTAGACCGGAAGGCGGTGGGGTTCATTAGACAATGGTTGGATGATTCGGTTTTCCACCATGTGTCTACGGAAACCTCAGCCACTAGCCTATGGCTGAAATTACAAGGGCTGTATGAGAGGAAGACAAACGGCAATAAGATTTTCCTGATAAGACGACTTGTGAATCTCAAGTTCAAAGATGGTGGTTCTGTGGCTGAACACATGAATGAGGTCAGCAACATTATGAACCAGCTCTCCGCCATGAAGATGGTCCTAGATGATGAACTTCAGGCTTTATTACTGCTTAGCTCATTGATTGACAGTTGGGAGACATTGGTGGTGTCTCTAAGTAACTCCGCGCCAGACGGAAAGGTATCCATAGATCAGGTAACAAGCTGTCTCTTCAATGAGGAGACAAGGAGGAAGTCTCTAGGGCCTGCTCAACAAGAGGCCCTTGTAACACAAGATCGGGGGAGAGGAAATAACAGAAAGAGCGAAAAGGCCCGAGATAAATCAAGAGGCAAGTCAGTTGCCAGGAAAGATGTTGAATGCTGGAACTGTGGCAAGAAGGGCCACTATAAGCATGAATGTCACAAGAAGAAGAGTGACAAGAAGGGTAAAGGAAAGGAGAAGGAAGATGAATCAGATTCTACTGCGGTCGCCTCAGATGGTAACGTTGTTGTTATTATTCTTTCGGCAAATCACGATATTTATCTCACGGCTTCGAGTCAGGACACCGACTGGGTGATAGACTCGGGAGCCTCGTTTCATGTGACTCCACACAGAGATTTCTTCACAAGCTACAAGTCAGGTGACAGTGGGACAGTGAAGATAGGAAATTCTGGTGTTTCGAAGATCGTAGGGGTCGGTGATATTTGTTTGAAGACCGATGTGGGCTGCACATTGGTTCTCAGGGATGTGAGACACATTCCAAACCTTCGTCTCAACTTGATGTCAACGGGAAGGTTGGATGATGATGGCTATGAAAGTCGGTTTGTTGGTGGGCGCTGGAAGCTCATCAAGGGTTCGTTGATTGCTGCCAGAGGAAAGAAGTGTTGCACCCTTTACAAGGCAAGTGTCAGTGTGTACAAGGTTAGATTGAACGCAGCAGAAGATTCAGCTACTGATGTGTGGCACAGGCGTCTAGGCCACATGAGTGAAAAAGGGCTTCAGCTGCTAGCGAAGAAGCAGCTCCTTTCAAACGTGACAGGTAAACCTCTTAAAACCTGTATTGACTGTTTATCTGGGAAACAGCATAGAGTTTCTTTTGTTAAAACTGCTTATCATATTAATAAAGTACATGCATTAGATTTGGTTTATTCTAATGTTTGTGGTCCTATGAGGACAAAAACCTTAGGTGGGGCATTGTATTTTGTCACATTTATAGATGATGCATCTAGGAGGGTTTGGGTGTATGCTTTGAAATCCAAGGATGAGGTCTTTGGTGTGTTTAAACTGTTTCATGCTATGGTCGAGAGGGAGATAGGCAGATCATTGAAGTGCATCAACACTGACAATGGTGGTGAATACATAGGTGATTTCCACGAGTACTGCAAGTCACTTGGTATACGTCATGAACAGTCGGTTCCCAGGACCCCCCAGCACAATAGTGTGGCTAAGTGAATGAATCGCACAATTGTAGAGAGAATCAGGTGCATGTTATCCCATGCAAAGTTGCCCAAGATGTTCTGGGGAGAAGCAATGCACACGGCGGTGTATTTGATAAACAGGTCTCCATCAGCCCCGTTGAATGGAGAAGTACCTGAGAAGGTGTGGACTAGACGTGACCCATTGTACAGTCATCTCAGGGTGTTTAGATGCAGGGCATTCGTTCACGTACCAAAGGACGAGAGGTCCAAGCTCGATATGAAGATCAGGCAGTGTGTGTTCTTAGGGTACGGTGATGAAAAGTTTGGTTACAGGTTGTGGGATCCGATTGAGAAGAAGCTCGTCAGGAGCAGAGATGTAGTTTTCATTGAAGATCAGTGTATAGAAGACATTGAAAAGCCAGAGAAGACCCAACCCAGTTCAGGTGAACTGGAAGACATGGATCCGATAACTCCTCCCGTGGTGCCTGATGACGGGGGAGTACAGCAAGGTGCAGAGGATGAGGAAGTCCCTACAAAAGATGGACAGGGGGAGCAGCCCCAACTTGATCCACCTGTTGAGCCGCAGGTGAGAAGGACATTAAGGGACAGACATCCATCCAAGAAGTACTCGCCGCATGAGTACATTATGCTCACTGATGGGGGAGAGCTAGAAGACTATTCTGAGGCCCTAGACGACGAGCATAAGGGGGAGTGGTTGAAAGCTATGCATGATGAGATGGAATCCTTGCATAAGAACTACACCTATGACATGGTGAAATTGCCTAAGGGCAAGAAAGCTTTGAGCAACAAGTGGGTGTTCAGAAAGAAGAATGAGCAGAAGAATTCACAGACAAGGTACAAGGCCAGACTTATGGTGAAAGGGTTTGGTTAGAGGAAAGGAATAGACTTCGAGGAGATATTCTCACCAGTGGTGAAGATGACATCCATACGGGTGTTGCTTGGATTGGCGGCTAACATAGATCTGGAGATAGAGCAGTTAGATGTCAAAACTGCCTTTCTCCATGGTGACCTGGAAGAAGAGATCTATATGCGCCAACCAGAAGGGTTCGAAGTTAAGGGCAAAGAGCATATGGTGTGCAGGCTTAGGAAGATCTTGTATGGGTTGAAGCAAGCTCCTAGGCAATGGTACAAGAAGTTCGACTCGTTCATGTTGAAGCATGGATATGACAGAACGGAGTCGGACCACTGTGTGTTCACTCGCAGGTTCTCAGATGGTGATTTCTTAGTTCTACTATTTGTACGTTGATGACATGCTCATCATGGGAAAGGACATCAAGAAGATTGACAGGCTGAAACAGGAGTTGGGCAAGTCATTTGCGATGAAAGACTTAGGCCCAGCCAAACAGATCCTAGGAATGGAGATAACCTGTGACAGAAGCAGCAGGAAGCTTTGGTTGTCATAAGAGCGGTATATTGAGAAAGTCCTAGAGCGGTTCAACATGAATGCAGCGAAGCTAGTCAGTACTCCACTAGATGGTCACTTCAAATTGAGCGACAAGCAGTGTCCCAAGACGAAGACGGAAGTGGAAGAGATGCGGAAGATACCCTACGCGATAGCAGTAGGAAGTTTGATGTATGCTATGGTGTGTACGTGCCCAGACATAGCATATGCAGTTGGGATTGTTAGCCGGTATCTTGCCAATCTTGGCAAGGAACATTGGGTAGCGGTGAAGTGGATACTGCGGTATCTGAGAGGCTCATCCAGGTTGAGCCTATGCTATGGTGACGGAAAACCTATGTTAGAAGGCTACACAGATACAGATATGTCAGGTGACATAGATTCTAGGAAGTCTACATCGGGGTTCATGTTCACATTTGGAGGGGGAGCGGTCTCTTGGCAGGGCAAGCTACAGAAGGTCGTAGCATTGTCGACGACAGAGGCCTAGTACATCGCAGTCACAGAAGCATGCAAAGAGATGCTTTGGATGAAGATGTTCCTACAGGAACTTAGCCTGAAGTAGGAGGAGCACGTGGTCTATTGCGATAGCCAAAGTGCTATACACTTGAGCAAGAATCCAAGTCAGCATTCCAAGTCGAAGCACATAGAGATTCGGTATCACTGGATCAGGGATACTTTGGAACAGAAGGTGTTACAGCTTGAGAAGGTCCATACGGACGATAATGAGTCAGACATGATGACCAAGACTTTGCTCAAGGGCAAGTTTGAGGTTTGCAGAAACCTGGCTGGCTTGAAGAAGGTGAATTTCTCCTGAGTCGGAAAGTGGGAGATTTGATGGAGTTTTCCTCCTCAGACAGAGGAGAGAAAAGTGCAACTGGGTATGGTTGGGCGCCCCGGGCCAAATTGTGGCCAGGCGAACGGAATTCACCTAGAATAGGCACTTGTTGCTGGACTGTTCTGATGACAGCCGGGCGCCCGACGGTCTAGTGACCGGGAGCCCGACCATGTTGGTCCGGGCGCCTGAAATTGGTCAGTTTCTCTGCTTTTGCTGCTGGATGTTTTTGGGCCTGGCCGGGCGCCCGACCCGGCGCGGACTGCTTAGACGCAGTTTCCTATTTGGGTTCTAATTGCTCCGTTTTTCTTACTTAAGAGTTCTAAAATGAGATTAGGGCATCCCATTGTGTGGTTTACACGTCCAAGGTGAGAAAGAGAGAAAAAGAGGAAGAGAGAAAGAGAAGAGAGAGAAAGAGGAAGCTTGTAGAAGGGAGAAGTTGCTTGAAGAGGGATTCTTCTGCGCAACCGTCGTCTCAGCACTTCTACCTCCTCGGGATCGGTGAGATCGCTCATCTTTTGTTATTCTCTTGTTGTTTATCCATCCCAAGTGGGTGAAGAAGGTTTGATCCAAGCGGTGTGTGCTTGAGATCGGTTGTAACAGTTCCCTGAGATAGTGGATTGTTGATCTGGACTAGGTCCCGTGGTTTTTACCTCTTTTGAGGGTTTTCACGTAAAAACTCCTCATGTCGTGTAGTTGTTTGTTTATTCTTGATTATTGCATTATCGTAGTCCATAATTCTAGTGCATTGGGGGCGAGATCTGAAGGTTTGTGTGAAACGCACCCAACAGAAGATAGAGAAGAAGAGCAAGAAGAAGAAGACAATGATCGATTAACTACAAAATAGCAGCTGCTGCAGCAATTCAGTGCAATTGCACGAACAAGACTTTCTTAATAGAGGCAGATAGACTATACTTTATAAAAGTGATGGCAGGTGTACATGATCAAATGAGATGGACCCTCACTTAATATACGTGTACAAGATCAAGTCCATTTATCAGTTATGGCATGATTCCTGCTCGTCTTGGACCAAAATTTAAGCACGTGAGTTCAACACAGTAGGTATGCTTTTCATTTAGGCAGGAAAACGGAACTTCCATGTTGTGTATCTAATCTGTTCATCTGGGGTCAATGGCTAAATTTATCCAAGCCATATATCATATGGCCCATCATGGATAAACCATGCTCAAAACCTCTTCCATATTGAAAGATCCACCTTAAAATGCATCATTTCTTCTTAACCATGTATTTATATGCTAACAATGAAAAGGTTAGAATTTAACAAAATGAAGAGATTTTTTTTTTGGGCATGGGTCTCCATGATGGGGCCATCTGATCAATGGATTGGATAAAACAACCATGGCCCCCACGTGTATCATTTATGATGTGGTATGTGGAAGTTTCTTTAATACACGACCAGATCTGTGTGGGAGACCACCCTGCTGTATTTGTTTATCCACGCCATCCATGCCTTTTTTAAGATCATGTTAGGGCTTGGGCACAAAAAGGAGATAGATTTGTGGTCCACTAAAGCGTTGGATCTGCCTCATTTTTGGGAATGTACCTTAATATGATCTTAGAAAAGGGATAAATGGTGTGGATAAACAGATACATCATGGTGGGCCCCCATGCAGATCTGATCGGACGTTTAGAGATCCAACCAGGGTCGGACGCAATCCGAGTCCTACTTTAACAGACGACGTGATGCCCAAACTCACGAGTACCATGGCCTGAGGTTTGGGCTAGCATTCCATCAATTCGCCCTTCGAATGTTTGGGATCACGTATACGTGTGCCATGTGTACAGGTGTGAGCGCTTGAGTTCGGCAATGGAGATTGGGTGGCTGTAGATTCATCTCATTTAAAACTAAGGAATCTCTTTATTAAATTTATTAAATGGGCAACATTTTCATTACAGCTATGTGCTTTTGTTTGCTTTCTACTAACCAAGGTTGGACTCTTTCAATCGGTTGGTTTTATAATGCATGGAGGTAAGAAATGATTTGTTTTGAGTGAAATGCTGCAGGTCATGGAGCAACATAAGTCATACATCTCTTTGTTGAATTAGGAAATTTAAATAGCTTAAACACTTGATCTAAGCTGTACGTTAGATCCAACACGGATTTTATGGGCAACCATGCAAATATGGTAATAATCTGACAATTGTACCAATCTGATCTTTATCCTTTAATTTGGACAGTCAAGATCATTTATATAAAATTAGGTCCAATTGAAATTTTGATCAATTTATTTTATTAGAGTACAGTACTATAGATTGGAGGGAATTTTGGAAAACACTACCTACTTATTATGGAATTTATATTTGTGCAGCTTTTTTGAAAAAGTTTTCAATAAGCTCCATTGACGTAGCGCTGACAAATGAATAGACGATTTTGGGCATGGTTGGGGCCATCTGATCAATGAATTGGATAAACCAACCATGACCCCCACATGTGAACCATATATCCTAAAGATTGATACACTAATCAGGTAGGACTGACCTCTCAGATCAGCTAATCAATAATCCAGGCTGGTCAATTATTAGGAATACCTCACATGTAAAATAAATAATAATAAAAAAGCAAAGGATTTTCAGGACGAGATTATTTAATTTCGGATGTGTGTGGCATAGCTGGTAGGTGACCGGCCCTGATGTCTTGGCCAGATGATCTATATGGTGGATCCGACCTTCTACACGGTTTGAATGTACTAAAGACGTGAGAAGTTGGCACGTGTGTTCACGCGTAGAGGTTAGCTTGAAACGATGGGGGTGGGGTTAGAATTATTTAATTGTTTTTCTAGTTTTTCTGAAAATTGTAGCCATTGGTAGCCAACATGTAATTTTCGCCCGTAGACTTTTATTTTCTATTTTGAGAGATGCTCCGGTTTTCTCAGAGCGCTTACAAGTATTTTTTTTTTTTTTTTTGTAGGGGGGGGGGGGGGGGGATCACTGCTAGGAATAATGCTATGAGTTACATTGGAACACTTCAATAGTGCAACCCATGATCTAGACAGTTCATTAGGTTCAGTTCACATTTCATAAGCTATCATGCAAACTTCAACTGACCTATCATGGATAGCGTAAGATTCTAAAAATCAATTTTTTTAGGCAATTGTAACCATCCCATCCATGGCTTCGAGAATGGATGGCTGTAGAAAATAAGGTGAAATCAAATATGGATTCGACCACTGGATCAGTGAGATATGAGATTTTCTCTGGACTAAATGGACAGTTCAGATTGGTGGAGTTGATTGTACAAGTGAATTTATGTACCTAAGAGTACCTACAGGGCTCTGAGCACTGGTGTCTTACATTTTTTTATTAATATGGTGCAATGACGTTTCATGATGTTCGACCCATTTTCATGGGTCAAGAGAACAATAACACCAAAATTTACTTTCTTTACCGATGAACTTTTTAGTCAGCAAAAGACCTTTTACCGAAGATATTATAATATCCTTCCCATCGTTATAAATGGCATCCTAGGAAGGTATACACCTTTTACCGAAGGCATATTTATTTCGTCGGTAAAAAAATTCTTTATCGACGGCAATGGTCGTCAGCAAAATACTTTTCACCAACGTACATAATATCGTTGGTGAAAGTATCATTTCCGTCGTTATAAATGGTGGCAGGAACATATTTAGTGGTAGCGGGAAAGATATACACTTTACTAACGAAATATTTATTTCATCAGGGAAAATGATATATACTGACGAAACAAGTTTCGTCGAAAAAAAGTTCTTTTGCAAATAACCAATTTCTTATAGTGACTTGAGCCTATATGAGATGTATGTGTATAATCCACACTGTTCATATGCTTTAGCAACTCATTTAATGGAATGAACCTAGAATTGAAGAATATCCAAAGCTCAAGTGGAACCCATTAATTATAGGAAATAGTGAGAATAATGATGCCCACCGTTGAAACCTTCCCAGGGCTTATAATGATATTTATTTTTTATCCAACCGGTTCATAAGAGCACATAGACACAGATGAAGGGAAAACTCAAATATCACCTTTATCCAAAACTTTATAACCCCTAAGAAGTTTTCAACAGCACTGAAAGATGATGCCCACCGGGAGGGTTTGAGAGGGAGCCTGAGAGCGAGAGAGAGGGAGAAATCCCTTCTCTGATTTTTTTTTTTTTAATTTACTTTCACGTCCACATTGTGTGCGTTTTCAACCAAATGAGTTTTGGCTAGTGATTTTGTCACGTTTCTGTGGGCCCCACTATGATGTATTTGTTTCATCCATGCAGTCCATTAATTTATTGAAAATTATTTTAGGCTTGATTCCAAAAATGAGGCAGATCAAAATCTCAGGTGGACCACACCATGAGAAAACAGTATCGATTGAATGTCCACTATCGAAAACCTCCTCGGCCCACTGTAATATTTATTTCACATCCAACCTCTTGATTAGGTCATACAGACTTGGATGTAGGGAATAAACAAATATCAGCTTGATTCAAAACTCTATGGCCCCTAAGAAGCTTTTAATGGTGGGTGTTCAATTAACACTATTTCCTATGATGTGGTCCACCTGAGATTTAGATCTACCTCAATTCTATACTCATACTATAAAATGATCAGAAAAAATGAATGGACTGCGTGGAGGAAACACATACATCATGGTGGGACCACAGACCACCAACAACTAGCCATTAGCTAGCTAGTGGCAAGGTCACTGGCCCATCCACATCTGTTATCCAAACCGTGGGGCGCTCAAGTTGATGTATTTTATGTATATTCATCCCATCCATCTATTCTTTAATATCTTGATAGGACGTAATACCAAACTTTAAGAAGATCTAAATCTCAGGTGGACCATGCCATTAGAAATAGTAATGAATGGTCCAAAATTGTTTGTGGGTCACAGATGTTTTGGATTAAGCTAATATTTGTATTTACCTTTCATCCAGATGTTCTAGACATTTTTAACAGGTTGGATTGCAAATAAACATTACTAAAACTTTACTATGGGCAATTTGGAATTTTTAATGGTAAGTACTAAATTACCATTATTTCTTGTGATGTGGTCCACCTTAGATATGGATATTTACAATTTCAGGTACCCTGTCTTAAAATGGAATGGAGAAATCGATAGACGACATGGATATGAAACACATCATCAAGGTTCTCCATTTCTTCCAAAACTCTCAATTTTTTTAAAAAAAATTCTAATTCTTTTCAAAATCTCATTTTTTAACAAACTTCTCAAATTTTTTTTTTTCAAAATACAAAATCTTAATTTCTTTATGAAAATATAATTTTTTTCAAAATCTAATTTTTTTTCAAACTTCCCAATTTTTTTCAAAATGACATTTTCTTATTATTATTATTATTTTTTTTTTTTGAAAATCTAGATTTTTCTCAAACATTGTCAATTTCTTCCAACTCCTCAAAAAAAAAAAATTTTAATCAAAATTACAGTTTTTTAAACATCTCAATTTTCTTTTTCAAAATCTCAGTTTTTTATTTTAAATCACACTTTTTTTTTTTTTTTTCAAAATTTCAATTTTTTTTCAAACTTCTCCATTTTTTTTCAAATTTTTAAAAATTTTCAAACTACTCCATTTTTTCAAAATATTATTTTTTTTCAAACTTCGAAATTTCGTTTTTCAGAATCTCATTTTTATCAAACTTTTCAATTTTTTCAACATGTCAATTTTTTTTACAAAATGTCAATTTTTTTTTTCAAAAACTTGGTTTTTTTAAATGTCAATTTTTTTTCTCAAACATCGTCAATTTCTTTTTAAACATCTCAAGTTATTTTAACTTGTTAATTTTTTATTTCAAAATATCAAATTATTGTCAAAATCTTTATTTTTTAATCTCAAATTTTTTTCAAAATTTTAAAAAATTTAAAACTCTCTCATTCTTTTTTTTCAAAATACAAAATCCCAATTTCATTTTAAAAATCTCAAAAAAAAAAAAAAATTAACATCTATTTTTTTTCAAACTATTCAATTTTCTTTAAACTTCTCAAAAATTTCAAAATATCAGTTTTTTATCTTTTATTATCATTTTTTATTAATTTTATCAATAATATTCTCAATTTTTATGAATTTTATTATCAATTTTAATATCAATTTTATTCTCAATATTTATGAATTTTATTGTCCATTATATTAATTTTAGTCTCAATTTTATCATATGTAATCTTTTATATAAATTATCTTAAAGAATGGATGGACGACGTGGATATACAACACATACATCTAGGTGGGCCCCATAGAAAAATGCCTGCAAAAGGTCAGACGATAGAAACCAAACTGAATCCACTCCTGATTTAGTTGATCCGCGAATCCACTAAGGTGGGTGGTACCCTGTGGAGTCAACCTTGATTCATGATCATTATATCCACTTCGTATAACTGTATTTCATCAATGATTGTCCTATTTACAAATGAATTTTTCCTTTGCAAAAGTGGATTTTTACCGAGGAAAGCTTTCCTCGAAAAAAGACACAATTAGTGATAATCACTTTTAACGATGAACGTTTACCTTTGCAAAAGTGCATTTTACCAAGGTAAAATTAATAATCAACGACAAAATGCACATTTCATTGGTAATTGTGGCTTTATCGAGAAAATTTCTCCTCGATAAAAGTAAGCTAAAAAGATTAAAACCATTACAATTTTTAGCCATGAAAATCCCTTTACGGATGAAGTATGACTTTCGTCGGTGTTTATTATTTTTACCAAGGAAAATATTCCTTGGTAAAGGCTGAGCAGTTAACGAGAAAATTTTAAATTTGTCTGGAAAAGTGCGTTATTACCTAGGAAATTGATTTTGTCGGTATATAGGATATTTCTTGCAATGTTTTACCGAGGAAAAATGTCCTCTGTATGTTAAAGCCTACAATTACAGAGGAAATTTGTATTTCGTTGGTGATTGTCTCATTTACCAGGAATTTTTTTCTTTAGTAAAAGATCACTTTTACCGAGAAAAACTTTTCTCGATAAAATTAATAATTACCAATGAAATACAATTTTTGTCGATAATTGTGGGCGTTTACCAAGGAATTTTTTCCTCGATAAAAGGAAGCTAAAACTTTAAAATCTTTATATTTTTATCCACGAAATAACCCCCTCTTTACCAAGGAAATTTCCTTGGCATTTGTTAATTTTATCTAGGAAACTTTTCCTTGGTAAAAGTGAAGCAGTATTTAGTGTTGCTCGCTCGATTTCGAGATGTTCCCGAGAAGAAAGAGCTCACGAGAAAGCTCGCTCTTGTTCTAGGATTGAATATGGAACCACGTGAAGAAAAGCTGGGGGCTCTATAATTGAAAAGTATGTCGCTGGTTTGTTTCTGGATATGTATCTTCAATTGTTTCAATCGTTGCTTCTTAATCAACGGGTGAAACTGCTTGTGTTGCTTCTAGAGCTGGAACTCCACCAAGCCTTAGAATAATCTAAATCAACATGACTTGATGAATTGGATGATTTATGCAGAAGTGCTTCTAGATCTCATGGAAGAAGGCAGAATTTAGAACAACACTTTCTCTTGCTTTCATAGAAAAAAGAATGTAGGAGATTCAATCCCGATTACATTACCGCAGGCCACAATGACGATTTTTAAGAGCAAGACAGAGAAGTAGTAAATGAATCTTAAGCTACTGAATGTAGGGCCAAGGGCTTTCTTACTCTGATTAACCTCCGGGTAGTAGAGAGTAAGATTTCTTAAAATGAGTTTATGAGTTACAAGGATTGGGTTTTTAGCAAGGTACGGAATGTATCGTCAAATATTTAATATGATTTCACAAGATCTTTGAACCTTTTGGCTCAATTGGAAGAGAAATGCATCTCTCTTTCTGAGTGGTACATTCCTTGGGTGTTCGATATGCTTATGTATACCGGATTCCAATGGAAACCAGTATGGTCCTTGTCCCCTGTGCTTGACAAATCCATTAACAAGGGTTCAAAAGGCGAGAATAAAAAAAAGGATAGGTGCAGAGACTCAATGGAATCTGTTGGATTCAAGGATGGTGTTAAAGAGTACAAATTGACTTATTATACTCCTGAATATGAAACCAAAGATACTGATATCTTGGCAGCATTCAAAATAACTAGCTCCTCAACTCGGAGTTCCACCTGAGGAAGTAGGGGCTGCGGTAGCTGCCGGCTGAATCCAAGAAGCAAGAGGAGTAGAGCACGCTTTGGATCCTATCATGGCTGTGCGAGAGAAATTCATAGAAAATTGCAATCACCAAGCTCATGAGCTTATTATCCTAGGGTCTTGATGCGACTTCAGTGTAGTAGACTGCTTCGTTAGGCAATTCTTCTTGCAATTTGGAGTTGTGAACAACTTGGAGTCGGGCCTTCTTTTCGCATTATTACGAATACGAAAATAATGGAAAAATTGGATTCAATTGTCAACTACTCCTATTGAAAATAGGATCGACTACGAAGTAGCTCCCCCAGATCATATTTCTCCCAAGATGAAAGAAAAGATAGGCAATCTTTCTTTTCAAAGTTATCGTCCCATGAAAAGAAATATTCTTGTGGTAGGTCCTGTTCCTGGTCAGAAATATAGTGAAATCATCTTTCCCATTCTTTTCCCGGACTCTACTATTAAGAAGTAGTTCCTATGTTCAGCCTTCCTTGACGGAACGAAGGTGACTGACAGAAGGTATCACATCTACCCTCGACTTCAAGCCAAGGGAATAAGAAAAAGACAAATAAAGCTAACAGTGTATGGGAGAACAGCAAGCTGAAAAATGTGACACGCCCCCTTATATAAGGCCCTAACGAGTCCATCAGTTTTCTTCAAAATGATTATTATGTAAAAGGCACTAGCGCGTTTTATAATCCTCCTCCAATTGAATTAATGGTTCGTGTATTAGTAACCAGGAAATTGGTTTCCTCGGTTAAAATTTTGTCAGTAAATAGTATATTTCTTGTAGTGAGTTTTTCGTCAAATTAGCTATACTCGGTCTTTACTCGGTTCCTCAGTGGGGCTTATTGTGATGTCTGTGTTATATCTATTCTGCCCATCCCATTTCTATAGTTCATTTTAACACATGAACCCAAACATGAGGCAGATTCAAAGATCATGTGGATCACACAAATGGAAATAATTACTTGCACGTCATTACTCTCCCCAACCAAGAATTCCCCAATAAATCTCCACCGAAAACTCAATAAGGAGTCCTAGTACGTTGAAATTTAACGAGTTCTTGGTCATTGACTTCTTTACTCACAGAATATTCTCCGAGTTTACAGAGTACGTTGTAATTTTACCGAGTTCTCAGTCATAGACTTCTGTACTCGGTGAATACTCAGTGAATATTCACCGACTACTTGTTCAGTTGAACTGGATTTTCAATAGTTGTGTGTTTTATTTACTTGTGATATATTTACATAAGATATCATTCTACTGTGACCTATTTACTTGTGATTGAGTTGTGAACTATGAACTTGTGAACTATCTTGTGAACTTGTGACGGTCTTGTGAATTATTTGTGATATATTTTGCATTTCATTCATTTTTTTTTGTAGAAATTGAAGAGTCTCCTAAGAAGGGAAGTGATATGATCCCAAACATGTCCGCCAAATGTTCACTAACATGGTGGTTTGATAAAGAGAAGACCGGTTTAGAGAAGAATAGGATGACGTTGGATCTATTTAGGTAGTCCTAATTTTCATTCTTGTTAGGCATTTCATCGTTTAGATATTTAGGAACCCTAGTGTAACGACCCTAAAATTTTGGTCGGAAATTTTTTCTTTTTATGAATAGTAAAGAGCTTAAGTAAATAAATTTTAAGATAATAAAAAAAAGAAGCATGGGTGGAATGATTAGGTTCTCTTGAGCGAGAGGGAAGATTAGGGATCAAGTCTTGTCACTGACAAGAATATAATTTTTCCCCAACTAACCCCCTCTATAAAAAAGAGGGAGAACAAGAGGGTGATCCATAGTAAAACTAAAGAGAGAAAAAGAGAGAAAGAAGGAGAAAGGAGGAACAGATGGATGTTGTTGTGAGCTAAATCAAGTAAACCATCCTTTTCCTTCTATTTCATTTAATTAGGCTAGACCCAACCAATGAATGGGCTGATCGTTTGTCCGTTCATTGTACGAATCTAGGGATAATATTTTGATCACAACCCTTGAATGTAAAAACTTGATTATAGGGGACACTTTGGGTGGGACAGATCTGATCTGTACGGATCCTAAGGACCCTAGGGTCGAACTATGTAAGGCCCGAGAATCATAGATCGATCCGACCCATAGGTGGGCCACATCGCAATTTAATCATTAAAATTCAAGATCCATTATTGATATCGCTTGAGACACACTTGATCAAGGAAATCTGTCCCATTCATTGGATTTTACGACCCATTTTAAGGTATGGCCTAAAATTTCAAGACAAAATAAGTTTTTGGTGGGCCACGTCGTTAGAATTAGTGACAACCTTTGATTTTTTTTTTTTAAATTACTAAGATATTGGATTTCCATCCAATCATGTTTCAAAGTTCATTAGCCACAAGGATGTGGTCAACCCAATGGGCGGACCAGATCTTAAGTGGACCCCGCATTATAAGAAAACAATATATATATATATATATATATATATATATATATATATATATATATATATATATATATATATATATGAGAGAGAGATGCTCACATGCAACTAGTTGTACGTCCAACTAGTTGGCATGTGGGGGTCACTATGGTGTTTGTATGATATTTCGTCCGTGCAGAAAGATTGTCTCATTATAAAAATAGGATTGCACCAAAAATCAAGACGATCCAACCATGAAAATGTGATGCTCCATGTGAATGTGGAGTTTATAGGTGTTGTGTCATGGTTTCCTATGGTGTACCCCACCTAATAGTTGGATCAACTTGATTTTTGAGTCATCTCATTTTCATGATGGGATAATCTTAATGGATGGCCAAGATATTGTACAAACACCATGGTGGGCCCAAACGCCAACTAGTTGGACGTACAACTAGTTGCTCATGAGCATTACTCTCTCTCTCTCTCTCTCTCTCTCTCTCTCTCTCTCTCTCTCTCTCTATATATATATATATATATATATATATATATATATATATATATATATATAAATTTTGGGGCTGCTGAATAGTCAGCGTCCAAGGGATGTTGCTGACGTTAGGCGTCATTAGACTTAAAGGGGGGGGGGGGAACTCATGGGGACCCACCTTGATATGTATGTAGTATCCTCACCGTCCACCTGTTTTTTGCACCCATTTTAGGATGTGCGACCAAGTTTGGATCAGATCCGAGGTCTGAGTGGACCACACCACCTCAAAACAAAGGTAAAAAAAAAGAAGATAGTGGACTACGTAGTTGGGTGTGGACAGCGGTCCACTCGTAGGCCCCACTGTGATGTAATTTTTAGATCTACGCTGACCATTTATTGTATCATGTCTTTTTACAGCATGGGTCAAAAAATCAGACAAATCCGAGTCTCAGGTGGCCCACGCCACTTGAAACAGTGAGAACATTAACACCCCCAGTTGAACCAGTTCAAGTTTGGACTGTATTCCACTTTTGGGACCCACATAGAGGTTTTTTAGGAAATCTAATCCATTAATCATCTTCATCAATATGTTTTCTAGCTTGAGACCAAAATTCAGCCACATCTAACGCTCCATTGGGCCGCACCGATCAAAATAATGTTGATAATACATGTCCACTGGTTTGGAATTTGTGGTCCCCACTGATGCTCCATTGGGAAATCCACTCCATCCAATCTCATGATCAGTGGGTTGTTGGTCTTGTGATAAAAAATCAACCCAATCAAACTTCTGGGCTGGCCATACCAAGAGAAATAGTGGGAAGGTACGGTTTGGATTCTTGCAATTAGATCATTTTAGGGACCCCACCATTAGGTATTTGCAAAATCTAGTTAACTCATCTTATTATTACATAATTGGGGAACATGTGACCAAAAATTAGGATGATCCACTAGTCAAGTGGGACGTACCATTAGAAAAATAGTAAAAAGGGCTATTCCTTTTGGAAAAGCAGGCTACAAAACCATATTTAAGACCATTCACCCCATAAATCTGATCCATCAGATTATTGTGGAGTTGGATAAAAAAGATCAGGCCCATTCAAACTCTCAGATGGGCTGTACAGAAAGAATTAGTCCGTAAATGGGCAAAAAATGGGCCAGTGAACACATTTTTGGGCCTATCTGGATGATCCAGATTGCATACCTCATCCGTCTAATCTTGTAACCTAGCTAGGTCAGATCAGTGAGACCAAAGTTCCACCATAAGTACTTGAATATTGGGTCTTAGGATCACTAGTACAAAATAATCAAATCTGGACCATCCATTAGTTGACCAAACCTAAGTAAAATTCAATTTAAAAATAAATCAATGTAAGGCTGTACCGATGGTGAATAATGTAAATTACATGTGATTGTAGATCCATGACCGATTTTAACTCGGGTCGTGACAAAATTAATAGAGCAATTGCTACCACGAAGAAGTGAGTACATCACAACGCACTTCCTATTCGTTTTAATTAAGTAGGTTGTGTGATGGATATAATATGTGATGTTGATTGATACATATTCATTTATATATTATTTAAGTACTTACCATTTACAATAAATGCCATGAAATGTTGCCGAGATGAACCGATGAGACATTACTTTTCAAAAGAAGAGATGGAACGTACGGATGTGATTTATTGCACGCATTTATGCATTGTTGTGCCTAGAGTCTGACTCTAGAAGACTGGTAGGTACTTAAGTACCCGGTTACCCACGGACCATCCTGAAAGCCCACTAGCATGTGGAAGTCCATCGTACAAGGAAGGGAGAGCTGATTGATGGGATCCAATCAAAGCAAGTGTGTAATACCTCAGAAATTTAGTGCACGAGTAGGTACACGAGTGTGTGTTCATACGTGAGAATTTAAATTCTAGGCTATGTTGTTCACACGCATACACACTCATATACACTTTTATACGTATTGCGACAACTTTTAGGCCTCTGAAAAACTTAGTGTACTTAGTTAAGTCAATAAATTGACAGTTAAAATGATTTTTCAGTATTAGGTTGAAAGATCTAACCATCCACTTCAATTTCAAACAACGTGATCAATGTAGAACAATCGTACGATCTCCATATCGACCTGTATACATATCTGTCCATAAATTTGATTCGTCCACCTTGTCCTTCACCAAGCATATGCTGAGATCATTGATTCCCTAGCCCTATGAACCTACTCAGGCGTGCTTATAACACCCTAGGTTTTTTAAATCATTTAAATCATAGTTTAATTAATTATTTAATAAATTAAATAACTTTTAATATTAATAAATTAATATTAAATAATTCGTAGGGAATTAGGGTATGCTTCATTTATTAAATTTACTCAGAATAAATCCTAGAACAGTGTATAAATGTTAGATTTCACAAAACCAGAAAATTTACAATAATTACGAAAATGCCACTAAGTTACACGCCCGTTTCCAAACAAACTTGTTTTTGTCAATCAATTCCACTCCAAACTTGGAATATCACTTATTTAGACTAAATTAACTGTACATGTAAAATTTCATCCGTTGGCTTATTATGCAATTGGCCAAATCAGAAATTGGCCAATAAGTGGGCCATCGCAACTCCAATCGTGGCCAGTTTTGAAAAGGACGACTGAATTAAGTATTTGATAAGATTGGACGGTTCAAGTGGTCAAGGTCCACCTGAGCAGGCCTTGTGTAATGGCGTGTGCATAGTAGGCTATGTGCACCATATATATATATATATATATATATATATATATATATATATATATATATATATATAGAGAGAGAGAGAGAGAGAGAGAGAGAGAGAGAGAGAGAGAGAGAGAGAGAGAGAGGAATGCTCACCTGGGCACTTCTCGTGAGAGAGACTCATGAGCACTTTTTCATGGCTCATCGCACATGATGTAAGCCCAAAATCTGAGCCGTCCATGTGATGCAGCACCCCAAAAAAACCCCTAGGGCCCATCTTTCAACCTGATCCAAAACTCTGGTGGGCTGCAGCAGAAAGCAAGAGGCAAATCAAGGGAGGAAATTGTTTCCTTCTTTCATGGCCCACCAAAGTTCTGGAACAAGTTGAAAGATGGGCCCTAGGAGTTTTTTGGGGTGCTTTATCACATGGACGGCTCAGATTTTGGGCTCAGATCATGTGTGATGAGCCAAGAAAAAGTGCTCACGAGTTCTCTCACGAGTAGTGCGCAGGTGAGCATTCCTCTCTCTCTCTCTCTCTCTCTCTCTATATATATATATATATATATATATATATATATATATATATATATATATATATATATATATATATATAAGAGTCTGGTTTCTGCACGTCTCACACAAGGAAATGGAAGGTTCCGTTTTCACTCTTACAAAAGGAGAATGGATTCAGTTACGAGTCCAAGTGAGCTGTCATAATTAGCTTAAGACCGTCCAAATTGGAAGATCTCGACCATCCTAGCAGCACAATCACAGTCGTCTGTGCAAAAGATCCCAATCTGTCAACGAAGCTTTGGACAATCACATGAGACCGAAAAAGAGCTGGTTCCAAATTTAAGTGGGCCGCACTAAAGGAAAAGGTGGGTAGGGAATTTCCTATCGTTGAAACCTCCTTATGGTCAACAGTGATGTTTATATGCCATCCATACTGTTCATAACGTCATTCCTACTTGGATGAACTGGAAAAATAAACATTAGGCTGATTCAAAACTTAAAATACACATCACGGTGGGCCCACGCAGCTCAACCTCAGGGGAAGTTCCCATGAGGTTGACCTCATAGTACCATTTCCCTATATATATATATATATATATATATATATATATATAGAGAGAGAGAGAGAGAGAGAGAGAGAGAGAGAGAGAGAGAGAGAGAGAAGGCTTGTCCTGAATTAGCTAGTAAGTCGACTCACTGAGTTGAATCATTGACGAGTTGTCAAGATCTGATACAACAATTCCAAGTGAATGATTTATCTCAGGAATTTCTTGTTGATTTTCTTTCATGAACTTATATTTCTCTATGTTCAATTTCTAACTCCCTTTGCTATTTCATGTAATGGATCTTAGGTATAGGTCCTTCTCACAATCTCTCCCTTAATTAGGTTTTAGGATTTTACTTTGTTGTTATACATAGTATGGATTCTAGGTAAGGGATCCATCTCTTGTCTCTATTCTTAAATTTCATCTTTCAACTATTAATCTTCCTAGTTGGTTTCTCTTTTCTCAAATTTTCCTTCCTAGTTGCACATATCAAATTTCTAGATGAACCTAACTTAGGCTTAGATAATATACAATACATAACTCTTGGAACAACCTTAGTTATTCAAAACCTTACGCAATGGCCTTCTCAAATTTCTTGATTGACAACAAACTAAGGCTAGATAAAGAATTACTTGCATGAAGATAATGCATGCATAGTGTCATTGGATCTGAATCATTGAAGTGATTGAATGCTTGAAAAGTGTTTTCATAACTCATGACATTTATATGCATCATTTTATATATACTTTATTTGAATTGGATAACAGAACGGGAGCATGGTTGATTTAACTCCATGTGTACATGGTTGATTTGTTGCCCCGCTATACTCTGGGTTTGGTGAGCATAGTTGACTTGAAATAGGTATCCTAACATCCAGGAGTAGAGGGATCTGTTCGTCGGGCATGGATGATTTAACTAGGGCATGGTTGATTTGCCCGATTGGAGATGTTGAGCATAGTTGATTTGTTGGCATGGTTGATTTGCACATATATGCTTTTTTTAATTTCATCATGCATAGAACATGCACATCCATGACGTCATGATACTCACAAGCATCATTCAAAGGAAAAAAAAACTCACGACACTATTTAGGTAGTACATGAAAGCAAATTTTTCTAGTGTTGTGTAACATTTGATCTTAAATCAATTGAAATTTCCTTGTGTTGAAAAGAATCTCACTTGGGTTTTAGCTCACCAAAATCACCACAGTTCTTGCAAGTTTTCAGGGAGAAAGTACGTAGGCGAAGCAGCATACCTTGATGATCACTTCTCTTTAGAGCATCGCTCATAGTCTAGGTTGATTTATTTATTAAATTGATGTAATAAGACATTAGTGAAGCTGAATTTAGTGGAAAAAAATGTATTTAGATTTATTTTAAAATTTCGATGTGTGAATGGAATCTCAGAGAATCTATGCTCGAATTTTCAATTCACACCCTGAAACTCGAGATTTGGGTCACTGTACTTAGGTTCCGAATTTCAAGGTGTGACAAAGTGGAAGACTGAATATATGCCCACTTGATGCATCATATCATGTTCATTTCATTCTTATATTAATCATGTATTATTTGTATTTAATTGCATGTGTGTATCCTGTTTAGTTGAAATGCATATGAACTATATTGGGTTGGGCTTTCCAGCTTGGATTAAACATATATAGATAATGTGGACATTGACCCTTCGGAGAATGTCACAGATAATGAGGTTGAACCACTAGAGGAACCACGAGATTATTGGCCTAACTTGACCGAGGAAGAAGTTAAGGCCCTAAAAAAAGACATGTAGACTATTTCCTTTTTTTTTTTCCAGTAATTAGTAGACATTTAATAAAGTCCCAAATTGGTGGACTTAGTTGAATACTTTGTGAAAGAGTAAATTAGAATTTCATTATTTCATACATCTTAAGTGATCTTATATTAACACACTTAGTGCATCAGTCATACTCTGTAAACTAAGCTGGAGGGTGCACACTTTATGTCTAGATTTCAGGGCGTGACACCTAGTGCATAGTCTTTTTTGAGACACATATGTGATCTTGGTGAACTTGTATTCGAGATATGGGGAAAACTTTTAAAGTTTATTAAGTTGGACTTCGCCCTTATAACAGGGCTTAAGACTGGAGACCTTTCTACTCTCAAGATAAAAGACTAGTAAGACGCCCTTAAGAGAGTACTTAAAGAAACAACATCCCATATTAAAGAAACATATAGCAGAGGTGTTTGATAGGATCATCGACACTAATAAGCATGAAGAGGTGGGAAAGGTTGCCTTATTAATGTGCTTAGAGTGGTTTATTAGGAGACGGACACCAAGTATTACTACAAGTCAGAATACATTGACATGGCTAACTCTTTAGAAGAGTTCAACAAGTATCCTTTGAGTAGTCTGGCATTCAAAACAATGACTCAAGGGGTTCCAAGAGCAGCCAAGGCATCACATGGGACATAAAAAATGTACAACATCTACAGCTACATATTTTCATTGCAAGTAAGGATTCTTTCTTTATCTTACATAACTAGTGTATTCATTAAACATGGTTGGAGGTTTGACATAATATACGACATATTTGAGATAAAGATGTAAGCCAATTTTTTCAATCTCTTTAGCCTCTTATTTTAACATATAGGTTTTATACGTGAACTTGAAACAAGTTATTATTATAGACCAATGTAATCCTTTGCTTGGAACCTACTAGTGAAGAACTAGAGACAGGCTATTCATTTAGTCCGAAAAAAAGGTTTGAGGTAAGATGTCATGCAATCTCTTTTTTACTATTGAAGATTAGTAATTTCATATACATCTATATGATATATTACATCTCTGATATATACAATGTTACATTTTATAAAGCATTAAAATGATTTTATTGAAAGGAGTCTAGAAGTGCAGAAGAAGAGGGGACTCGATGTGCAAGAAGATGAGGAAGATGACGAGGAAGATAAGGAGGAAGAAGATGAAGTGGAGGAAGAAGATGAAGTGGAGGAAGATGAGGATGACGAAGAAGATAGAGAGGGAGAGGGAGAGGGAGAGGGAGAGGGAAATGGATATGAATTAGAGAATGCGATTCATGTGCTTAATAGTCAATTAGTGAATCCAATTTTGAAGGAGATGGAAGAATTGAAGGAGGAGAGGAGAGGGTCGAAGAAGGAGAGGGAAAGGTTAAAAGAGGAGAGGAAAGGGTTGAAGAAGGAGAGGGAACAATTGAATAAGGAGAGGGAAGGGCTCAAGGAAGAGAGGGAAGAGTTGAAGAAGGAGAATAAAAAACTAAAGGAGGAGATTGAAGAGTTGAAGAAAGAGAGGAAGAAGTAGAAGAAATAGATGAAGGGAAGAAGGAGAGGATGAAGGAGATGAAGGAGGAGGAGGTGGAAGAAGGCTCCCTTAACGTGGAGGACTTGGAAGAAGGCTCCTACAAGGTGCACTTGTGTATTGAGTAAATTAATTAGACATTCAATGAACCATTTTGTTATGTATTTTGTGATATATTTTGCAAAATCCTTTATATATTTGTGATATATCCTGTCTTATTATTGTGTCCCTTACGTATTACTTGTAACTCTTTTATGAAGTATTGTGTCCTTAATATATCATAAACAATTCACAAATACACCATTAACAGTTCACAAATACATCACAAACAGTTCACAATTTTAACCTAGTACTCGGTCAAATAACTCTGTACTTGGTGAATATTCACTGCGTACGTTGTAATTTTGATCGAGAACTCGATCAAACTCGGTGAACATTCACCCAATACATTATAATTTTGAGTGTACTGGTGTATGATTGTTTGAGTGTTGACTCTTAGGCATGGGAGGGAGAGGAAAATTTTGTGATATGTTGTAATATGTTGTCAATGTTATCTTGTGATTGTTGTGATATGTTATAATATGTTGTCAATGTTATCTTGTGATTGTTGTGATATGTTATAATATGTTGTCAATGTTATCTTGTTATCTTGTTTTAACAACTCTATAGTTGGTGAATATTGTATCCTGTTACTATTTTATGAATCGTTTAACCTATTGTGCTGAAATGTGAATGGTGAATAAATGGTGATTTGGGATGGTGAATGGTGATTTCCTCTATACTTAGTATTTTTGTCAAAGAACTCAGTCAATTCCTCTATACTCGGTCAAACATCTCTGTACGTTGTAATTTTGATTGAGTACTCGGTTAAACATCTCTGTACTTAGTGAATGTTCACCAAGCATCCCATAGTTTTAACGGAGTTCTTGGTCAAACAACTCTGTACTTGGTGAATGTTCACCAAGTACCTTATAATTTTGATTGAGTTCTCGGTCAATCATCTCTGTACTTGCTGAATATTCACCCAATTCTTGGTTAGTTGAAGTGTTTTATGAACTGTCATTGGATTATTGTGTCCTATTATGACGTCTTGCATGTTCACCTTTCTTATGAACTATTGTAAAATATGCACTCAACATAATACACTTAATCGTGGATTATTGTGTCCTATTATTATGTCTTGTGTGTTCAGTTGAATGTGTATAGTTCGGCTAAGGGGAAACTAAGGCTGTCAGGGGGTGGTGAGTTGTGCAAAAAATGTGAGGGAGATTTCGTGTTTTCATTTTCGACTGGGTACGGTTGGGGTTCCAACAACTGAGCGTAAGCCAATGCCCTTGTAAAGGGGCTTCGCCTATCCGTTGAGCACGGTCAAACCCACATTGCTATAGAAAGTGACTCCCGAGTTATAATAGATTTGTTGAACAAGGAGCACCAGTTAGGGTGGAGCATGTGGTATTGGAGGGCTCAGGTGGAGGCTCTTGGGGGGGGCATTCACATCTCCTTGTCTTATGTCCCAAGGGAAGCGAATGGAGTGACGGATGGCCTAGCCAGGCTAGGGAGTGAATCCCAAGTTAGGAAGACTAACCGGGCCTTGGAGGGCCTCCCTACTTCCATCAAGGGGTTGATTCTCTTGGATATATTGGGCCTGGGGTATGTTTGAGATAGAAGGGCTACGACTTGAGGCTTTTTGGGTTCCGGGGTTTGCCCGATTGTAATTCTTTTGTGTCGCCTCTCTTTGTGAATAAAAGTGTTCTCCTTAGTTTAAAAAAAAAAAAAAACATACTTCTCTTCTTATAAAGAAGGCCTCTGTTTCATTACATTCACTTAACATACACTTAAGATACTTATTGTAATTACATTAGTCACCGTCACATTACATTCAAACAAAAAATACATTAATGCGCATCCCAAAAAATACATTAACATGCGTCTTAATAGCGATACACTTTCTCTATGATTAAAGGCATATATGTATTCGGATGCTCCGATTGTGCAACAAAGAACACTCGCACATCTTCACTGTCTTCGATTTCAGATGGAGGGATTGATTTGTTTGAGCTTGGGTACATCACTTTCATCTTAATTTTATAATTATCCGCATCAATCTTAGTAATCTTGTACATTTTAGATAAAAGTTCTGCATATGTAGTCCTGTCACTCAAAGCAATACTTTTTGACGTTCCACCTTTATACATGTATCCATTCTTTTCACATATTAACTCCCCACCATAAGAGCATACAATGATTCTTCCAGCCATTAACTGCAAACAAACATGAGAAAATATTCTTAGTGAATCGTTACACAAATTAAAGTTTTTTTTTTCCTCAAAAGAAATTCAAAGAGTACAGTGAAATTGACCGAGTTCTCTTTGAATTTCAATGTACTGGGTTAATTTCACCGAGTAGAGTGATCCTTCATTCCCTTATCAAATCGTTACACAAATTAATGTTTTTCATCAAAGAATTTCAAAGAGTACCACGAAATCGCTTGAGTTCTCACCGTGAAATTGACCCAGTTCTCTTTGAATTTCAATGTACTTGGTATATTTCACTGAGTGCAGTGAAATTCAAAGAGAACTTAGTCAATTTCACTGTGAGAACTTGATGAAATTTACCATTGATTGCATCCTTCATTCCCTCAAATCCTACTTGCGAAAAAACACATTCATTCTTCATTCTTACCTGCCCACAGCCGTTGTTTCAATGAAACATGAGCTCAAGAAGAAGAAGAAGAGTGCGGTGAAGTGAAACACGATTTCAAACAAGAAAACCCTTGTGGATAGAACCCGAAAGATTCCAAGTTTATCAAAGAAACCAATTTGAAGCAATGAAAAAACTGTGAGAAAGATTGTAGATGTAAAATGACAATAACTAGAGATTTTAGGAAAAAAACAAAGAGAAGAAGATGGGTTTTGGGTATAGCCGAATTAAAGGAATAAAATCCCAAAAGCAAGGATATTTTTGTCCAAAAAAATCCCATCCTTATAACCTACATTTAGAAATGGAAACTAAAGTTTTGGAGGATTACTTAGGCTGGTGGGTTGGATGTGAAGTCTACATAGGGAAATTTTTGTGTCTATATGTAAGCTTGGAATCTTTACTGTACTTGTTTTATGCAAAGCCTAAAACACCCAAATCTCTAGGCCCACCACATTATATATGTAAAATCCACTCCATCTACTAGGTTCTATCATCAACATTAGGCCCTAAGGACAAAAATCAGCTAGATGCACAACTCAAATGAGCCAAACCACATGGAAAAATAAAAGCTCTTAAATTAGACTATTTCAATCCTTTGGTTAAATTCATTTGAGAACTACCCAAATCTAATGGTTGATATCCCAATGAATTAGTTTGCAATAAGGATTTATTATAGAAAACCCCTCAATAACGAGAAGTCAAGAAAAATATATGCTCAAATATATCCTGACGTATTACTAGAAGATACATCAAGGTGTCTCCTTCCATGTGGATGCGCAAAAACACTCTCGGATTAAATACCTCACCTCATTCCTTATATGAAGTTGATGTGATTGTTCATGTTCAAAGTAAAAGCCCCAAATAATCTAAGTGTTGAAATAAGCCAATTAAGAGATTTTGTTTGTTGTCTTTTCATGGTATAGGTGAGCCTTGTCATATAGAAGCGGTTTGGATCATTCGTAGATGACCCTTATTCATTTTTTTTTTCTTTTTTAAACTGAAAAAAATTATTGAAATGAAAAATGGGCAAGATGTTATACATCCGGATGGACTTCGGGCGAACCAAATGAAAAAAAGGCAGGATCGGACCACCTAACGCATTCTAAAGGCAAAAGAGAAGGAACTAAAACAGGATCTAGCCTTAGCCTTTTTGGAAGCTACCGAGATCGGCTCAGTCTAGGAATAAAGCCCCACAAATAGGAAGTGGAAGGTCTCTAAAGCAATGAAAGGTTCTGTTAGTTTGGTAGGTGCTTCCCAAATGCGCCAGGCCGTCAGCTACCCTGTTAACCTCATGCGGAGCGAAATAGATGATAGCATCTACCTCTCGAAGCTGGGATGCTACTCAAGCCCTCCAGTACCAAAGGCTATAATTTGGAGGGTTATCCTGGTTGAGGATCCCTACAATAGTTTTAGAGTCACTCTCCACCAAAATCTTGTTGAAACCATGCTCGATACACAATGCAAGCCCCTCAAGAATAGCTCTACACTCCGCCCTTACTTTGGCACCCAGCCCATACCCACTGGTAAAAGTGAACCTGGGGGGGGGGGGGGATCCCAGAATATCCCTTGAGGACCCATCTACATTCATCTTCTCCCAGCCCTCGGGAGGCTTCTCCCACTTTAGAATCGAGACAAATTTTAAGGATGGGGATCTCGCTTGAATATTAAGATCCTGAAGGATCAGTCTATTCGAAAGACTGCTCTCCTTAGCTGGAGGAAGGAATGAGCACAAGTCCCTTATCCACCATAGAACCTTAGTCTCGTAGGCCTTTCAGATCTCCACTCATTGCGTTCTGGCCAAATCTCCCAAAAGATGAGGCTAGGGATTAGCCCTTTTACTATGGAGATATAGTCCGCAGTTGAAGCCTCGTACCACCATTGGGATGCTCGTCCAATGGCTGTTTGGCCCTCAATAAATGAAAAAACCATAATAGAAGAGAGGTACCTCCAAACCGATGTCGCCAGCTCTCCTGCAGCGAACAAATGGTCGACATCCTCACACCACAGCCTCTGATCTAGCGTGCAACAATCAAACTTCGAAGACAACTGAACCCCCTTTGGACTAATCCATCAGTTGGAACTGCTTTATACAGCAACTTCTATGAAAACATGGAGATTTTCGGCGGCATCTTGGAATGCAAAACCCACCTTGCCCAACCTTTACGATCCGACGAAGAGTGGCAACTATCCCAAGCTGAATTAACTAAAAACTCCCCTGATAGAACTAACTACCAAACACACCTATCTTCTGCGGCGCCCAAAGTGCAAAAGCCTTCCTCTCTCCATATTTAGCTTTAAAACGATGTTGTTTCCTCGCACTTTCCTACCAATGTCCCTGACAACTTCCTGGGCGAATGCTATACTTTCTGCCATGGAACGTCCCTACACAAAAGCACCTTTCTCCTGTGAAATGATCTTGGGTAGCAACAAGCTTAACTTGTTAGCTAGAATTTTGGAGAAAATTTTATAGACACAGTTACAAAGGCTAATGGGTAGGAAATTGGAAAACTTAACTGGTGAGGGGGATTTTGGGATGAACGCAACCAGAGATGAGGTGAACACACGCTGGATCAAACCACCATGGAAGAGAGACAACATTGCATTGAAGACATTCTTGCTGACAATTTCCTAGTAAGAAGCAAAAAAGCACCCAAGAAGCCATTCAGGCCTGGGGCTCCATCCTTAGGAAGGGCATCAATTGCTATTTTGCCTCCACCAGTGTGGGATCTGATAAAAGACCAGCATTGTCTTGGTCAGAAATGCATACGGGAAGCGCTCCTAGGAAGTCACCTATCTGCTCATTGGCTTCAGCCTTGAACAAGTTGGTAAAATAGCTAATCGCTTCCTCCTTAATCCTTGAAAGCTCGAATGCTCTCTCTCTCTCTCTCTCTCTCTCTCTCTCTCTCTCTAATCCTTGAAAGCTCGAATGCTCTCTCTCTCTCTCTCTCTATGTTGTCCAACTGAATTTCAGCAATCCCCGCTTTTCTAGCTCACTCCAAGTTGTATCTGTTTCCTACATAGCCCGCATCTAGGAGGTCTGAACGCTGAATGGCTTCGACGAATTCTATAGAACTAGATGTATCTCTAACACTTCTATTTCCACCCAATCTCTCCGAGTGGTTGGTAACTTCACTGAACTCCCCACAGAGTACTGCCCAAGCTCTTGGACTGTGGCTAGCTATAGTGAGCAACTCATTCCACAAATTTCTTCTGAACATGGGAGAACATTTCGCATAGACTATAGATAGCTAGCAAACTACAAGTTCACCACCAGACTGAATTCATAGACGAACTCTATAAGATTGTTGTTTTGGAAGCCCAACCCCCCCCCCCCCCCCCCCCCCCCTTCAGGAACATTCGAAAGGGAAGAAAGGAACCCTAGCTTGAGACCCATTCAGATCCACTTTTCCTCCCTTAACATAGGTTCTAAAATCGCTACAATACCACAAGTTTCTGCTCCCCAATATATCTCTTTATCGTTTTGATGGTAGCTCCATTTCCCACCCGACGAGCATTCCAAACCGGAATTTTATCTATCTGTCACACAACCCAAATTCACGGCCCGTCTCATCAGTCTTCTCAACCTCCCGTACCAATCTACCGAGCTGTTGTTCGAATTAATCTTCCTGGATTTCCCTTTCTTCACCTGGGTCCCATGATGAAGCCGCAACCTCCCCTCCTTTGCAACTCACCGTCGTCCGCTATTGATGCTCTATCCCTTCTATTATGGTTCCAACAGGAGCCTGCTCAGCCAACTCTAGTTTGACTACATCAATTCTCTATATCTTGGCTCACATCCGGAGGAGTGAGGAGTGACTCTCTCCCGGTCTTCCCTACAACCAGGTCCCTATCAAATTGAGCCACCCGACCTGTTACTGTTTCTGAAGAAAGGAGAGATATCAACCTCCAAGTTGAGTGCTAAATCCGCTCCCCTCTCTAATGGAGTTATAAAACCAGATAAACGTCCCTACTATCTTGCCCCTCATAGCCCTAAGAATCTAGCACACAGCTAGGCAACTGGGATGGGTCTAAGTCCCTAACAAGACTCTCCCTCAAAGGGACAAAATCCATCCGAAGTTCCTTCTTAAGTCGGCCCTGGATATCTTGCCAGGTAACACTTCTTCTGCCCTTAAACGCCTCTGAATATCCCCAACCACTCCATCCCAGTGCTGCAGCCAGTTATTGTGTCCAATGTTCTAGACTAGAGTGAGCTGCTGGCCAGATTGAGGTAGGGGAGGCGCATCCCAAGAACGGTCTTGCTGTCACACACCATCTTCTGTCTCTAGGCCATTCTACATGGTGGTCCCCTCAAACTCTCGAGCACCAGCCGCTCGGTGAGAACCTTCACTCACTTGACTGTTAGCGCGTCCTAACGAGACTTCGATACAGGTCCCTTCAGACTAGGGCTGTCAACGGCTTGGATCATGATCCGTATTCGATCCAATATAATCGAATTCGGGCCAATAATAGGATCAGCAGGTCGGATTTGGATCTGTTTAATAATCGGGTCGGATTCAGATCTACCTCGATCCTCTCCGGTAATGATCCGATTAAGCCAGGAAAAATACCCTAAATCCCTAATGCACCTCTCAAATCCATCCAGCGTACCACTCTCTCTCTCTCTCTCTCTCTCTCTCTCTCTCTCTCTGCATCTTGCATCTATGCACCTCTCTCTCATCTCTCTCTTTGCATCTTGCATCTATGCATCTCTCTCTCCTTCTCTGGACTGCTCGTCGGCCACTGGAGATGGACGAATGGGTGCCGGTTTCTCTGGATGGGCCGTTGGCCGCCGGAGACGAGCGAATGGGTGCCGGCTGTCTCAGGTTTGAAATGCTAAGTAGACACAATAACCCCACAGTGGGTGGGTGGGTCATGAGTGCAACGTGTGACTAACCGTGTGTGTAAATTGCCTAGCTAACAGGGTGGGCCCTACCATGATGTATGTATTCAGAATTGGATAAGATCATATTCGGGTCGAGTTCGGATTTCTAGATATTTAAACGGGTCGGGTTTGGATCATATGCCTGCGATCCAAATTGAATTCCGGTCGGATACAGATTAGATATATCCTTAATCGGATCGGATACGGATCATGACTGATCTGGTCTGTATCCGATTCGTTGATAGCCCTACTTCAGACTCATGAGCTCCCTTAGCTAGATGTCCACCTGCACTCACTGGATTGATTTGCTTAGAGGATCCTAGAGAGTTGTGGTCACAGACAAGAAGTTGGACATTAACGTCCACTACTGGGCCTTTTTTAACATTGGGATCCTGATTAGCCTCAGGGAATTCACCTATTGGAGATTAAGGACAGCCATTTGACTGATGAGCATTACCACAAACATGTGCAAGGCACTCTTGAATAGCACATATGACGTTGCCCGTGCATGGAACCACTCAGAGGGATTGGTTTCTAAGGGGCCAGAGAGCAAACACCTAGCATGCGACCATTCAAACCTCTCTCTTTGTTGAAGAATCTTCACTGAACCCACATCCTGGTGGTCTATCCACCATCATCTACCGGATCTCCCACGCTACCTGATGGTAATCCCAACTCCCGATAGCCTTATCAATGGTACATGTTTCCACTAAAGCCAAGATGGAGAAGGATTGGCCTTCGACCCTTAATTCAAACACCTGATGGACGTCAATCCCTAGAGGAAGCATGACTCTGACTCTAGCATAAGCCTAAAAATGTTGAACCTGGATCCAGTATCAATCTCCATAACTTCGCCAAAGCAGCTACCAAGATCAGTAATGACCGATTCAAGCCAAGCATGGGACGAGATCCCATAGATGCGCAGCCAAACCCTCTCTTAGCCCTACACTGCCTCCAAAGACCAAGCTTCTGCCTGGCTCAGCCCCATATCTTGCTGAAGTTTAATATCTGAAAGAAAATCAATCAGTTCACCCTTCATCTTAAACACAATGAGGAATCTATATCAGGGGCAATTCTAGCGAAATCGAGCGCCAACGTAGAAAATCTGGAAGCACGGGAAGCTGCTATTAGCTTGAGGATAGAAAACCCTATATCGATCATTGTGCCCACAACAGCAAGTTCGCATTCCTTCCTCTTCAGGTTGACCGCAATCAGCTCGTATTGCTACCCCCTGATTCGAACCCTCCGAAACAATCGGAGTAGAACCCCTAACAATCTCTACAAATGATGTCCTAGGGTGAGTAGGATGGTCTGATCTCACAGCTTTCCCTCGAGAGTCCTCTTTATTGATGGCTGGAAACGCAATCTTAGGGAGTGAGTTTTTCAATTTCGCCTCATGAGCCATGACAATCCGACCATCAATACGATTGCCGTCCAAAACACCCCTAGAAGCATTCTCATCATTTGTGTAAAGAAAACATACGAAAGCAAAGCCTCTCGGATGTGAAGTGCTTGGATGCTTGGGCAGATGGACATCGACAACTTTTTCATATCTTGAAAAAATCCCCCAAAGGTCATCAGAAGAACAATTGTAGGAGAGATTTTCCACAAATTAGCAATGCTCACCGTTTCTCGATTTGTTATCATGAACCCCTACCTGATGATGAATATGATTTCCTCTCCCAGATCATCCCCTGCTCCTCCCTGATGGATACCTCAATTCCTCCGAGTGCCTCTCCTTGAAGGGGTCCTGTCTTAGGGCCGACTCCTCATCCACCATCCCGCTCGCTCCCGCTTGTCCTCTAAGATTTTCCTTCACCTTTTAGATTACCCTTATTCAAAGGGTACAGTCCCCACATATCGGATTGCAATAATACATGAGGATGCTTGGAACAAACCTCTCTAGCAAATGAGAAACCCCTTCAATGTTCAATTGTAATAGGAATGCGCCTACTGCCTCTCTAGCAAATGTGCATGAGATCTACCCATTCATAGGGCTGCATACAATTCAATTTATGATCAATTTATCGATAGAATTGAATCGAATCGTTCTCCAAGATCAATTCAATTCATTTTTTTTTAAAAACAATTCAATTTCAATTTTCGGTTCGATCGATTGAATTGAATTGAATCAATTGATCAAATTGAATATATATATATATATATATATATATATATATATATATATATATATATATATATATATATATATATATATATATATATAAATAAATTAATGGATGAAATAGATACATCATAGTGTGTTTTATCTATGCCATCCATTCATTTTTACATCTGAATTTATGAAAAAATTTTAAAAATTAGAAAGATATATATCTCAAATTACCACACCACTGCAAAACAATGGGGATTGAACGTTCACCATTAAATTCTTCCTAAGGCCCATTGTAATGTTTATTTGCTATCCAACTTGTTGATAAGTTACATAGACCTAGAGGAAGGGAAAAAAACAAATATCAGCTTGATACTAAACTTCTAAGGCCCCAAAAAGTTTTCAACAATAAGTGTCAATCTCCCACTGTTTTCTTGTGGTGTGGTCCACTTTAGATTTGGATATGTCTCATTTTTTGGAAAATGTCTTAGAATCAGAAGGAAAAATGGATGGAGGGCCTAGATAAAACACAAACAACATGGTGGGGCCCACAGAGCTTTGAAACCACCCTTCTGCATATCGCGCCCATCCAAGAGTCCAAGACAAATCAAATTGCCTACTTAGTAACTTAAGGCGCTTGGCGTACTAAGTAAACTCTGTGGGTCCCACGGTGATTTATTCATTTTACCCACCCTGTTCATCTACTTTAAAAGATGATTGTATTGCTCGAGCCTAAAATTAACACGTATACAAAGCTTAAGTGGCACCACCATAGGAAACAGTGTGAATTGAACCTCTACCATTTAAAAATTATTGTAGGTCACAGAAGTTTTAAATCAAGCTGATATTTGTGTTTTTCATTCATACATGCCTACTTGATCTTACGAACAGGTTGGATGACAAATAAACGTCACTGTGGGCCCTAGGAAGGTTTTGGAAATCATTATTCCCATTGTTTCATGTGGCATGGTCTACCCAAGTTTCGAATATGCTTCAATTTTGGGTTCAACGGTTAAAATGAGCAGGCAGAATGAATGGACAGTGAGGTAAACCAAATGCATTCAAAGTAGGCCCCACTAAGTTTACTTAGTACAACAAAAGTATGCTAACTTACTACGCAATTTGAAGTTCGCCCAAGAGTGAATTAAGTGTGACGTTGGTAACAACTTAGTGGGTGTTACCCCTACCGTGTGGGGCCTACCTTGATGTATTTTTTTGTATATCCATTACGTCCATCTAATTTTACGTCTCATTTTAGGACATGATCCAAAATTATAAGAAGATCAAATCTCAGGTGGACCATACCAAGAGAAAGAGTGATGAATAACCATTAAAAACATTTTTCGAGCCTCAAAAGCTTTGGATCAATACAATCTTTCTAATTTTCATGTATGGACTAGTTATTATGCATATGTTTTCAGAAGTATTTATACTAATATTACTGTTTGAGGTACTATAAAATCCAAACCTATAAAACTTATAATTTTTCAATTTGCAATGTGTGAAAAATCGAATCGAATTGAATCAAACAATTCATCAATTAAATTCCAAAAAAATTAGGTCAATTCAATTTCAATTTGAAATTTTGAAATTAAGATCAATTCAATTTCAATTTTAATTTCAAAAATTTAAGATCAATTCAATTTCAATTTCATCCAAAATCGAATTGATCGAATCGATGTGCTGCCCTACCCGTCCATCAAGTGCACCATAACATATTTGGCCTTGACCGAGAACATCACAACAAATCCCAAATTCAATGGGCCTCACTGTTGTATATTGTAAGATGATACCTAATATTAGAGCACTATCTTTATAAGGAAGAGCTAATGAGTTGTAAGAGATCTGGACAATCCTTGCAAAGATATCAGTATAATACTTAAAACCTCTAAATGCACATGATGTGGCCCAACTGAGTTTTAAAATAATGTAATTTTTTGGCACATCCCTTAATCTTGGTGAGAATCATCATATGATTGGATTGGATGTAGTATATAAACCACTGAGTGCCCCACTCACAACTAATGTTGGATATCTCATATAGTTCAAAAACTTGAAAATTCAAGCGATGTCACGTGGGGTTCGGTTGACTCGAAGACTCGACTTGATATTTAATTTTAAATTAATAAGAATATTGAAGTACTAAATATTTATTTAATAGGAAATGAATATAAAAATCAATATCAATTACCACACATTAAATGCATAGCTTGTTAGTAGAGTCACTTAACCCTCTAAGAAAGGTTAAGGGTTTGAATATCAATCTCCTCACATTCCATTTTTATCTTGAAAAAGAATCACCCAATGAGTGAATTACTTCTAGTTGTGTCAAGTCAACTGAGTTAGTGAGCTGAGTTGACCAGTCTAGCTAAGTCTTGACTGAGTCAAGCTCGCCAGGAGCTCGAACTCTTTCCGAGTCAAGTTGACTCAACGAAGTTTTGAGTGTAGTCACTTAAGTTCTATAATTATGGGGCGTTCCCAACCCTTCTCTTGCCTCATGGATTGGTCTACCAGGTAGTATTCAAATAGGCCAATCATTTACGCTATTAAAGACTCATTTGGCCACACTAATAGGAACAATATTAAATTTCTCCTTGTTGGAGATGTCTTCAATCTGGATACTGCTGGACTTGAGATTAGGGGGTCTTCGGTCAACCGACGAGCCTTGACTCGGTCGTCCAAAACTCATCATGTTGATCTATGAACTCTCTAAATAGATTTGGCCAAGTTCGGTCGCCCGAACTGTCGGATCGATCGACCAACGGTCGCTGCGCTATTTAAGTCGATTTTATATTATTTGTTTCAAATTCTAGTTTTATGCTATATAAAGGGGGGTAATGTGGGATTAGGGTAATTTCCAAAGGGGTCAGGATCTTAGATCATGTTTAAGGGTTGAGTGAGTTCTAAGGAGAGAGAAAAAGCTTAGGTTTCCTCTTATAGGCTTAGATCTGGGTAAGTTGTTCTTCATCTCTTGTAACTTCGATTTCGTAGTGATTCACTTTGTGCCATGGTTTTTTTCCCGAGAGGAGTTTTCCACATAACATTCGGATTATCTCTTATGTGTTTATTTACTTGTTGCCATTGTGATTACTTCGTTTGATTCCACTCTAAGTCCCTCTCTTCCCCGGGTTCCCAACAAGTGGTATTTACGCATACGTTGGGAAGCAGATTGAATATGAGATGAGGTATCAATGATGTCCAGCATAAGATTCGACATGAAGAAGTATTCCGGGAAAACAACTTTGAACTTGGAAGGTAAAGATGAAGGGCCTCCTAGTTCAACAAGGATTGGAAGATGCACTCATTGGAGATTGACCAAAATCTATGAAAGAAGATGGATCAAAAGGTCAATATCTCAATCCATTTATGCCTACCGAATGAGGTCTTGTATAACGTCATGAGGGAGAAGATTGTTGCTAATACGTGGGCGAAGTGGAAGAACATCGATGCGAAGAAATGTCTGGAGAACCACTTATATTTGAAGTTTCAGTTGTTCAACCTGAAGATAACGGAGGGGGACGATGCTGAAAGTCAAATTAGCAACTTCAATAGACTTATTTCCAAACTGTTGGATGTGGATAAGACGAAGAAGGACGAACGACGAAGATCAAGCATGTATTATGTTGAATTCTTTTTCAAAATCATATGAATTGTTTAAATACTCGTTGTGTGCTAGCAGGGAAACCATTAACACTGAGACCATCATTTTAGCCCTCCAAAAGGTGATGAGAAAAAGAGTAGTGGCATGGGTACGTCTTCAAATGCAGTGATTATGATGGGAATGAATTTTAAGCAGGATGTGGGATCTTTTAGATCGAGATCTAAATCCAAGGGTAAGGAAAGTCTAAGGTTAAGTGCTGGAATTGTGGGCAGAAAAGCACATGAAGAGGGATTGTCAGAATCTGAAGTCAAAGAAAGAGAAATCTGAAGATTCTCTAGGGCGGCTAATACCATGGAATCCTTAGAGGACATGAGTGATGATTAAGATGTATTGACTGTATTCAAGTCTGGGTATCTCAGCGATGAGTGGCTCTTGGATTTTGGTGCTTTGTGGCACATGTGTCTTGATCGAAGTTCATTCACCTGAGTATGACGGTGGTTCGATGTTCTTAGGCGATGACAACGCCTACAAGGTTGTGGGTATTGGTTCAGTGATATTTAATGGGATCGAGTGAGTCCTGACAAATGTGAGGCATGTCCCTAGGCTAAAGAAGAATTTGATCTCTCTTGTTGCACTTGAGGCAATGGGGTGAAACTTCACCGGCTTCGATCGATTTTGTAAAGTGTCAAGAGCACTCATGGTGATAAAAGTACGAAGGTGCGACCATCTTTACAAGTTGATCTGGAGCACTTCATCAGGTAGAGCTGTAGCGAGTGTAGCAAAATCCACGTTGCTTGGTTTGTGGCACGCATGCCTTGGCCACATGAGCGAGCAGGGATAGAAGGGGATGGAATGGAGACGGTGGGGGCACGAGAAGCAGTGGAGCTATATATGATGAAGATGAAGTAGAGATGTAGGATGGAGCTTTGGAGCAGTGGAGCTTGAAGATTGAAGCCATAGTGGAGATTGTTGGAGATCATGTGTTCAATCTGAACAATATTGAAGTTGAGATCAGGGTCTTTGGTCAACCGACAGGCTTTAATTGGCTCAGTCACCCGAAACTAATTGGATTGTTCTGTGAACTCTCTAGATAGATTTGGTGGAGTTCGGTCGTTAGAACCGTTAGGTCGGCCGATGTTTAAGTCGGTTTTGCACAATTTATTTTTAATTTCGATTTTATGCTATATAAAGGGGTATAATACGGGATTAGGGTAATCGCCAAAGGGGGCCAGGATCCTAGATCATGTTTAAGGGTTGAGAGAATTCTAAGGAGAGAGAAAAGGCTTGGGTTTTCTCTTATTGGGTTTAGATTGGGTAAGTTGTTCTCTATCTCTTGTAACTTTAATTTCATAGTGATTCACTTTGTGCCATGTTTTTTTTTCCCGAGAGGGCTTTTCGATGTAAAATATGGATTGTCTCTTGTATGTTGATTTGCTATTTGCCATTGTGATTGCTTCATTTGATTTCACTCTTAGCCCCTCGCTTCTACGGTTTCCCAACACTTTTAAGTCTTGAATCAGGCTATTTCTTGTATCTTCTCTTCATCTTGGTGTGTTACACCTCATTAACGACTTTGATGAGAGATACATACCATAGTGGCCCCAAAACACAGACCTATGGTTGGCATCCCATTCCATTGTTCTATGTAAAATATAAATAGTTTTTGGCATTAGGGCCTATCATCGTGTTTATTATCTTATAGATGTCATGGATTTTACAAATATCAAAAGTGGTCTTGCAAAATATAGAAATCTTCCTGTAAATATGTGGCACAAAGAGATTATTTTACACGTGGAATATATCACTCAAAGTAAACCAACTAAATGCTTCCATCTAGAATCCACTAAAATGCCATGCATTTGAAATTCTAAGATCATGGACAAACTGATTCCATCCATATACATACATTCTGTAACTAGGGATGTTTTCATGTTTCCAGGTGCACCACATATGTGGATGACTAAAAAGTGATGTAGATCGAGGACCCCTGATATGAAGGACGAGGGTCTAGCACCTTCCTATCTCACATGGATTAGAAATGTACGTCTCTAGGAAAAATTAGTGGTAGAATTCAACATACGATTGATTGACTAGCTGAATATCGATCGTCCAAAATTCATTCGGAGCACGAGTCTGGTCTCTTAACACTTTCGGGTTGTTTCAGTCGCTCGACCAGAACCATCAATTGATCGACCGATCGCCTGAACTCTCGGGCCGGTCGACCGACGGTGCACAACAGACAGTGGAAGTTTTACACATTTTTCTGTTTTGTGTTCCTTATTTACTTAAGTAGCTTCTTAATTATGTTTTATAGTTGCTTAAGGTATTTAAACACTTTTACAATTCATCGTTAGGGATAACTCTCTTATTATGTTCAATCAAATCTGGCTTTTGTTGTTCTTCATCTCATGGATTCGAGGAAGCCCTTGAATCATCAAGGTAGTTATCCCCCGAGGAAGACGGTGATCGACCACGCCACGTCCTTCCCTGAGTCAATTGGTATCAGAGAGAGGTCTATCCCTCAGGTTGGTGTCTTTTAACAAAGGTTTGGACAATAACCTCATGGACGATGCTCCAAGGATTAACTATCTAGTGAAAAGGATGGAAACTTTTCGGTGGGAGAATTGATAGGCCATGTAAGAGCTAAAGGCTACCTTCGACTGTATTGCGGAGGTTGTGATACCACCTTATGATCGTGGGGCATTTAACTTCCATTGATCACCGGATAGCGCAATCATGCTATTTGTAGTGCTATGCCCATTGTGAATTACAAAACCATCGATCTGAATGTTGATATTCGGAGCTTCAATGACCAAATCCACATCAAGATTTGGTTACTTGAGGCCAAGTGATTCTTCGAATACATGAAGATTCCCAAAGAGAATAAAGTAAAACTGGTAGCTTATAGGTTGAAGGGCAGCGCTATGACTTAGTGGGAACTAGTTTAGTGCAATTAGGAACAAAAGATGAAGGTGTCAATCTGCACTTGTCTGTGGATTAAGAGACGACTGCAGGCACGATTCTTATATGGCGAAGATGAACAAGACACTCGGTTCATCATTGATGAATGTCTGGTCTTTGTGGGAATAGAAAAACAACTCATAACTTTTAAAGTGGAGGGGCAGTCTTCCATAATTGTACAAAATTTTGCCACAAAATCTGAGGACAATGTGTTAGTTCTTGATGGGGTAATGCAAGTCCAAACTAGGTCTCTGATATACAACCCACCATCATCTCAGCAATGGTTCAAAATCTTGAGAACGTTGAGGAGGCTAATACCCCAGTCATGGAGGACAAGGAAGAAGGATTTGTACACATGGCATGAGTGGTGGAGCCAGTTTTCCAGGAATCTGTGAACATTTTAGGACATGTAATGCCAAATTTATAGGAGTTCAAGGCGATGGTGTTCGCCAAAATTTTTTACTTGTCCCCTATGCAAGAGACTAACCTTTCTCATGTGGAGCTTGTCAGAACAACATGAAGAAGCCATCTGTCGATCAATCCTAATTTGAGAAGAAAATAGAGAATTTTACCATCCTGTACCAGAAAGAGAACAAGGATGCCTATTGTGGACCAAACCCGTTGAAGAAATCGAACACGTATCGTAAATCAAGTCCAATGAAGAAGTTGAGTGTGATTCCTGACCTAAGTCCAAAGAGAAACTCAAGGATGGGTTTTTTTTTTTCAAGTGGAGGGGTCTGATGTAGAACGACGACCCCCTGATGAAGAATGAGGGTCGAGCACCTTCCTATCTCGCATGGGCCAGAAACGTCTCAAGGAAAAAGTGGCAGAATTCATCATATTTGGGTCAACCGACTGGCCGAATTCATCCAAAGCACAAGTCCTATCTTTGGACAATGTGGGGCTGTTTCGGTCGCCTGACCAGAACCATTGGTCAACTAACCGATCACTCAAACTCTCAGGCCGGTTGACCAACGATGCCCGATGGACAATGCGGACTTATGCGAACTTGCACGTTTTTTTTTGTGTGATTTTTTCCTTATTTGTTTAGGACTCTTTGATTACGTTTAGGGTTTTTTTAAAGTAATAAACACTCGTTTGGACTCGTTATTATTCATTTCTCTTCATATTATTAATAAAAAATTAAGACTTTGGTCTCTTCTCATCTCATGGATTCGAGATTTCTCTTGTGGATTCTAGAAAGTTCTGGTGGATTCCAAAGAGCCTTGTGGATTTAAGGTAGTTATCCCTTGAGTAAGATGGTGATCAACCTCATCACGTCCTTCCCTGCGTAAAAAAGTTGTTGAATATTGACTTGTGTTTTAAATATGAGCCAAACATCTTGGTTGTTCATTACTCATGCTTAGGTCCATTAATCATGTTGGTCCACTCTTCAATTGGACCATAACACATGGACGCATTGACACAGAATATGGACAAATGATCATTTTCTCTAGTCAATATTCAGTGGACATTCATTTTACTAGTCTGCGTGCATATCTGGCCTAATTTTTGTGCAAGGCAACAACACAACATTTGTGGCACAAGTTGAACCATGCTTTGAGCTGGGTTATGTACAAATGAGGTATTTATAAAACTAATACTTATTGACATGCTCCTTTGCAATGTTTGTGGAGACAACTTATTCCACAACTATGGTTGTGGTGCCCACTATGGTCCATCTATGGAATCCAAGCTTGTCCAAGAAAGTCACCCCAAGAAGAAAATGGGAACCTCTAAAACAAGACTGATCCAAACATCACATGGGGCGCCACTTGAATTTAGAAGTTTTCAAATGGTGTCCATTTTTTTCTATGTTGTGGCCCACCTAATGATTATAGTCTTGATTTTTTAGGCATCTTATATCATGGTGTGGCTCACATGATATGTAGGTCGAATGGCATACATACAACATGGTGGACCCCACACGGACAGTTAAATAACCTATACATGTAGGTAAATAAGTTACCCACATGCTGGTCCGGCTGTAAACCGGCCTTAATGCAGAATTGAAAGGGCAGTGTTATGCATCGCGTATGGAGATCAAATCAAATAAACTAAACTAAAATTCATACCTTATAGGGCCGCTATGTCTGGAATCTATTTCTCGAGATCTTCCACACCTCACACCCTAACTAAAGCACCAGGATGGGAATAGTTGCTTCAACGGCATGTAGGATTGGGGACCTAGCCGTGTTTATATAGATATAAGAGGTGAGGAGTTTAAAACCCATCGAAACTCCTCTCCCTTAGGCTTTACATGAATTTAGTATTCCTAATCCAACTATAACTCTATGCATGTAACACAAATGTAGCGCACCGCCCCATATGTGATTTTAGATCAATCACAACTTTAGTAGGGTACATCGGTATGCCCGATCATATTATCTAACCCCTAAGGAAATTTAAATTGTTGATGATCAATTACTCCCACTTTATAAAAGTCTTACATTCTCCGACTTAGGCCACATTGATCAATGTTAATGTTTAATTTTGACAACATCTTAAAAACATGTTTTAATTTAAAGAAAATATCTAAATGGTTAACCAATGCAATTGTTTGATAAAACGGGCAACGCTTCAACAATCTGGTCCATCAAGACTACTAGTATTGGATCACATTGACTAACATAACATTTAATGGGGAAGTAAGACTAAGCATAGCCATGAATGTTACTAACCTTAATGACATAGATAAAAGACTAAGAAGTGTAGTATGAGGATTACACATGCAGTGTGATCATATGTGCATATCCTTAAGAGGTCCTGGAGCTTTCACGTTTCCAAGGAAACATAACTTTAATTCTACTTACTCAAAATAAATTGCGCATACTTAAAGAGAAGTAAAAATTAACTTTTTGTCAGAATCATCAAGACTTTATAAAAGAGATCTCTTTAATATAACATGCTCAACTCCCACTAACCGAATACATCTGTGGGATCAAGGAGTCCCATGAATGTTACATTCTCCTGAAATAATGTGATGGGGAGCCCTTTAGTGAGCCGATCTGCAATCATCTGTTTAATGCTGATGAACTCTATTGACATTAGATGCTTGTCAACTCTTTATTTTATAAAAAAAATTATTAATATCAATATGTTTTAACCTTGATGAGTGCTTGTTATTGTTAGAGAAAGAACCCATAGCTGAGTTGTCACAAAAAATTCTCAATGATTTCGAAATATGCTCCCACACCCGCAAACCTAAGAAGTAATACTGTAACCATAGTGCCTGATTTGATGCTTCATGACAAGTAATAAACTCAGCTTTCATGGTAGATGAGGCTGTCGTCGACTGTTTCATACTTTCCAAGACATAGGCCCACCAACCATCATGAAGATGTAGCCTGAGGTAGACTTCTTTATATCAACGCAACCAGCATGATCTGCATCTGCGTATCCAACCAACTCCAAATGGTCAAACCTTCTATATATGAGTTTGAAGTCCTTAGTCTTTTGCAGGTAGCGTAACACCTTCTTTCCAGTTGTCTAATACTCCATTCTTGGATTAGACTGATACCTGCCCAACATTCCAACTGCAAAACTAATGTATGGTCGCATACGGACTTGAGCATATATGATGCTTCCTACTACCGAAGCATATAAAATACCCTTCATTTGATTCTTTTCCAAATCATTGTTAGGACACTAGAATTGGTCGAATTTATCACCCTTCACAATGGGTGATTGTCTAAGAGCACAATTTTGCATGTCATACCTTTTGATTACTGTTGAGCTCTTAATTGTGCATATTCTAACCCCAATTCATCACTCATTGTGCAAGAGTTTCATGATTTAAAGACTAATTAAATGCATGTTTGGTGATTGCAGGATTGAGAGTGGACTCAGCCTAATTAATGACAAAGAGACGTCTTTAAGAACCTTGGATGAAGACCCAAGGTGGGCCGAAGGAAGAAGGAAGCAAGGAAAGAAGAAAGTAGAAGAAAGAAAGGAAGAAAAAAAAAGAAGCAAGAAGAAGCCGACCGGTCTTGACCGGTCGGCCAAGGGAGCCAGACCGGTCTTGACCGGTCAGCCATGTACGCTGGACTGCTGCTGGAGATGGTCCGACCGGTCTTGACCGGTCGGCCAAGGATGTTGAAACGCTGGACCTTTTTCCAAAGAAGGCCAGACCGGTCGTGACCGGTCGGCCCGCCCAGTCTGACCGGTCGGCCACGTGATTCAAAACAGAAATTGCTATTTTAGCGCCGATTTTCTCTGCGCACTGCGTAACTCTTACGCAGATTCTCGATCCTTCTGAAGTTGTGGAACCTCCATACTATTAAAGGACACCTAGGGATCGTTCCTAGGGTATCTTAGAAGGGTTTAAGCAAGCTTGGAAGCGGCGGAAGCGGATTTTGGAGTTCCACAACTCCTTCTAGTTTGTTTTGCTGTTTTTATGAGTTTTTTGGTTGTTTCATGTTTCCTTGGATCATGAGCAGCTAAACCTCTTAGCTAGGGCTAAGAGGTGAAGCTTGTAGTGGATCCAAGATGTTTCGATTCGTCTTCAGTTGGTTTTAAGTGTGGAATTCAAGTTTATGAACTATGGTTTGAAGTTTATACAAGCTTTAAGTAGTTTTTCTTAGTCTTATGATGACTCATGGATGTTTGGGAGAATTACTTAAATTCTTAATTGGTTTGCATCAGTCTAGACCTGTATGATCCGAGGAATTGGAGTGCGCTCTAGTACTATGATCTTCATGCGGGGACTTCCTATCAAAGTTCTATTTTTCTGAATTTCTGTAATATGTATGGACTGTGCATGTGATTTGAATCAAGTTCAAATCCTGATCTAGCCTTGTCTTGTGACAGGACTTGAGGATGGTTATGATTGTGAACTGAACCTTTTGGAATGGGGACTGACCTATGCAATTGAGCATGCTCAGCTCAGCCTACATTGAGTGAATCCTATGCATTGAACTTACATATAACAGATTGTTTGGTTTAACAGCTATATCATCCGACTAGATAGATCTTAATATCGATTCTAGTTGAGAGAGTGAGAAACCACAGTGGATTGAACATCAAGGATTACTACAAGTGGATCCTTGAACCCCTAGTGCCTTTTTATAATTGTTTACATTCAAGTTAGTTTAAAAATTGTTACTCACATCAATCTTATTCAAAATCTGGTTATTAGTTTTCAATAGACACTTTTGAATGTGTTTGTGAAATCCTACATAAGTCTCTGTGGATCGACCTCGGTCTTACCGAGTTTATTACTACATCGCAACCCTACACTTGGGGAAGCGAACAAGTACCCAATCAATATAGGCCCTCTGTGACAGGTTAAGCAGTTTGTGTGATTTGTCACAACGTATCTTAATGTCAATGACATAAGAAGCATCACCATGATCCTTCATCTCAAACCTTTAAGATAGAAAATTCTTGGTATCGCTCATTATCCTAACATCACTACTAGCCAACAATATATCATCAACATATAAAACCAATTTGACACTAATACACCAATCTGCAGTGTTTTCTACAAAACTATATGAGGGAATCACTTCATGAAACTTTAGATACCACTACGCCTGTTTCAACCCATAGATGAATTATTTTTAGTTTGCACACCATGTGTTCTAAGTCATCGATTGTAAAATATTCAGGCTGCTACATGTATACGTTCTCATATAAACCTCCATTGAGAAACATAGTCTAAAAATTCATTTGGTGCAATTCCAAATTCATATGAGCCACACGAGTCATTATCATCCTAAATGAGTCTTTCTTAGACACTGGTGAGAAAGTCTCTTTAAAATCAATGCCTTCAAGTTGGTTAAAACCTTTGATAACATGTCTGGCTTTATATCTTTCGATATTACTCTTAAAGTCCTGTTTGGTTTTAAAACCCATTTACAACTAATCAGTTTTATTCCTTAGGGTAATTCAATAATATCCCAAATTTTATTGACCCTCACGAATTTCAACTCATCCTTTATATCATCAATCCATCGAGAAGAGTTAGCACTTGTTCGGCTTGTGTAAAGGATTCAGGATCCTTTTTCACATCCATGTCAAACTCGTATTCCTGCAAATATCGATATAATTGTCTGGAATCACAGGCCTCCTCTTTATATCTAATCTCCTTAATGGCTCACTTTCTGGAGTTTGATTTTGATTTCCCTCTTTAGTGGGTTATATAGAGGGTTCATCGTGATGATCTTCAGTGATTGCAGGGTGAATTGTAGGATTTATGTCCACACGATCTAGAATGGTTGTGACAGGAGTCACATCCCTTTCATCCTCAAATACAAAATTTTTAATGTTTATGATCCCATTATTTTCAGTATTTTAAATGAATTTGGCATTCCCAGTCTCAACAATCCTGATGGGATGAGAAGAACAGTGGAATCAATAATCTTTTGATCTTTCTAGGTATCCTATAAAGAAACATCTTATAGTTCTATGATCGAGCTTTCTTTCATGCGGGTTATACACTTTGGCCTTAGTAGGACATCCCTAAATGTAGAGGTATCAGAGACTTGATTTTCTCCCATTCCACAACTCAAAAGGGGTTTTTATTACAACCTTATTGGGGACCCTATTATGGATATGAACTGCGGTTTTAATCACATCACCCCACAGAGATTATGGCAATGTCGAATTGCTCATCATGCTACACACTATGTCTATTAGAGTGCAATTGTGCCTTTCTGCTCTAAAGTTCCAGGCATGGTGTATTAAGCGACAATGTCACAATCTTATAGGTATCTAGTGAAGGGTCCTGAATTGCGACATGATTCATCATATTTGCCATAGTATTCACCACCACAATCAGACCTGACAACTTTAATCTTCTTATTGAATTGATTTTATACTTCGACCTTATAAATTTTAAAAGCATCCGGGGCATCTGATTTTTCATTTATAAGATAGAGGTACCCAAAGCGATAGTAGCCATCTAATTAAAAGTAATAAAGTATTTATGTCCACTCCAAGATGCTATAGGGAATAGGCTATAAATTTCCGTATGTATCACTTCTAAGAGTCTCACACTCCTACTTTCACCTTTCTTCCTCATTTTGGTCGGTTTATCTTTAATACAATCTATGCAAACTTTATAGTCAGAGAAGTCTAGAGAATGAATAATTACTTCCCACACTAGTCTTTCCAATCTCTCACAAGAGATACGGCCTAATCGCCTATTTCACAAAATGGAGAAATTTTTATGCTCCAATTTTCATTTAGATCCCACTTTATTTCTATGCAATGCATTTATGTTATGACATGTGAGGCATTTAAGTCCAATTGGTATAGGTTATTAACCATACTACCAGTACCAACCATATTTGAATCGTAGTAGATATTGTACTTTCATTCTCAAACTTAGACATATAACCAGATTTGTTTAATTGAGTAATTGAGACTATATTGCACCTTATGGAACATACATAAAATATATCTACTAGATCCAACATATGACCTGACTTTAACCTAGTCCTGCAGATTTTGACTGCCTTTACATCAACTTTAACGCCATTACCCATATATACTGATTGCTCTGTATCAATTGGTGGTCGGCTCTATAGAATATTCTGCATGGAATTACAAATGTGAATAGTTGTACCAGAATTTATCTACCAAGAATCTTCCGACACATTAGTCAGATTTGACTCAAAATAGACCAGGACGTGATCTTTACCCTTCTTTAGGACCCATTAAAGAGTCATTGCATTAACTTAGTGTAATCTATCTTCTGATGGCTCGGCCTAAAGAAGAAGCAGTTATCCTTCTCAACCCACTTATTACTTGATCGATCTTCAGGTTGATTGTCAACTACAAAACCCAAAGCTCCTTTTATTAAGTCATGCTACACTTTTCTTTTTTCCATTATATCCATGTTCCTAGGTTACTAGATGAGCATGATAAATCTTATCCTGCTGACCAAACATTTCCTCCATTTATGAGGTAAGGTCATTTGCCATGCTGCTTGGGGTTAATTTTATGAACTCTTTCCTTTTGGGACATTTAGACCGGTTAAAAGGGGAGCAGAGTTGCATTGAGTTGGAATGTTTACATAATACTCACATTAGTCAATTCAAGAATAAAACTAAATATCAGGCAAATTATCATAAATTTAATTGATTGGGGCCTTCAATTGAATTTTCGAGGATAAAAATGGGCCCAACCTGTCAATCCTGGTGAGAATCAGTCACATCATCATTACTCCTCCCGTGAGAGGTAGATATGACATGCAAGTGACTCTCCCGAACATGAAACTAAGTAATGTCGATATGTAAATCTGAGACACTCATCACCTATGAGTGGAATGGGTCTCTAATCTGCTTTACACCACCAGCACCATTTACTCCACACCACTTATATCCCTTCAAAACAGTGATCTTTTGCGTTTTCGTCACCGTCCGTATTGAATGCAAACACAACCATATGCAATCCTCCCACTACCCCCAATATCAAGAGTTAAATCCGTAAAATCTTCACTGACTAAGGCCATTGTGGTGACTAACACAATTAGTTCATAACACAGATACTTAGACTTTAGGATTGCGAATATAATCCTTTCCTCAACGGATTATCTAAAATATCCAATTTGGCCTAAAAATAGCTTGCATCAATTGTTGAAATAGAGGGGATCTAAAAAGGAAACAAATGGTAGGTTTCTCTCTCCCCTTTCCTTTTAGATCAATAGACCATGTTAGCTCTCTGGAGTATGAGTAATGGACCCACAACTTAGTTGAATTGAGATTCTATATGATCTGGACATCGTCAATGAGCAACCCAGTTCTGGCCCTTAACATTCACAGGATGGACGGCCTAAATAGAATGTTTAACCTGATTCAGATGGACAATTAGATCCTTATATTAAAGTTCATAAATGGACGATTCAGATCCGACATATGAGGTCCACGTGATGGAAAGTTCAGCCGCTTAATCATTCATCTTGTGAACAGTCCAGATTGTATACTCATTTTAAACTAATTAGATGGTCCAGATCTAAGATAAAATCACATAAACATGCTTTAAAAGGGAAGACCCATACACAAACATTAAATGGGCATCCAACAGGCCTTAAAATTGGGTTAAATTAAGATGGTTATGGGCCCAAAATAGGAGCCTTCATCTGGTCAGCCACCAAACCTTAATTGGGCCTAAAATTATCCAAAGTGGGTCCACGAGGTGGTCCCTACGATGAGTGGATAGACAAGCCGAATTTGAACCTAAACCCAACCTGAAGATCAACCCATACCAAAAGCCTGAAATCGGGCATTTTACACGTTACTCATAGCCATGGCCCACCCGAGATCTTGAATAAGTTTGGTCCAATGGATGGCATAAAAGGAAAATCCCCATTATCAATTAAAGTATAGGCATCAAAAGGGGCCTATCCAAAAAAGATCACAGCCAGTCCGTGGCCCACAAAGAAGGCCCCCTGGATCTACCGGCCCACGGATATGGTCCCAGCACAGGGTTAGAAATGTGCATAGGGCCATTCATTAGGCCTTCAGACAAGGTCCTCATGTATTAAACAAAATGGGTCCAGGACTTCCTAAAAGTTTAAAAAAAAAAAATCCTTCATAGCCAAGTGCTAAGAGAAAAAAAGGGGAGGGGCGAAACCCTAACCCCAGAGTTGTCGCTGCTACCGTCCCCATCGCTGCCTTCTCTCGGAGGGCCTACGTCGAATTTTTCGATCATATTGTCTTAGGTGGCGAAATCAAACCTGTAGGAGGAGCTATGCCTAGACACTGGTTGAAGCATGCCGATTTTGTTGGTTGTCTTAGGCCTTGAGTCCAAATCCCTGTTCGATTCAGGATCTAAAGAAAGCAAAGGTGATAGAGACGGAGAAGAGGAACTTATGGGTTCACAGCCCACTCCATGAATGTCAGCACTGGTGCGCTCCTTTTTTTAGATGAAAGGGGTTCACCATATTTCATGGCTACCAGCAGTCGGCCCTAATGATGACTCCGTGAGCCTTCACCGGCAGTCGAAAATCATTGTAAAGACCTTGCCAATTATGGCGATGCCAAGCCCAGTCCTGATGTCGGAAAGAAGATCCGACTAGGGTTGGATTCAACTAAATTCGCAAACTGCCAGAATTCACCATCCCCAAACGATATCCAATGATCAGCGCTATCGGCCATGTTTGCCGGTGCAGCATAATTTTTTTATAGTAATAATTACCCATTTCAATCTCACGGATGGAGGCAATAATAGACCATGTTTCTATCGCCGTCAAACACTGGATTCCGAAAACGAATGCCATGACCAACGGTCCATATCTGACTTGATAAGTCCATAAACAGAGCCAAGATTTGGTCCAAAGGGGTCCACGAGCAAGTTCACTAAAGGATCCGCCCTTAACGATGCATAGTTGGCTTTGATACCAACTGTAAACCTTAATGCAACATTGAAAGGATTGTGCTATGCATCGTGTTTGGAGACTAAATCAAATAAACTGAACTGAAATTCACACCTGATAGGGCCGTTATGTCTGGAATCTGTTTACCGGGATCTTCCACACCTCACACCCTAACTGAAGCACCGGAATGAGAATAGTTGCTTCAACACATGTAGGATTGGGGACCCCGCCCTATTTATATAGATATAAGGGGTGAGGAGTTTGAAACCCATCCAAACTCCTCTTCCTTAGGCCCCACACAAATTTAAGATTCTTAATCCAACTATAACTATGTACATGCAACACAGATGTAACGCATCACCCCTTACATGATATTAGGTCAATCACAGCTTTAGTGGGGTCCACCAGTATACTCGATCACATTATCCAACCCTTAGAAAAATCCAGACCGTTGATCAATTAGGCCTACCTTATAGTAGTCTTAAGCTAGTTCCATGGCTCAAGTAGTAGACAGACTTTGTTTTAACATGGAGATCATGGGAACGAGTGGCTATGTGATGTGGGTGTGGATGTAAAAGAAAATTTTTCTCACGTGCTAATTGATATCATTAATTAGGCTTGATCGGCCACCATTGTGGCGAATTTGGTAGGGTTGGAGCAATAATAAATAAAAAAAACTACCTACTTATTTTAGAATTCACATTCCGATAGCTTTATTGATAAGCTACCACATTAATTTAAGCAATTATCCCGAGTGTACCTTTGGTTACATTTCTTCACTACGGCTTGGATTTGCATGTGAACAAAGGGGTGGGAAATTTGGCTGGGTCTTGCCGTGATGTTTATGTGAAATCCACTTCAACCATCAAGTGTGTCACTTCATATTAGGTATAGAGCCAAAAATCATCTCCGTCTATCATTCAGGTGGACTACATGGTCAAAAGTAGTATACAGGGCAACACTCACCTTTCAAATTGTTTCCCTTTATATGGCCCACATGAATCATAGATGGGCCACATTTTTTAGCCGAGGCTAAGCTTTGGTGTGGCATCTAATTATAATGCGTGGAGTGGATTTCATATAATCATCATGGTAGAATATTTCATATAATCATCATGGTAGACTATGTAAAAATTGCGGGTGGTTGTCTCTACCATATGTTTCCTTTGGTGTGCTCACCTGAATCACAAGATCTAGTTTAGCCTAAATGTTTTTCCCTAGGCCTAATGTGAGTTTGCATATCTAATGGTTGAAGTGGATTTCACATAAACATCATGGTGGGCCCGTCAAAATAAGAGTGGGCATTCCTCTTTCAAGTGACTAAAAAGTTGGAGATTTCCTCTTTATAGGGGCACTCTCAAGTCCAACCAGTTGGACCACAGTCTGCGGTTCACCTAGTGGATTGCTTCCAACCTGTTAAGTGTCTGTGACATCCAATCCTCCTAGTAGGTTGGCCCCACAATGAAGATCACCTAGTGCAAAATTTCATCCCTAAGTGAGCCAAAATATAGAAAACAGTGTATAACCATTGACTAATGGAAAAATACAAGTGTGGTAGAATGGGTCAGTGGATGCACCTGATTTTTGCATGAAGTGTTCCTCATGGTGTGGCCGACCTATTGGGAGGAATGGATTTCACAAGTACTTAATAGGTTGGAAACAATACACTCGATGGACTGCAGACTATGGTCCAACCAGTTGGAATTGTGAGTAACTCATATATGTATATATATAAAAGGAATCTCATGGGAGGCCTACTGATCTTTGATAGGACCCACTATGACGTGTGTGTGCGTGTGTGTGTGTGTGAGAGAGAGAGAGAGATCTACTTTGATCATTAGATGCAATAAATCACATTAGCTTCAGGGGGAGAGAGAGAGAGAGGGGGGGGGGGGGGGGGGGGGGGGGGGGGGGCGGTGGGGACACTAACCATTAGATGCCACACCACCCTTGATTTTTATAGGACCCACCATGATGATTATATAAAATCCACTCCAACCATTAGATGGCACACCAAAATTTAGGACTATGGCCCAAAAATCATATCCATCCATAATTAAGGTGGGCCACACAAACAGAAAAAGTTAGGAGAATAAGTGTTGTCCTATACACTATTTCCAATAGTGTTGTCCACCAAAATCACTAGGGCTCAAAAATCATATCCATCCATAATTCAAGTGGGCCACACAAAGGGAAAAAGTTAGGACAATAAGCATTGTCCTATACACTATTTCCAATAGTGTTGCCCACCTAAATCACAGAAGAAGCTGATTTTTAAGCCCTATGCGTAACATGGGGTAACAAACCTAATGGTCTAAGTCAGATTTCTAATAAACATCATGATGGGGCCCACCAGAGGCACCCTTACCAAATCTCAAGGTGAGTACTCAATGTTTTTTCTTAGTACACGAATGTCACTTAAATTAATGTGGTAGCTGATTGGAAGCCTGTTGTGATAAAAAAAAAAAAATTTAATAATAAAAAAAAAACCATACTAGAATTTAAATTCTATAGTAGGTATGTACCTTTTTTGAAAAATTTCGTATAAAAAAGACTTCTAAGGTTTATATGACATTTTTAGGGTCTGTTTGGTAAAACTTTATTTCAGCCCTTATCACTTAAATACATTAGATAGGTTTATTTTCAGTAATTTTCTAACATTCGGTGTGTTTTACAAATCCAACAACTTAATTGCTTAATTTGGATTTTCATAGAAAAAATTAGTATTGTTTAAACTTCCCTCTCTTGATTTAAGACTAAACAAAATTTTGTCAATTTTGACCAAAATATCCATAAAAGGTTTTTTAAATGACAGTTTTACCCTTTTATATATACATGACCTGTTAAAGCTTTGAAAGAACTCCAACAGCAAAAACGCTTGCAAAGTTGTGTGTGCCTCACCATGACGTATGTGTTATATCGACACCATCCATATCTATCTATTTGGCTATATCATTTTAGGGGATGAGGCCAAAAAGGAGGCAGATCCAAAATGCAGGCAGAGTACCACACCACAAAAAGCGGTGTGGACAATGACGTTCCTAGGGGTTATCATGATGTTTATTTACCATCCACCCTGTTCATAAGGTCACACAGGCCTGGATGAAGGAAAAACTCCAAAACTTTTGTGCCCCACAAGAAGTTTTCAATCATAAGCATTTAATCCCCACTTTTTTCTATGGTGTGGCCCACTTGATCTTTGGATCTGCCACATTTTTGTGTTCAGGCCCATTAAAAACTTTTTGAGGGCCACAAAAGTTTTGGATCAAGTTGATATTTGTGTTTTCCCTTCATCTAGGCATGTGATCTTATTAACTGGTTGGATGGCTTAAGAAGTGTTTATTGGTGGACGTCAATGACCATAAGAAAATCTTGTGGCATGGTCGATTTGGATTTGCTTCATTTTTTTGGGACCATGCCCTGATAGGCCATATGGATATACAACATATACATCAAGGTGGGTCTATGGTCAGGGTAGCGCCCACTATGGTGTTAGCCCTGCTGCTCCACCAAAACCAAGGACTCATTCGGTACTGACCCCTTTAGTAGCTGATGGAAAAGCTCCGTCGGCCCACCATGATGTATGTGTTTTATACACGCTGTCCCTTATTTTTCTAGATCATTTTAGGGCAACGGCCCAAAAAACGAGGAAGAATCAAATATCAGATAGACCACCCCATAGGAAACAGTATTGATTGAACACCCACCATTAAAAGCTTCTTGTTTTGGATTATTCTCTCACAATCAATTGGGACCATTCATTTCCCTAGCCATTCATATTTGATTCTATGAGGGACAAGCAATCAAAGTTGGCCACCACATAATGGACAATCTACATCAATGATTGGACTTTTTTTTTATAATCAATATGACTGGTCCATTTTAATAGCCATTAATTGGATAATTAGATCATCCAAGGAGAGCAATCTTTTGGGAGGGATGGTAAATCAATGGTGAGTCCTATGTAATGGATGATCCAGATCAATGATTGGACTTACTCTCTATGCAATATGTTTCATCCTTTATGGTGGGCATTGATCAATGGATAGGATCATTGAATCAAAGTGACTTTTAAGAGGAACTAGCCACCAAAGTTACGACCATCGTGATGGATAGTCCAAATCAATTAAAGGACCTTCTCTATCATAATTAATATGTTGTGTCCATTTTTCCTCACCAACGATTAGGTAAAATTATCAAACTAAGGTGATTTAGGATGGATTTGCAATTAGGTCAACATAATGGATGGTCCAGATTAATGAGTGGACTCTCTCATAAAATACAATCTGGACCATCCATTTTCATGGCCATTGATTGGATAGATTGGATCATCCAATTAAAGTGACTTTGTGAGATGACAGTAATGAAAGTTGGGTCCCACATGATTGACGATCCAAATCAATTGTAAGACCTCTAATATGATTAATATTAACCATCCATTTTCCTCACCATTGATCAAATGGATAGCATTATCTTATCAAAGTGGCCTTTCACATGATAGACAATAAATGACTAGGCATTTTCTATGAAATCAACTACTTGCCATCTATTTTCCTAGCCACTGGTCAGATAGTTGGATCATTCGATCAATATGATTTAATGAACTTTGGGGATCGATATGCTATCAAAGGTGGGCCGAACGTGATAGAAAACCCAGACTGATAGAATTGGTCCAACAATTGATTTAAATTCTATCAAAATAGGTTCACATTTGATTGCCTTCCCCTCTAAATGTGAACCTATTAAATAAAAGTGTGACTTAAAGTTTCTTGGCCAAGAGGTTCACATTTTTAATGTTCTACATTAAAAACTAACAAGATGTTACTAAATTATTTATTATTTCAGTTATACAAAATTGGAATTAAAAAAGTTTTGTATGCCAATAGGACCCTTACACAAAGGTGAATAAGAGTTGTAGAAAGGATTTTTCTACCAACATTCTAGAGGATCACCTTCCTAAGACTATGGAAAAGAATAAGGGAGAAAGACTAGGCTAAGTTTTCTAAGCCGTACCATTTTTTATTTTTATTTTTTATAAATATTATGGCCCACCTGATGGATCGACCAGCCTGATTGTTGGGAAAGACCAACTCAACAGACCCCCCAGATGAATCAATTGGATATTACACTAGCATGCCACACCAGCACATAGGGCTATCAACGAGCGAGGTTTGGCCAGTCCAAGCATGGGCTTGTGATAGGCCGAAATGGATAGGCCGGAGCTCGGTCCCGTAAGTTAATAAACGGCCAGCCCAATCCTGACCCTAGCAAGAGCACGAACCTATCTATCACTGATGGAATTGGAATAGTTATTTAAGAGAACGTGAACTACTATTAATAGTCTTCTAAGAAGCTTAATTCATATTAATAATCATTTAGAATATGTTAATTACTATTAATAAGAAGCCTAATTCATATTAACCATTAAATATTAAAAAGCACATTTAAAAAACAAGAAGAAAGAAAGAAAGAATTAAAGAGGTTGAACTTTTAAATACACCTTGGAAACTATAAATCGGCCATGCTAGGTTGACCTTCGGCTGCGTTGATAGGCCTTTATACACAATCCAAACTTAGCTTGATTAATAAATGGGTTCGCTTTTAGGCCCAGGCCTTGTCCATCAAGCCACATACAACCACTCGAAATGGGCCAAGCCTGGTAGCCCATGGGCCAGCCTGGCCGATTGACAGCCCTACTGGCACACGGTGGTTTTAGATGGGATGTCTGATGGATACGTGTGAGCTTAGCAGACATGTAGTATTCACACAACAGAGAAGTACTAGAAACAATGAGGATATTGAGGGGGAAAAAAAAACCGCAGGCCCGTTCCATCGATGTTCAGTATTTACTGACTAAAAAAAGAAATAAGGCAAAAAAAAAAAATTCGCCGTATATAGGATCTGGCCCAAGGAAAATGATGGTTGTCACCAATCATCGGACCATGTGACCCCCATTTGACGGAAAATGCTGGTGAGCCTGAGTGCATGTTAAAAACGAAGTCAATGGGCAGTCGAGAGAGAACCATACCGGAAAATACTAGCAAAGATTGTTGGATGCTGTTTTTCTGGCAGTAGGAAAGCTCTCAGCTTTCAGCTTTTGGAATAATAAGTTCACGGACTCACTCAAAATCTCAGAAGAAGAAAGGAAAGGAATGACAAAATAGTCGATGAAAGGATGGCTTTAAAGATTGAAATGCGATGCTTTTCTTCTTCACATGGCTTCCTTATATCTTGTCCAGCAAGAGTGCTGAGTGCACTTGCGCTATGTTGAGTGCACTCAAATCAGATGTCGAAAAGATGCAGACATGTGAAAGATCCGGGCAACTCATCAGGCTATCCCCACTCATCAGACGTGAAAGATCGGGGCCACTCATCAGGCTCTCAAGAAAGTAGGCCAAAGTGATTGCTAGGTGGGTTAAACATTTGAGAGCATTTGGCCGATGTTCAAAATTACATGCACATGTGTGGCATAAAATTTTGATCTTGCACACGTGTTTGTTGCTCCGATAGTGTGAAGCCTTAGGTGAGTGCACTTCAGAAGGGACCCCACATGCCCTAAACTTAGGGTTACATTAATCACCCGTACTTGTTGAATGGCCTTCACTGTGGACAAGGCAGGGGGTCATCCGTCGAACAAATGTTATGGTCAGGCGATTGTATACTCTAGATATTGCAGAATGGTTTCTGGACAATTTTGGATAGGTTTGGTCAACCTAACTTGGAGGCTTGAGCGACTGACAATATTCAGAATTACATGTAAAAGTCTTTGTTTGTTTTTTACATGATCGGGTGATCGAACATGTGGTTGTTGAGCGATCGAGGGTTGGTTGGGCCGTGTTGAGCGACCGACCAATCAATCGTTGATTTCTATAGTTTTGCAAGATTTTGCGTAAGTTGTTTCTAGTTTCAGTTATATGCTATATAAGTAGGTGTAATCAGGATTAGGATAGTTCTAAGGCTTGCTTAAGGGTTTGAGAGAACTATGTGAGAGAGAAATCTAGGGTTTCTCTTGGCGCTTTGATCTGGATAATGTTCTATCTCTTGTAACTTTGTTTTCATAGTGCATTGATCGCTTTGTGCCATGATTTTTTTTTTTCGCAATGGTTTTTCCACGTAAATTCATATTGTCTCTATGTTGTATTTGCTTTGTGTGATTGTGTTTGTCTTGTTTTATTCTACTCTGTGCTTCCACGAGTTCTCAACAAGTGGTATCAAAGAATATGTCAGGCAGCAGATTTGAATCTGAGAAACAATTTTCAACAGCATCTAGCATGAAGTTCGACTTTGAGAAATATTCCAGCAAAAACAACTTTGAACTATGAAAGGTGAAGATGAAGGGTCTTTGTTCAGCAAAGATTGGAAGATGCACTCCTTAAAAAGTAACCGAAATCTATGAAAGAATAAGAGTGAAATGAGTTGGATCAGAATGACAATATCTCAATCCAATTGTGCCTAACAAATGAGGCCCTCTATAATGTCATAAGAGAGAAGACGATGGTCGATACATGAGTCAAGTTAGAGAAAAATTATGCGAAGAAGTCTCTTGAGATTCATTTGTATTTGAAGCTGTAGTTGTTCAATCTGAAGAAGGCAGAGGGGGCTGATGTTGAGAGCCATCTCAGTAACTTCAACAGATATATTTGTAAATTGCTAGATGTGGATGAGGAGATTAAAGACGAAGCTCAAGCTTGTATTCTGTTGAACACTCTCACAGCATCGTATGAGTCATTCGAAGAATCATTCACAACATTTAGAGAATATGATGGTGGTTCGGTGTTCTTGGGCGATGGCTTTGCCTACAAGGTTGTTGTTATCGGTTCGGTGTGAATTAGAATGCTCAATGGGATCGAACGAATTATAACAGATGCATGCCTTATGCTGAAGATAAATTTGATATCTCTTGGTGCACTCAAGGTAATGGGTGTAAATTCACCGGGTTTGCTTGTGTCCTTAAAGTCTCAAAGGAGGTACTCATCGTCATGAAAACATAGAGGAACGGAAACCTTTACTGGTTGATCGGGAGCACTTTATTAGGTGGAGTTGCAGCGTCTGTAGCGAATTTCATGTTTGTACGTATATGGCATTATGCTTAGGCCGCATGAACAAGCGGGGTATGAAGGGACTTTCTAATCGTTATTTGATTCCCGCAATTAAAAGTCTTGATTTTAGTATATGCGAGCATTATATTATGATAAACAATCTAGATTATCATTTAAATTTGGAAAACATGTATGTAAAGAGGTGTTAGAGCATATACATTCAGATGTATGGAGGTCGTTGCCTGTAGTTTTTGGTAGAGAGTTGTCATGGTTTATTTCATTCATTAACAACTATTCTAGAAAGGTATGGGTCTATTTTTTGAAACATAAATCCAATGTTTTCACCACCTTCAAGCATTAAAAGGCTATGGTGGAAAAACAATTAAGGCAAAAGGTGAAAGTGTTGGTGACAGATAATGGTGGAGAATTCACTTCAAAGGAATTCAATCAGTTTTACAAAGATGAAGGTATCATGAGACACAACATAATGCGCAACACGCCAAAGCAGAATGTGTGGCTGAGCGGATGAATCAGACTCTCTTGGAGAGGCCTCAATGCATGATTAGTAATATAGGGTTGGGCAAGGAGATGTGGACTGAGACCATTAACACGGCTTGTTAGTTGATTAATCGGTTCTACTTTACACCAATCAATTGTAGAATTCCAAAAGTAGGGTGGAGTGATCAACATGAAGACTACTCGGGATTGTGTGTCTTTGGCTATAAGGCTTACTCATATGTACCGCCAGTTGAAAGAGATAGGCTAGACCAAGGGACCAGAAAGTGCATTTTTGTGAGCTATGGTGATGGTGTGAAGGGATACAAGCTATATGACCCTATCATATGGAAGATCACTTTGAGCTAAGATGTCAGGATGAAAGGTCCTTGTTCCGTAAGGATGAACCCAAAGAACAAGAAAAATCAAAGGTGATAGACATTCAAATAGATAAAGATGAGACGCAGGCTAATACTGAGACGCATAAAGAGGTACGGGATCAGGTGGAGCACCCACCTATGAGAAGGAATCCACCAAAGGATCATACGTTACCAGCTAGGTACAGGGATGACTTGAATGTTCCATTCACCCTCATTACAGATGAGGGGGATCTATCTACATTTCATAAGGCTTTTTATGATGCAAATGCTGAAAAGCGAAACGTGGTAATGCATGAAGAGATGGACTCCTTTTACAGGAATGAGATGTGGGAACTGGTGGAGCTAGCTTCCTGTCAGCTGTAAAGCGATCGAGTGTAAGTGGATATTTAAGAAGAAACATGATAGGTAGAAGGTAAGGTTGGTGGCAAAGGGATATGATCAGAGAGAAGGTGTCGACTTCAGCGAGATCTTCGTGCCAATGGTGAAGCAAATATCTATCAGGTTCGTGTTGGCGCTAGTTCCCTAATATGACCTTGAGCTGTAACAGATGGATGTGAAAATTGCTTTCCTACATGGAGAATTGGATGAACAGATTTACATGAAGCAACCAAAAGGTTTCAAAGAGAAAGGGACAGAGAACAAGATCTTCTTGCTTAGGAGGTCATTATATGGCCTGAAACAATTACATCGGCAGTGGTATAAGAAGTTTGATTCCTTCATTATGAGTCAGCGGTTTACTAAGAGTGTGTATGATCATTGTGTCCACTTCAAGACATTGACTGACGGAAAGTTTATTACCTAGGTATTGTATGTAGATGACATACTTATTGCCAGTCATAACATATGTAAGATCGACATACAAAAGGCTCTGCTATAAGGGACGTTTGAAATGAAGGATCTGGGGCTGCAAAGAGGGTTCTCATCATTGATATACACAGAGACAAGGAGAGGACCAGGCTTTAGTTAACTTAGAACGAATACCTTGGGAAGGTATTGGTGAAGTTTGGGATGGATAGGGTAAAGCCGGTTGTCATTTCTCACGCGGCTCACTTTAGGCTTTCTTCTGAGCAATGTCCTAAAACAAACGAAGAAAACGAAGTTATGTCTCATGTGCCTTACTCGAGCTTGATGTAAGTCATGATTTGTACGAGACCAGATATTTCAAATGCGATGGGTGTTAACAGATTCATGTCAAACCCCGACAAGCAACATTTGGAGGCTGTGAAATGGTTACTTCGGTATATGCGAGGTACACAGGACTATGTCTTAATATTTAAAAATTTCGGGGACAAATTGTTTGGGTATGTGGATTCTGATTACGCAGGCAGTGTTGATAGTAGGATATCAACTTCCGGTAACTTGTTTGTGCTAGTAAGTGGAGCAATCAGTTAGATGTCGAAGCTTCAATCTATGGTGACTCTTTCTATAACTGAGGTGGAGTATATAGCACTGACAGAAGCATTTAAAGAGGTAGTTTGGTTGAGGTGAATGATAAATCAGTTGGGGCTTCAGTGGGAGTCTGTGCCGATTAATTCTGACAATGCAAGCACTATCAATTTGCCCAAAAACTTTGTTTATCAATCTCTTACTAAGCATATTGACACGCGTTTAATGTAACAGGTGGTTCAGGAAGGCGGTGTTACTCTGAAAAGGATTCAAAGGAGTGTGAATCCAATGGACATGCTTACTAAGGTAATTCCTACAGAGAAGTTCAAGTTTTGTACGACTTCTTTAGGTCTGAAAAAGGTTAAATGAAAACTTAGTACGCATGAGAAGCGATGATATAACTATGATGCAGACAAGTAGAGATGAAAGATGGAGAAAAGTAACAATGAAATTGGGATTGAAGTCTCGATGGAAATTGTTAAATGGAGCCTTCAATCTAGACAAGTTAGGGGTCAGTTGACCGATTGCTATGGTTGAGCGATCGTAAATACCCAAGATATTGTAGATCAGCCTTTGGACAATTTTTAACATGTTCAGGCGACTGAACTTAGAGGCTCGATTGACTGACGATATTTAGAATTATGTGTAAAACTCTCTGGATGTTTTTATAGTATGTTCGGGCGACTGAACATGTGGTTGTCGAACGACCGAGGGTTGTTTGGGCAGTGTCGAGCGACCGACCATTAATTGACCGTCAGTTTCCGTAGTTTTGTGCGATTTTGCGTAATTTGTTTCTAATTTTAGTTATATGCTATATAAGTTGGAGTAATCGGGATTTGGGTAGTTCCAAGGCTTATTTAAGGGTTTGAGAGAGTTTTGTGAGAGGTAAATCTAGGGTTTTCTTTTGGGACTTGATCCGGGTAATGTTCTATCTCTTTTAACTTTGTTTTCATAGTGCATTGATTGCTTTGTGCCGTGGTTTTTTTCCCGCAAGGGTTTTTCAACTTAAATTCGGATTGTCTCTGTATTGGATTTTCTTTGTGTGATTGTGTTTACCTTGTTTGATTCTAATCTGTGCTTCCGCGAGTTCCCAACAACCCTAAGCTTTGCTGCGCCCACCATGACGTCTGTATTATATTCATTCAGTCCATCTGTTTTGATAACTCATTTTAGGGCATGATCCCAAACATGAGGCAGATGAAAACTCAAGTGGGCCACGCCACAAGGAAAAAGTGGGATGGAAACCTATGGTTTAGAAGTTCTTGAGGACCATGAAAGTTTTCAATCAGGCTGATATTTGTGTTTTCCCTTCATCCCAGTGGGAATCACCTTGTAAAAGGCTTAGATGCAATATTATACACATCACGGTGGGCCCCAAGAAGGTTTCAATGGTGGGCTTGTCCATCCGGTGGGCCCCAAGAAGGTTTCAATGGTGGGCTTGTCCATCCCCGTTGTTTCCTTTATTGTGGCTCACTTGAGTTTTGGATTTTACTCATTTCTAGGTCCATGTACTCCTAATTAAATGAGTTGGCAAAATGTATGGACAGGGTGGATTTAACACGGACATCAGAGTGGACTCCACTGAGATTAGGATTAGAGCGCATTCCGTTAGCACCGGGTCACAGGCAAATTGCGTCCCTTTGGAAGTTAGTGGGCATTTGGTATCTTGCCAATTACTTTCGAAGAAATGGTGCTTAAGCAACGAATATCAATTTTGAACTATTCTTTGCTTTGCATCTGTTCTCACTATGAATATTTATCGGTTCCTTGTGCATTAGGACATGATTAGATAGCCTTGGTGGATCCATTTCATCCAATTGCTCCCCGACTAATTTTGGTCATTGATCTGACGGGCCCATCATGGAGCCATTCATGGGATGTACGGTAAACATAATAAGGCACATGCGATAGACGGAGTGATGTTACACTCGGGCTCCACAGAGCAAGGATGCTCTGCTTTCTACCACCAACAGGTGTTGTCTACAAATGCACTTGCTTTTACTTGGAATCTTGTGCTCTACATTGCTTTTCCTGTGAGGTGCCGAACTTGATTCTGTTTCATTTCCCTTCTTTCATTTGTTTGTGGGAGAAAGCTTCTTCTCGTTTGTTTGTGATCTTGCTTAATTGCTTGCTGTCATCGTTCTTTCGGCCTTTGCTTCTTTCTTTATTTTTCTTTTTCTTTTTCATCTTTTTTCCTTTTTCTTTTATTTTTTTGTTTGTTTCCTTCTTTTCTTTTATTTTCCGTTTTCGTTTTTTCTGTGACGTCTGCACGACTGGCATGGAGCATTTTACAAATTTGTATGCGATGCTTGCATTCCTCGCAATATTTATGACTCTTGCTTTGACCACTCAGGGACAGTATTTGTAACCATGCACAGAGCCTGCTCGAAATGGTAAGCTCACTCGATCAGATGAGCTTTGAGAGAGCTCCATATAAACCAATATAAAATGTACAAGATAAGAGTCGTTACAGCCGCACTTTATCATCATCATCTAAGCCTTATCCCAACCCCTTAGGGTTATCTATGCAGACCTAAGTAGGGGCCTCCAATTTACAAGACTGTCACTACCACTGAAGTACAGACCTTCAGTTTCACATTCTAGATGCAATGACTTAAAAATGTAGCATCATGTGATCAAAACATGGACCGTTATATCTAATGAGGATAGAGACCTGTCTCCAATTGAGATCATACGTATCTCAAATGGTTGCATTTTCATTTACAATATGTGAAAGGATGGACACGATCATTTGATTGGTTAGAAATTAATAACCTGATCATCTACGGCTAATTTCTCATACATAATAGAAATCGAAAAGCATAAGCATAAACACCTATACATAATAGAAATCATAAAGCAAAAGCATAAACACCACTTAAGGTTGGTTTTTAAGAACTAAGGACAGCCTAACAAATACTTTTGAGCATAAATTACAAAGAAGCAATCACTATTGTAGAGACCCTCTGAAGTTGGATGTCTAGTGAGCCCTACTTCACAGCCTAAATGCTTTCCTAAGCATAAGATTATGTAGATCTTGCAACGCCCCAGATTTTCAGAGTTTAATTAAAAAAAAATTGGAATTTTATTTTTATTTTATTTTGAATTAAATACCGTACATTTATTTAGATTTACAAATAGGGGAACGTCCCTAGGAGATCCGATAGAGGACCCCTTACAAAAATTATTTAGAACACTTCCATAAACGTCATAGAAAGACCGGATTTCAAAAATCACACAATTTTTAGATAATTACCAAAATGTCATTAAGTTAATTTGTCATTTTTAACTATTATAATTTCCGACGATTGTTTTCATGCAAAACTTCATACATAATCTTTTGGGTATATTTTATCTGTACACATCGAATTTCAATCATCCGATCATCCTGCAAATTCTCTAATCAGAAATTTGGCCATAACCCAACTTAACTCAGATCGGCCTCATTCTTCTCGTCAACGGATATTTTTGTGGTGCCCACCTAATGAACGGAGGAAATGGTTTCTATCCACCATAGTAGACCCCGCTTGACAAACCCAACCTAAACCACGTTGTTGTACCGTGCAAGTCACTTAAAAAAAAATCATCTTCTTCTTCGCACCCTGTAATAGCGGGCGAGCTACGCTGACTACGGAGCGTGCTCCGCCGTTCTCCCTTTGGACCCCATATGATCGATCCAACCCATCCATTGGATATACGCCACACCTGAACCTATTCTTTTTTAATCCTGTAACCCACCGTTGATCCAACGGCCCACTCCAAACTCCCGTTTCCAACCCAAGAAGAACCAAGGACGTGACATCTCGGCTTTTGCTTCGCATAGACGGTCCAAACTTCACCTAGATCTTCTAGTGGACCCCATAAATCAACTTAACGGTTTCCAAAACATCCAAAATCTTCTAAATGATGAGTCTAAGTCTCCTACTCCAACTCCAACTCTCGGATCAGACGCTCCTTTCCCCACCGCCCAAGCCATCTATAAAACCGTCCATCTGTTTTTCCCCTCCTTCAGAGATCTCAGAGAGAGAGAGAGAGAGAGAGAGAGAGAGAGAGAATGGTTGAGAGAGAGAGAGAGAGTGTGTGTTTGTGTGTGTCGTGTGGGTAGGGTTCGTTGCTACCATTGCTGATCTGTCCCAAGCCAGGAGAAAAGGAATAAGTAAGAGAAGAAGAAGAAGAAAAAAAGAAGAAGGAAAGAAAGAGGAAGGAAAGAAAGAGAGGAAGAAGAAGAACCGAGTTCGTGACTTGGCCGCTGTTGGGAGAGGTAAGACCCATCCAACCCTTGGTTTTATTTCTTAGAATCTAACCTAAACCCTAAGTTTAGGTATAGATCTAATCCTAGCTAGGTAATCAAGCTGTGAAAATCGTACCCTAACCGAGTGAATTTCATTACGTAATATAGGTTTGGACCTAAACTCGATTTCACGGCTCTAATGAACATTTCCAACCATCCGACCTCAAGAGGTGAGGGTTTCCTTTAAGCCTAGTTTTAATAATATCAGATTTCTTGTCGATTCTCTGCTTAGAAACTAGAGTTTTGTTATGTGATTTCTTGAAATCGTGCTTGTTGAAATCTCTTCATGTGATTATGATTTGTATAGTATTCCTTAATGTGTACTCTGAATTTTGATGTATTTGAACCATGATTTATGCTTATGAGTTTGGAAAAGAAACCATGATGATGTATATGCTTATGTGGAGATTATGCTTAACTTACGTTTGTTATATACAAATGATGAATATGATGATTGATGTGTTGTATAATTCAGGATTTTGTATATAGATATGACGTTAATGAACACCCCTTAACCCCGTACTGATGTAACCATTTGATGCAAAGGGATGAAGCCCGTACGAGGCCTTGTTATGTTGGCATTACCATGTGGATATTTTGGATGAATATGTCTTACTGTTTTATAGTAAGAGTTAGCATTACCATGTGTATTATTGAATGAATATGGCTTGACATTGAGTATTAAGTGTTGGCATCACCGTGTATGTATTGTTGGTTGTATATGCCATGTTGTTAAGTTTTGACACTACCATGTGTGCTTTGTTGATAAGTGTCAATCGATTCTTATTTGATATATTACCTGCGATGGATCCATTGAAGTATGGAATTAATAAATATGAGAAGTTTCTTGAGCTTCCTTGAACTGATTCAGGTAAGGAGTGGTCATAAACCATGAACATCATTTAATTGGCTGGATTCTAAAGTTACTTAAGTAAATGTGAAACTAATATTCATGCATTCATCGCTAGCTAGTGAAAGTGTGCATGGGCCCGTTTCACTCGTTGGATTTTGGTGTATGGGAAGAGTGGAGTGATTCTGTCCTAATTAAAACCTCGGGTAACTAGTGGCTGGTGAGAAGAGTGGAGTGATCTCATCTCATTTAGTCAGGTGGTCTTAGCCAGAGCATGCATATCATGCTTTGCATTAATTAAGATTTCCACATGTATGTTTTGACTTTGTATGATTGTCATGTTTGGATATTATTGTGCTAATCCTAGGGGTAACCCTCACTGAGTTGGTTGTAAGCAATTCACTCCCTCCTGGGACGGTGTTTTAAAACACCATCAGATTGTTACAGGTGACGATCCAATTGATGAGCCAGATTGCAGAAAAAGGAATGTAAAGTTTTATGGCGGCTAATGACGGATAATAAAGCCGAAGCAGCTTAAGGCGAATTGTATTTACGGTTTCCATGTTTGTAGATTAAATGTATTTTCATGTAACTTGAATTAAGTCTCTTATAGAGATTAGAAAGAAGAATATTATGTTTGTAATCCACTATGTTTGAGAACTTATAGTAGAAAGTTAAGGATTTAGAATCTTAATTTTCGTCATTATGCTATGAATGCCATGAATATGCGAAATAAAGGTAAATATGTGTGGATATATTCCTAGTATATTCAGGTTAACATCCGGGAACTCGGCCCATCGTGTTGTCTACGAGAGCCGAAATTTCAGAGCATTATAGTTGGTATCAGCGCGTAAACGGGATCTCTAGGCGTGAAGCCCAACCCATCACATAATGAATTCACAATAGGGCTTAGGCCCCTACAACTAGTAATGAATTAACCTAGGAACGTCTATGAATGGTTGTATATAATGTTATGAATGTAGAAACTCACACTTAGGCCCCCCTTGAGATTATTAGGGTAGCCGATAAATGTAGAAATTTGAAATTTTTAGGATTTTTAGGAAAACTATTCCCACTTTTACATATAAATTGGGGCTCTCATCTATTCTCCATATTTAGATCAGCGTTATGTTGAGTTGTGTGATTTATTTTCCTTAAATTACATGGTTAGTTATTTTATTTAAAATTTTTACGGTTAGGCCAGATTTTCCAACCTAGCAGTAGTACCACCATTGTAAATCGTACTTTCAGAATTAGTAAATTTTTCTAGAGACTCCTAACTCATTCCCTAAAACCTCTATAAAATTTTAGACCAACCCAATGGATGGATAAATCAGAAAAATTCAGATAGTAGAGAAAATCCTGTTGACCTACTACATTTTTCAGACTTGATTAGGGTAGAAACATATGTTACCGTAAGAATATTAATATGAGAAAAGTTAGAGTTGATCCCCATCTAACCTATAGCTTACTATCAAATTTTGGGAGGAACTAACGTCTGGTTTGAGAGAAAGAATTTTAGGAGCGCTTGTAGTTCCTGCACTTCAGATTCAGCGCCACCCTAGTTCCCTTAGCCTTAAAACCCTGAAACCCCTTTGATTAGGATTGGTTTTCGTAAGACTACACCCTTAGAATTGTTCCTTGACATCTGATTATACGTTCCTATGAATTTTCAGCCCAACTCAGTACCTTAGGTAAGTTATCATGATAATCATAGTATGCTACTTAACGAACCCCCACATAGATCTTTGACCATGTATAGCGACGAAAGTAAATAGGACCTGCAAGGCTTTGATTTGCTGTATTGATGGATTTTATTTTGCGTGATCTTGTTGATAATTACTTTCTGCTCATTTTGAGAGAATACATGAAAGCCCCACGATGATTAGACTAATTAGCCACACGGAAGGACAGAATCGTACCTAACACACTGTGTAAATGATTGGATCCAAGTTCAAATCCCGAGAATCGACACTCGAAATTTCGAATTGATACTAATGAACTCAATACTCAACGTGAGTAGAAGATCTAAGTATCGGATCCAAATCTACTTGAATCATTCACCCGTGATGCCGATACTGTGTGAACCGTATCTGTGGCTTAGCTTAGGGATATTTGTGCATTCTCTTGAGATATGTGTATGTGTGCTTTCTTTTTTGATGACTTGAGTGAAGTAGACATATAAGCAATAGTAGGACATAGAACCTAGGCCGTCTAGATCTTAACATACGTTGAACTACAATACTCCTAATCTCATCTTACGTCGCACCTTTAGCCGTTCATCGACCATCGAGGACATCTCATTCGCTTAGCCACGCGCTTATCTACCTATTCTTTCACATGACCATTCGATCATGCCGACCTAATCAGCTCAGATCTATCCTCTAAAACTCTTGTTCAATCATCCCATTAGTGAACAAAAATCCTTGATAATTATCTAACCTAATCGTTCCCCTAGATTTTCATTTTATCAGCACTCCCAGACCCGAGAAATATTAAGGCGTAGATGATTGTTGGCTTAAACGACCCATCGATGTATAGAGAACCATCTAGGAAACAGAGTGCGCAGTGGAAGCATGTCAGGCTAGGGATTTAGAAATTAACCTCTAGGGCGGAACCTTGTTTTTAAGGAGGTTGGAGCGTGATCACAACTAACTTGGAATAGTGCGAGGATAACAAGAGACGTGGAGAAATAGAGGGAGATTGCCCACAATCGACTCCTAGTAAACTTCGAGGATGAAGTTTGTTTTTAAGAGGGTGGATTGTAACGCCCTGAATTTTCAGAGTTTAATTAAAAAAATTTGGAATTTTATTTCTATTTTATTTTGAATTACATACCATACATTTATTTAGATTTACAACAGGAGGATGTCCCTAAAAGATCCGATAGGGGACCCTTTACAAAACTCGCTTAGAACACTTCCATAAACGTCGTAGTAAGACCGAATTTTGAAAATCATGCATTTTTTAGATAATTACGAAAATGACATTACTTAGGTTAATTTGTCATTTTTAAGTATTATAGTTTCTGACGATCATTTTCACGAAAAATTTCATATATAAGCTTTTGGGTACATTTTACCCATACACGTCGAATTTCAGCCCTTCGATCATCCTACAAATGCTTTAATCAGAAATCAAGCCATAAATGGCCCACCTTAACTCGGATCTGCCTCATTTTTCTCGTCAACAGATAATTTTGTGTTTCCCACCTATTGGACGAAGGAAATGGTTATGATCCACCATAGTAGACCCCACTTGACAAACCTAACCTAAACCACGTTTCCGTACTGTACAAGTCACGTAAAAAATGGTCTTCTTCGTCGCTCCCTGTAACAGCGGACGAGCTACGCACACTGACGAAGGAGCATGCTCCGCCGTTCTTCATGTGGGCCCCATATGTTCGAACCAACCAGTCCATTAGATCCACGCCCCACCGGAACCTATTATGTTTGAATCCTGTAATCCACCGTTAATCTAGCGGCCCACTCCAAACTCCCGTTTCCAACCCAAGAAGAACCAAGGACGTGAGATCTCCACTTTTTCTTCCCATGGATGGTCCCAACTTCACCTAGATCTTCTAATGGACCCCATAAATCAACTTAACGGTTTCCAAAACATCCAAACTCCTATAAATGATGAGTCTAAGTCTCCTACTATAACTCCAACTCCCGGATCCGACGCTCCTTTCCCCACCGCCCTAGCCATCTATAAAACTGTCCATCAATTTTCCCCTCCTCCAGAGATCGCCCAAAGAGCGAGAGAAAGAGAGACCGTGAGTAGAGAGAGAGAGAGAGGAAGAGACCATGAGAAGAGAGAGAGAGAGAGAGAGAGAGAGAGAGAGAGAGAGAGAGGGAATGTGTGTCGTGATGGTAGGGTTCGCTACTATCGTTGCTGATACGTCCCAAGCCAGGAGAAAAGAAAGAAGTAAGAGAAGAAGAAGAAGAAAAGAAGAAGAAAGAAAGAAAGAAAGAGGAAGGAAAGAAAGAGAGTTAGAAGAAGAACCGAGTCAAGGTGAGTCGACTCAACTGAGTTTGTGACTTCGCTGCTGTTGGGAGAGGTAAGACCCATCCAACCCTTGGTTCTGTTTCTTAGAATCTAACTTAAACCCTAACTTTAAGTATAGATCTAATCATCGGTAATTAAGCTATGAATATCGTATCCTAACCGAGTGAATTCCATTACGTAATATAGGTTTGGACCTAAACTCGATTTCACGACTCCAATAAATGTTTCCAACCATCTGACCTCGAGAGGTGAGGGTTTCCTTTAAGCTTAGTTTTAATAATATCAGATTTCTTGTCGATTCCCTACTTAGAAACTAGAGTTTTGTTGTGTGATTTCTTGAAATCGTGCTTGTTGAAATCATTTCATGTAATTATTATGATTTGTATGGTATTCCTTGATGTGTACCTTAAATTTTATTATATGTGAACCATGATTTATGCTTAGGAGTTTCTAAAAGGAACCATGATGATGTATATGCTTACGTGGAGACTATGCTTAACTTACGTTTGTTATTTGCTCATGATGAACATGATGATTGATGTGTTGTATGATTCCGGATTTTGTATATGGATGTTACGTTAATGAACACCCCTTAATCCCGTACTGATGTAACCGTTTGATGCAAAGGGGTGAACCCCGTACTAGGACTTGTTATGTTGGCATTACCATATGAATATTTTAAATAAATATGCCTTACTGTTTTGTAGTAGGAGTTGGCATTACCATGTTTATTATTGAATTAATATGCCTTGACATTGAGTATTAAGTATTGGCATCACCGTGTATGGATTGTTAGTTGTATATGCCATGTTGTTAAGGTTTGGCCCTACTGTGTGTGCTTTGTTGATAAGTGCCAAGGGATCCTTATTTGATATGTTACATGTGATGAATCCATTGAAGTATGGAATTAATGAATATGAGAAGTTTCTTGAGTTTCCTTGAACTGATTGGGGTAATAAGTGGTCATTAACCTTAAACATCATTTAATTGGTTGGATTCTAAACTTACTTAAGTAAAGGTGAAACTAAGCATGCATTCGTTGCTAGCTAGTGAAAGTGTGCATGGGCCCATTTCACTCGTTGGATTTTGGTGTATGGGAAGAGTAGAGTGATCCCGTCCTAACTAGAACCTCTGGTAACTAGTGGCTGGTAAGCAGAGTGGAGTGATCCCATCTCATTTAGGCAGGGTGCTAGCTTAGCAAGAGCATGCATATCATACATCGTATTAATTAAGTTTCTACATGTATGTTTTGATTTGGTACGATTGTCAAGTTTGGATATTATTATACTAAGCTTAAGGGATAACCCTCACTGAGTTAATTGCAAGCAACTCACTCCCTCTTTGGGACGGTGTTTCAAAACACCACCAGATTGTTACAGGTGACGATCCAATTGATGAGCCAAATTGCAGGAAAAAGAATGTGAAGTTTCATGGCAGCTAATGACGGACAATAAAGCTGAAGCAGCTTGAAGGCAAATTATGTTGACGGTTTCCATGTTTATAGATTAGATTTATTTTCATGTAACTTGAATTAAGTCTCTCATAGAGATTAGAAAGAGGAATATTATGTTTGAGAACTTAGAGTATAATGTTAAGGATTCAAAATCTTAATTTCTGTCATTATGCTATGAATGCCATAAATATGCGAAATAAAGGTAAATATGTGTGGATATATCCCTAGTATATTCAGGTTAACACCCGGGAACTTAGCCATTGTGTTCTCCATGAGAGCAAAAATTTCGGGGTGTTACAGATCTTGTACTCACAACTCCTTTTTTGGATGAGAGAACATATCATCCAAGTGATAGACTAGTTATCTTTGAATGCAATATAATTTGAATAGTGGAATAAATGGATCGTTTATGCATAAATAATGAAGATTAAAAGAATGTAATCTAAATGTGTACCGGATCAAGAAGACCTTTCGAACGTCATGATGTTCTATGAGAAATGAGGTTGGTCTTTCGCACCTTACACCCTTATGAAAATCTCTCAATGAGGCTAGGGTTTTCTGTCTGTGTAGGTGAGTAACGTAGGGAAGGATGTGATGAGGTCGATCATCGTCTTCCTCTGAGGATAAAGATCTTGAATCCACAGTTGTAGTCATTTCTTTACTTGGCTTTGGCTTGCCTTGGTTGTGCAATACCTTTGGAAGGACGACATAATGACGTTCTTGGACTCGGTAAGTTTTATGAAATCGCCTTTATGACGAGGGTATTTTGAAGAACCTCTGGTCTTTAAATGACTCCTACTTTGGTAAGCTTGGTCTGCACCGTGGATTCTGGGTAAGGGCTACGATTATGAAAGGGGAAGCTATTAGGCACCCCCTTATCTCCTGTGCAATGCAAAATCTCTACTTTACGGGGCTTAACGATTTATGAGGGAGGATTCTGAGGAGTGTCCATACTGGCTTTAAGGGCCTAGGTAGGCAAAATGGAAAAATACAATAGTACAATAATAGGGTTAGGCCAAACTTCTCAACCTTTTAAGGCCTGGGATCGCAAAAACAGAATACAACAGAAAGATAATAAAGTTAGACCAAATAGTGCAGGCTTTTTAAGGCCTGGGTAGGCTAAAGTGTAAAGAAGTGGAAGCAAAATAAGCAATGAGTAGGTGCAAGTATGGGAGTGTGTAGGGAATGTGCGGAGTGGAATACGGTTTGTCGCTCAAGATGTGAGGAGAAGAAGGGGGAAATCAGACTCTCTTTTCAAGAAAAAGATATGACCAAACATCTCTGATTTCGACCCTACTCGTGGATTCCGGCGTTAACAGATGCTTTTGACTTCTCAATAGAAAGTAGGTGGAGACGGAAAGTAGGTTGAAAGAGATGGATGCAGAAGGCAGGTTGTCAGAGCACTATGGATCTGCCCTCTGCTAAGTTGTCAGAAACTTGGAAACAGAGCAAAATAATATGGGCTCCCAACATCTGGGCATTTGGTTGTGCTACTGGAGTTCGACATGAATCGAACAGTCTCCGCCTCAAGTTTCTGACAAGTCTCTCACTCTGATGACTCTGAGAAACTTATGATCACTATTGCTCTATTCTTCCCGCTTTTTCCCCCTCTGTCTCTGTGGTTTGATCAGAACTATTTAAATAGGCCCACAAGAATCTGGTACATTGCGTGGGTAATACATCACAGGCATGTGTTGGGCTGCGATCGGACAATCATTCGGCCAGAGCAGGAGTTGGCTGAATTTGAGTTGTCTGATTCAGATACAGTCACTGGGAATCCGCATTCGTAGATGCGGTCTCTTATATGGATATAGAAATTCCAGTGTCTTGTGAGTGTACTATCGTTGGTTCTCATTTAGGGTTCCATCTTTGTCCAAGCGTCACGGGTGTTCCCAGGACTGTGTCCCGCCACATGAGCATCTACTAATGCATCCGTCTTCTAATCAATCCGTACCGATAGGTAACCTCAAGGCATTGTTCTAGCTGTACAATTGCCTTCGCTAGGATCCATTCGAAGTGACGGATAGGGTTAAGCGCATTGAGGGTGGGGTATCTACAGATGCCCCTCTTTGGCAGAGGTTGGAGTACAACCGAATGCCAAAGTGAGTGGATACCCTACCTCTAAATTAGCTTTAAAAGCGATCAATTTTTGTTATCTTTCCAAGGTGACGCTTGTCGAGAGATTCGTGTGGTTTAAAGATTAACTCAGATGCCTCAAGAGGGTCGTGGAAAGGTTGTGATCGAGTGGCAGTCCTTCCATTTCTGAGGTCAACAAGTATACATTAGGGTCTACGAGTTTGGATTGCGGGTGGTTAGAGCCCCTACGCATTTTGTGGCCTTATGAGGATAACACACTTTGATCTGGAGAGGTAGATTTTGATGTTGTACATGTCCCTATGTTTGTTTGCAAGACAAGGGGTTTGAAATGGGCAATTGCCTGCATGTTTTGTGGCTTTACAGATCTCCTGCATTACAGTATGCTAGGCTTGCAAGTGCCCTGGACTGGAGCCATCCAGATTATTCTTTCTACCATTTAAGCCTTCGATTCGGTCACCTTAGCTTGTAAAAGAGCTTTTTGCATTTCAAAGTGTGGTTGTGCTAATTTAGAAGTAATCATTCCATATTCCTAGACAATTTAGCTAACATTGAGAGTTCAAGCCGGCCGTCCCATGTTCCATGTATGATCTCGGAGAAAATCGATGAGTCGGAGAAAACCAAAACAATTATTGATGTTACATCGAAACCCACTGAGGATTATGAAAGACTGCCTAGTGCCTCAGTGCCATGTGCATTGATATTTTTGAAAACTTGAAATTTGGATTTTTTGAAAAAGATCCCCACCTATACAGAATCTGGTTCCATGGGGTTTTTTATTGCAAAATATTTTTGAATTTTTTTATGAAGAGATCTGATTCCTCATACAGCGTCCGGGTTGTTCTGTTCAGAACCTAAATGGTCGATATCTGAGTTATTGCATGCTTTTGAATGGATCTAATTAATCTATCATACATTGTCCAGGTGGTTTCGATTCGAACCTGGACGACCAGGATTAGATTTATTGCTTGTTTGTTGAAAGATTTGATCCGTCATACTACGTTTAGATGGTTTTGATCGGGGCCCGGGCAGTCAAGATCAGACTTATTGCTTGTTTTTCACTAAATCTGATCCATCATACAGTGTTCAGATTGTTTCAATCGAATCATGGACGGACAAGAACATATTTATTGCTTGTTTTTTTCTAGATTTTATCCGCCATAAAGCGTCTAGATTGTCCTTATCGGAACCTGGATGGTAAAGATCAGATTTATTGCTTGATTTTGATATCGATGAGCTGTGATGGATGTACCACGAATTGTTTGCACTTGTGGTGCACTTGTGGGGCCCATTCCTTGTCGATCTAGCCAAAATGGTGCATGTGGGGCCCACTTTTTTATGGGTCCAGCCGAGAGTGGGCCAAGATTGTGAAAATTGAGAAGATAAGAATACCTATCAAAGGCATTAATGGCCTTGTTGAGCCCCCGTGCCTAGGCAGTGCATATGGGACATGTGGCAGCAGATGCGGTCATCGGGAATCCACATCCACGGATGTGGCCTCTTTGAGTTGCGTCCCTACCTGTTCATTTCCAGTGCCACATCTATACTCCCTGCTTTCTCCTTCTTCCTCCCTCGATCCTCAGTGCATTCCGCTTTGGCCTCGGTTATTTTCCTCCTTTTCATTGTTGATTTCGCCTGGCAGTTGTTCGCGAAATCATTTTTGTGGTTCCCTCAATGTCTTCTCTCACCCTTTCCGGAGCTTGGCTGGTGCTGTGAGCCTCCCTCATACAGCTATTTTCCCTCAACATACTGTTCACTTCGGGTGTCCTCTGTAGCCCCTTTTTAGGTGATGGACATTCATTCTTACTCATTGGCTCCATGGGGATTATGGGTCGATAAAATGAGGTTCCCCTCTTTTTGTCAAGGTTCCATCCCACTGTGGCTTTTGGGATGAAATCATGGAAAAAGCCATCCAGCCAGGTTGTTGAATTAGCCCAATGAGACTATCATGATGCCGAGTGAAATTGATTTGACTGTGGGATGGGTCTGCTGAGCTATTTGGGCCATGACCTGGCCTTATCCTTATGATTGGGCCGTCGGACAGGCCTGACGAGATGATTAGCCTATTAGATGGGTTTGACAAGATCGACCTATTAGATGGGCTTGACCGTGTGATCTGACCGTTGAATGGGTCTGATAAGATGATATGGTCATTGGATGGATCTGATTCATCGATCCGACAATTGGGAGGTTCAGATGAGATGTTCATACCATAAATTGGCCCTATCTTGCGATCGGACCGTTGGATGGGCCCGATGAGATTATCAAATAATTAAATGGGCCTGATTCAGTGATCCGACTATTGGGAGGTTCGGATTAGACGTTTAGACCACAAATTGGCCCCTTCTTGCGATCAGACTGTTTGATGGACCTGATAAGATTATCAGACCGCTGGATGGGCCTAATTCAGAGATCTGACCGTTTGGAGGTTCGAATGAGACGTTGGATCATAGATTCGCCCCTTCTTGCGATTGGACCGTTGGATGGTCTCGATGAGATGATTAGACCGTTGGATGGGCCTGATTCAACTATTCAACCGTTGGGAAAGTCGGATGAGATGTTTAGACCACAAATTGGCTCCTTTCCTGCAATCGAACTATTGAATGGGCCTAGTGAGATAATCAGACCATTGGATGGGCCTAATGAGATGAACAGACCGTTGGATGGGCATGATTCAGTGATCTAACCATTGAGAGCTATGATGAGACATTCAAACCATGATTAGCCCCTTGCGATCGAACTGTTGGATGGACCTGATGAGATGATCAGACCGTTGGATGGGCCTGATTCAGCGAGCTGACTATTGGGATGTTCGGATGAGACGTTCGGAGCACAGATTGGCCCCTTCTTATGATCGGCTCAATGAGATGATCAGATCATTGGATGGGCTTAATTCAGCGATCCGATCATTGGGAAGATTGGATGAGATGTTTGAACCATAGATTGGTCCCCTTCCTGCGTTCGGAAAGTTGGATGGGCCCCGTGAGATGATTAGACCATTGGATGTGCTTGGTGAGATGATCAGACTATTGGATCAGCCTGATTCAGCGATCCAACCGTTCGGGAGGGTTGAATGAGATGTTTGGACCACAAATTGACCCCTTCTTTCAATCGAACAGTTGGATGTGCCCGATGAGATGATCAGACCGTTGGATGGGCCTGATTCAGAAATCCAACTGTTGGGAGGGTCAGATGAAATGTTTGGACCACAAATTGGCCCACTTCCTGCGATTGGACCTTTGGATGGGCCCGATGAGATGATCAGACCACTGGATGGGCCTAATTAAGCGATCCGATTGTGGGATTGGTTCAGATTCAACAAGTGGGTCGCCGATGAGGCGAATCCGACGACTGGTCCATCTGATTGGTCCTGGGCAATGTTTCGACTGCTAGGCAAGGCAAATCCGGATGTTCAGAGCATCGACTAGTTTCTTTAGTGACAATCAGGTCATTGTTAAGGCCCCTATTTTCCATGCTTTTACTTGTTCATGTAGTCTTGTATTCATGTCACGCTGAGCTATTCCATTTTAATGCACGTGTAGGATGGTTCACAAACGACGTACAGATGGCTCTTCTTTGAGTTTCCAGTGCCCCGGCCAAGGACAATTGTGCCATTAGCTTCGTGGACGAGGGCATATCAGCCACTTGATGGGGTTTTCCTCCTCAGTCACAGAGGAGAAAGAGTGCAACCTGGTGAGGTCGGGCGATCGAAATTCCATTAGATGAAGCAGTTTTGCTGCTGGACTGTTTTCATAACAGTCAGGCGCCCAACAGTCAAAGTGACCGAGTGCCCGATATTCAAGATTTTTCTTCTAAACTTGCTGGAACATTTTTGGCTAGGGCGGGCGCCCGACGGTCAGATGACCGGGCGCCCGACCTGACGCGGACTGCATTACGCAGTTTCCTTATTGGGTTCTAATTGCTCCGATTTCTTACTTAAGGGGTTCCAAATCGGGATTAGGTAATCCCATCAAGGTGTTTTCACGTCCAAGGTGAGAGAGAGAAAAAGAGGAAGAGAGAAAGAGAAAAGAGAGAGAGAGAGAGAGAGAGAGAGAGAGAGAGAGAGGAAGCTTGTAAAATGGAGAAGTTGCTTGAAGAGGAGTTCTTCTGTGCAACCGTCGTCTCAACGCTTCTATGTCCTCGTGATCGGTGAGATCCTCCTACTTTTATAGTTCTCTTATTGTTTATACACCCCTACGTGAGTGAAGAAAGTTTGATCCAAGCGGTGTGTGCTTGTGATCGGTTGTAAACGATTCTTTGAGATAGTAGATTGTTTGTCTGGACGAGGTCCCGTGGTTTTTACCTCTTCGAGGGTTTTCCACGTAAAAATTCTTTGTGTCATGTGATTGATGCTTTACCTTTTATTATTGCATTATTATATCCCATAATTCTAGTGTATTGGGGAGAGAGATCCTAAGGCTTGTGTGGAACGCACCCAACAACCACAAAGTGGTATCAGAGCGTTCAGATTGATTGAACGGGGTGGGATCGGTTTTGAATTATGGAATGTGGCTCGTCAAGGATGATCAACCTCAATGGTTCTAACTGGACCATATGGAAGGCTAAGATGGAGGACTTGCTCTATTGCAAGGACCTATATGCTCCGATCTTAGGCATATCAGCGAAGATCAAGGATATGCCTGATGATGATTAGAAGAAGTTGGACCGGAAGGCGGTGGAGTTTATTAGACAATGGTTGGATGATTCCGTCTTCCACAATGTGTCTATGGAAACCTCAGCCGCTAGCCTATGGCAGAAATTGCAAGGGCTGTATGAGAAGAAGATAGCCGGCAATAAGATATTCCTGATAAGAAAACTTGTGAATCTCAAGTTCAAAGATGGTGGTTTTGTGGCTGAATACATGAATGAGGTCAGCAACATAGTGAATCAGCTCTCCACCATGAAAATGGTCATTGATGATGAACTTCAGGCTTTGCTACTGCTTAGCTCATTGTCTAACAGTTGGGAGACATTGGTGGTGTCTTTGAGTAACTCCGCGCTAGACGGAAAGGTATCCATGGAACAGGTAACAAGTTGTCTCTTCAATGAGGAGACAATGAAGAAGTCTCTGGGGCCTGCTCAATAAGGGGCCCTTGTGACACATGAACGGGGGAGAGGAAAAAATAGAAAGGGTGAAAAGGCCCGAGATAAATCAAGAGGCAAGTCGGTTGTCAGGAAAGATGTTGAATACTGGAATTGTGGCAACAAGGGCTACTATAAGCATGAATGTCACAAGAAGAAGGGTGACAAGAACGGTAAAGGAAAGGAGAAGGAAGATGAATCAGATTCTACTGCGGTCGCCTCAGATGGTGACATTGTTGTTATTCTTTCGGCAAATCACGATGTTTGTATCACGACTTTGAGTCAGGACACTGACTAGGTGATAGACTCGGAAGCCTTGTTTCATGCGACTCCACGCAGGAATTTCTTCACAAGTTATAAGTCAGGTGACTATGGGATAGTGAAGATGGGAAATTCTGGTGTTTCGAAGATCGTAGGGGTCGATGATATTTGTGTGAAGACCGATGTGGGCTACACATTGGTTCTCAGGGATGTAAGACACATTTCAGACCTTCGCCTCAACTTGATGTCGACGGTAAGGTTGGATGATGATGGCTATGAAAGCCGGTTTGTTGGTGGGCGCTAGTAGCTCATCAAGGGTTCGATGATCGTAGCCAGAGGAAATAAGTATTGCATCCTTTACAAGGCAAGTGCAGTGTGTGCAAGGGTAGGTTGAACGCAACAAAAGATTCAGCTACTGACATGTGGCACAGGCGTCTTGGCCACATAGTGAAAAAGGGTTTAAGCTACTAGCGAAGAAGCGGCTCCTTCCAGATGTAACAGGTATACCTCTCAAAACCTGTATTGACTGTTTATCTAGGAGACAGCATACAGTTTCTTTTGTTAAAACTACTTCTCATATTAATAAAGTACATGCATTAAATTTGGTTTATTCGGATGTTTGTGGTCCTATGAGGACAAAAACCTTAGGTGGGGCATTGTATTTTGTCACGTTTATAGATGATACATCTAGGAAGGTTTAGGTGTATGCTTTGAAATCCAAGGACGAGGTCTTTGGTGTGTTTAAATTGTTTCATGCTATGGTCGAGAGAGAGACAGGTAGATCATTGAAGTGCATCCGCACTGACAATGGTGGTGAATACATAGGTGATTTCCACGAGTATTATAAGTCACTGGGTATACGGCATGAACAGACGGTTCCCAAGACCCCCCAACATAATGGTGTAGTTGAACGTATGAATCGCACCATTGTAGAGAGAATCAGATGTATGTTATCCCATGCAAAGTTGCCCAAGATATTCTGGGGAGAAACAATGCACACAGGGGTGTATTTGATAAACAGGTCTCCATCAGCCTCGTTGAATGAAGAAGTACTTGAGAAAGTGTGGACTGGACGTGATCCATCATACGATCATCTCAGGGTGTTTGGATGCAGGGCATCCGTTCACGTACCAAAGGACAAGAAGTCCAAACTCGATATGAAGATCAGGCAATGTGTGTTCTTAGGGTACAATGATGAAAAGTTCGGTTACAGGTTGTGGGATCCGATCGAGAAGAAGCTCGTCAGGAGCAGAGATGTGGTTTTCATTGAAGATCAGTGTATAAAAGACATTGAAAAGTTAGAGAAGACCCAACCCAGTTCAGGTGAACTGGAAGACATGGATCCGATTACTCCTCCCGTGATGCCTGATGACGGGGGAGTACAGCAAGGTGCAGAGGATTAGGGAATCCTTACAGAAGATGGATAGGGGGCTCACTTAATCACTACAAGAAAATGACTTTTTACCGACGGAAGTATTACCGATGAAATTATTTTCAATGGGAAAAAACATTTTTACTGACGAAATAAAGAAATCGTTTGTAAAAATCACTCCAGCTTCCCGCCACGCCCGATTTACTTCCCGCCATACACTTTTACCGACGAAATTATGATTTCGTCAGTAAAAAGTTTATTGCCGACAAAAATACCTGTCACTAAAAAATTAAAACAGAAAATTTAGCTTTTACTGACGAAAATTTTCGTCGGTAAAAGCAATTATTGCCGACGATTATTGCCTGTCGGTAATAATGTGTGATTCCCGCCAAGTAAAAGAGAGGACTTTTACCGACGAAAATTTTCGTCGGTAAAAGTATTTAAAATGACTTTTACCGACGAAAATTTTCGTCGGTAAAAGTCTATTTTTTTAATAACGCCCAATCAACCCTCATTTCTCTCTGTCTCTCTCTCTCTCTCTCTCTCTCTCTCTCTCGGCCCACCCTTCTCACCTCTCCCTCAGCGCCGACCACCGGCTGTCACCGTCACCGGTGGCCCACCCGCCGCAGCCGACCACCGTCCCCGGTACCCACGCGCCTCCACCGGCCTCCGTACGCCGCCGCCTCCTCCAGTAACCCTCTCCCCCTTCCTTCTTCCTCTATTTCCTCTCTCTCTCTCTCTCTCTCTCTCTCTCTCTCTCTCTCCTCATTGTTGATTGTGGGGCCCACTACCAAAATCCAATGCATGTGGGTCCCACCATCGCTGTCCAATGCATGTGGGTCCCACCGTCGCTTTCCATCGTCCATTGCATGTGGGGTCCACCTTAGCTGTCCACTATTTGGTGGGGCCTACTGATTTAGTAAATCCCTAATTAGGGATTTCGAAATTAAAATCCCCTAATTAGGGATTTCGAAATTAAAATCCCTAATTCCTTCCTTAATTAGGGATTTTAAATTTTAAATTCCAAATTTGTGATTTACAAATTAAAAAAAATGAAATACCTAATTGTGGGGCCCACCGTCACTGTCCACTGCCTGTGGGGCCCACCGTCGCTGTCCACTGCCGTGGGGCCTACCGTCGCTGTCCATTGTTTTAGATCAAGCATATATTTGTGCGGAGAAACTCTGTGGGGCCCACAGTGATTTACGTATTTTATCCACTCCATCCATCCATCTTAGCAGGAAATTTTATGTATGGTGCCAAAAAATGAAGCATATCAAAATCTAAAGTAGACCACACCACAAGTGTGAACTGAATGTCTATCATTGAAAAATTCTTAGAGGACACAGAAGTTTTGGATCAAGATAATATTTGTGTTTTCCCTTCATCCATATCCATGTGATCTTATGAACAGGTTGGATGACAAATAAAGATCACTGTAGGGCATGGGAATGGTGGAAATCATTATTCCCACTGTTTCCCATGGCATGGTCCACTTGAGATTTCGATATGCTTAAATTTTGGGCTCAACCACTAAAATGAGGTGGAAAAACATAAGGATGGAATAGATAAATCACATACATTCTAGGTGGGCCCAACTGAGTTTACTCTACACGATAAGAGCGTGCGGAGTTACTCCGCACGCAATCCGATTCCCATGGTGGGCCCCATACTTATTTATTTACAAAATAGTCATTATGTATTTGATTAGACTTGATTCATGGTGTTGATGATTCTGCCATTTTCATGTGCTTGTGTATCTGGAATTGATGGAGCAAACTCGGATGTGCGTACCTGTGGTTGATTTATGTGGATGTATGTTGTGGATGTATTTGGCTTATTATTAATAGTTATTTTTTGTCCACAAATGGTAGTATAATAGAATCAGTTAGCCCATTTAGAGATTTCTATATTTTCGAGCATAGATAAAGTGTGTTTTGAAGGTATAGAAATATGCCAAATTGTCCTGTTGGACAGTCCAAGGTCGGATAGATTGGAATGTTCTCGTTGTTTGTCATTTATTACATGCTCTGTCATTAGTTTCGTGCGGTAACTCTCTTATTCTCTTTGGATATGTTTCTTATGTTTATTTCCATTGTCAATTTAATCCACACAATGTGTGGATAGTTGACGTGGAAATGAAATGTAAGATAAATATATCTGGAGAGATAGGGGGAGATGCTATCGAAATTTAGGCTTAGGCATTTAAATGGAAATAATGATAGCATTTCAATCTATCCATCCTTAGATGAGCGACTGATTGTATTATATTATCATTTAGTGGCAAATTAGATAACGAACATGATACTTATGATTAAGAGTAGTTGATTGATATTGATGTTGAGCGGTGGTCCCTGGAAGGTGGAAACCGCTGTTATGACCATGCTGAAGCTGTCCTGTTCCTATGGACAACAATATGGGTGGCCTGGCCATTTGGACAGGCCCATGTTTATGTATTAGCTCGAAATTAATGGAGCAGACCCGGATGTGCGTCGGAGCTATCTGGGTGTTGAGCGGGGGTCCCTGGAAGGTGAGAACCGCTGTTGTGACTATGTTGAAGCTGTCCATTTCTTATGGACAGCAATATGAGTGGCCTGGCCATTTGGACAGGCTCGTGTTTATGTATTAGCTCGAAATTGATGGAGCAGACACAGATGTGCGTCGGAGCTATCCGGATGTTGAGCGTGGGTCCCTGGAAGGTAGGAACCGCTGTTATGACCATGATGAAGCTGTCCATTTCCTATGGACAGCAATATGGGTGGCCTGGCCATTTGGACAGGCCCGTTTTGTGTGGAGCAGACCCGGATGTGTGTTAGAGCTATCCGTGAGTTGGTTGAGTCTCCAAGACCTACACCCTAAACCCTAAACCATAAACTTAAAACTAAAACCTATTAGCTACGGCTAAACCTAAACCTAAACTCAATTCACCTAACCTAAACCTAGACCCAAACTCAAAAACCTAACTCTAAACCCAATCCAGAACCTGAAATCCTAAACCTAGGCCTAAACCTAATCCTAAACTCAAATCACCTAACCTAAACCTACGCCTATTCCTAAATCCATTCACCTAACCTAAACCTAGACCCAAACTAGAAAACCTAACCCCAAAACCTGATCCCGAACCCGAAATCCTAAACCTATGCCTAAACCTAATCCTAAACTCAAATCACCTAACCTAAACCTACACCTATTCCTAAATCCATTCACCTAACCTAAAGTTAGACCCAAACACGAACACCTAACCCTAAACTCGAAACTGAACCCGAAATTTTCAACCTATGCCTAAACCTAATCCTAAACTCAAATCACCTAACCTAAACCTACACCTATTCCTAAATCCATTCACCTAACCTAAAGTTAGACCCAAACACGAACACCTAACTCTAAACCCGATCCCAAACCCGAAATTCTAAACCTATGCCTAAACCTAATCCTAAACTCAAATCACCTAAACTAAACCTACACCTATTTTCAAATCCATTCACCTAACCTAAAGTTAGACCAAAACACGAAAACCTAATCCTAAACCCGATCCCGAACCCGAAATTCTAAACATATGCCTAAACCTAATCCAAACCTCAAATCACCTAACCTAAACTTACACCTATTCCTAAATCCATTCACCTAACCTAAACTTAGACCCAAACACGAAAACCTAACCTTAAACCCGATCCCCAACCCGAAATTCTCAACCTATGCCTAAACCTAATCATAAACTCAAATCACCTAACCTAAACCTACACCTATTCCTAAATCCACAACTCTAAACTAAACCTGGACTCAAAGTCGCAAACCTAACCCTAAACCCGATCCTGAACCCGAAAATCTAAACCTATGGCTAAACCTAATCCTAAACTCAAATCACCTAACCTAAACCTACACCTATTCCTAAATCCATTCACCTAACCTAAACTTAGACCCAAACACAAAAACCTAACCCTAAACCCGATCCCGAACCCGAAATTCTAAACCTATACCTAAGCCTGATCCTAAACTCAAATCACCTAACCTAAACCTACACCTATTCCTAAATCCATTCACCTAGCTTAAACTTAAACCCAAACACGAAAACATAACCCTAAACCCGATCCCGAACCCGAAATTCTCAACCTATGCCTAAACCTAATCCTAAACTCAAATCACCTAACTAAACCTACACTTATTCCTAAATCTACAACTCTAAACTAAACCTAGACCCAAACTCGAAAACCTAACCCTAAACCCGATCCCGAACACGAAACTCTAAACCTATGCCTAAACCTAATCCTAAACTCAAATCACCTAACCTAAACCTACACCTATTCCTAAATCCATTCACCTAACCTAAACTTAGACCCAAACACGAAAACCTAACCCTAAACCCGATCCCGAACCTGAAATTCTTAACCTATGCCTAAACCTAATCCTAAACTCAAATCACCTAATCTAAACCTACACCTATTCCTAAATCCAAAACTCTAAACTAAACCTAGACCCAAACTCGAAAACCTAACTCTGAACCCGATCTTGAACCAGAAACTCTAAACCTATGCCTAAACCTAATCCTAAACTCAAATCACCTAACCTAAACCTACACCTATTCCTAAATCCACAACTCTAAACTAAACCTAGACCCAAACTCACAAACCTAATTCTATACCCGATTCCGAAACCATAAATCTAAACCTATGCCTAAACCTAATCCTAAACTCAAATCACCTAACCTAAACCTACACCTATTCCTAAATCCATTCACCTAACCTAAAGTTAGACCCAAACACGAACACCTAACCCTAAACTCGAAACTGAACCCGAAATTTTCAACCTATGCCTAAACCTAATCCTAAACTCAAATCACCTAACCTAAACCTACACCTATTCCTAAATCCATTCACCTAACCTAAAGTTAGACCCAAACACGAACACCTAACTCTAAACCCGATCCCAAACCCGAAATTCTAAACCTATGCCTAAACCTAATCCTAAACTCAAATCACCTAAACTAAACCTACACCTATTTCCAAATCCATTCACCTAACCTAAAGTTAGACCAAAACACGAAAACCTAATCCTAAACCCGATCCCGAACCCGAAATTCTAAACATATGCCTAAACCTAATCCAAACCTCAAATCACCTAACCTAAACTTACACCTATTCCTAAATCCATTCACCTAACCTAAACTTAGACCCAAACACGAAAACCTAACCTTAAACCCGATCCCCAACCCGAAATTCTCAACCTATGCCTAAACCTAATCATAAACTCAAATCACCTAACCTAAACCTACACCTATTCCTAAATCCACAACTCTAAACTAAACCTGGACTCAAAGTCGCAAACCTAACCCTAAACCCGATCCTGAACCCGAAAATCTAAACCTATGGCTAAACCTAATCCTAAACTCAAATCACCTAACCTAAACCTACACCTATTCCTAAATCCATTCACCTAACCTAAACTTAGACCCAAACACAAAAACCTAACCCTAAACCCGATCCCGAACCCGAAATTCTAAACCTATACCTAAGCCTGATCCTAAACTCAAATCACCTAACCTAAACCTACACCTATTCCTAAATCCATTCACCTAGCTTAAACTTAAACCCAAACACGAAAACATAACCCTAAACCCGATCCCGAACCCGAAATTCTCAACCTATGCCTAAACCTAATCCTAAACTCAAATCACCTAACTAAACCTACACTTATTCCTAAATCTACAACTCTAAACTAAACCTAGACCCAAACTCGAAAACCTAACCCTAAACCCGATCCCGAACACGAAACTCTAAACCTATGCCTAAACCTAATCCTAAACTCAAATCACCTAACCTAAACCTACACCTATTCCTAAATCCATTCACCTAACCTAAACTTAGACCCAAACACGAAAACCTAACCCTAAACCCGATCCCGAACCTGAAATTCTTAACCTATGCCTAAACCTAATCCTAAACTCAAATCACCTAATCTAAACCTACACCTATTCCTAAATCCAAAACTCTAAACTAAACCTAGACCCAAACTCGAAAACCTAACTCTGAACCCGATCTTGAACCAGAAACTCTAAACCTATGCCTAAACCTAATCCTAAACTCAAATCACCTAACCTAAACCTACACCTATTCCTAAATCCACAACTCTAAACTAAACCTAGACCCAAACTCACAAACCTAATTCTATACCCGATTCCGAAACCATAAATCTAAACCTATGCCTAAACCTAATCCTAAACTCAAATCACCTAACCTAAACCTACACCTATTCCTAAATCCATTCACCTAACCTAAACTTAGACCCAAACACAAAAAAGATGTTGCGGGCTAGCAACTCTGCGGATGCGTCTGATGCACTTTACTCATTGGCGTGTGGCCCTGATAGACGTGTATCTAGATATACAGGTTGTATTGGAAACGGGATTCGGTTCCACACTGAAGAGCGTGAGAAGTATAAGACCACACAAAATAGTGGGGTGGTTGTGAAGGGAACGCATGAGGAGGTATAAATTGATTTCTATGGCGTTTTGACGGATATTATTGAGTTGAGTTATTGTATGAGAAAGCGGGTGTACTTATTTAAATGCGATTGGTGGGACATTGGAAATAAAAAGTTGGGAATACAGACTAATGACTACTTCACGAGCGTAAATTTATCTCGGAAGTGGTTTAAAGATGACCCGTTTATCATAGCCGGCCAAGCCGAACAAGTATTCTACCTCGCTGACACCAAGTTAGGCGGCTCTTGGCACGTGGTGCAGAAATAAAGCCCAGGAACATATTTGATGTTCTCGAACTAGACGTTGAAGATAGCGATGAAGGGAGAAATGGAATATCGTCAGTTGAACAAGCATATCAAGAAGACAAGCCATCTTGGGATAGAGGAAATGATCAAAATGTTGATATTGATGTGGTGCAATTGAATAGAGATGATGTGCCACTTGATCATGTTGATGCCTCAATCATAAATGACATTGTTAGAGATGATAACACTTTCATTAATGACGACGTTGCAGATGATGAAGAGAAAATACTGATCAGCGATAGTGATGGTGAAGAAGAAAGAGTCCTAAGCGATAATGATTCAGACGGCGATTATTAAATGTATACAAGATTTACATGTCATTTTTCAATTCGATTAATTTGATTATTACATGTATATATATTTTACAAGTGATGATTTATTCCCTGAATTGACTTGGTTATAATCCACATTTACAGTTAAGTCACTTTCTGATCATGTCCTCCACAAACTTGAGCGTAGCGGAAGCACATCATACTTCATCAGCTGTTGCGGATGGACTTTCCGGCCCTATATTCTTCTGGTAGGGCCAGAGAGATACCCGGTCTGGTCGATAAATGTAGGGAGGAAGGCGATGACTCAGATGAAAGATTATACAATCTCAAAGAAATTTCGGACCTGATGGAGGAATATAACCGCGGGAAACTTCGTATGGAAGATGCGACATTGTCACTTGCACATATGAACGGAGTCCCGAGAGATCAGATTTCTCCTATTGTGACTGGCATGTTGGCTATAACAATGTCGAGTGCTTCATACAGCTTAACATATACATCTGCAGCGTACGATAACTTACGCAGGGAGTATTTTAGATAGTTGATCCGAAGTTGATTTGTATTACAATGAAATATATGTATTTAATATAGAATGACAATGTGTAATGGATTTTTCAACTTTTATATTTTGTTTATGGTTTAATTATATTCTGCTTGCATTATAGTGTAATGGTTTAATCATATTTTTATCATCTCTCTAAGCATAAGCACAAATTCATTCTACCATGAACACTACTTGGACTGTAAAGTTTAATGTGTTTATTATATTGATGTTCATAAACTAGCATTGACATTGTTTAAATTTATAAGTTTGTATTTCAGACATATTCAGTCATGGCACCAGGTGGGAGATCAGGTCGTTCGCGCACTGGATCTGCCCATTCCACCCGTGATGCGACGCAGACAGCATCGACGTCGCACGGTGCATCACAAGCGTTTGATCCTTCGGTTCAGCATACACCAGGCACTGCATGTAAGTCTAGACATTTATTTAGTGATTTCTGTTTATGTTGTTACTTAGATATTTCTTTTCGCGACAGCATCTTCTACCAGCCGACGAGGACGTAGACCCATGCATTAGAGCGAATTACGCGTGAGGGTAGGGTGGTAGTAGAGTTCCCACAGGACTGCCTTAGACCTGTTGGGGACAGTGTCAGACTGTTTACGTCTGAGGTCGGTGTCCTATGCCGATCTCTGATCCCCGCCACCACCACCCGTTGGACTGACGTGACAGATGATGTGCGACAGCTCATCCGTCAGCGCCTTCAGGTAAATTTTAGTAAATTGAAAATTTTCTTTTGTAAAAGTTCATTTACGGTTAAGTCCTATTCTTAATTAGTTTATTGCCTTAATCTATTATTTACGAAACTGCAGGATAAATTTGTCTTCAATTTGAATGTTCCTTACATTTCTCATGCCATCGACGACATGATCAGAGAGCGGTTCAAGGAGTACCGTGGAGAGTTACACCAGCGGTACAAGCGGTGCAGGACGCACGATGAGGACGTAGTTTCCACACCGCCGCACGTAATTACAGACGATTGACAGATACTCTACCAGAGATTTTCGTTGGAGGCTTTTCAGGTAATATTTACAAATTTACAATATCTTAAGGTAACAATTAAATTCACAATTAAATTCGCAATTAATAGCAATGTATTTTGTATAATGTGTTCAGAAGAGGAGTAGAATGAATTCTGCGAACAGGGAAAAGTTACAAGTGAACCACGTAGCTGGTTCAAAGTCATTTGTACGACATCGTTACGACATGGTAAGAAATTATTGATGATTATTAAGTTAATATATTATTTTGATCGGTATTTGTTATAAGTCTTCTTTCCTTTCGATTGTGCAGCGAGATTCCATCACCGGCCAGGAGCCTAGACCAGTAGACCTCTACAGAGGGACTCACTGTCTGCAAGCGACGGGATCTTGGGTTCATCCTAGAGCTAGTGATCATTGGGTAAAAATCTTTACTTTGTAAAATTTAATTGTGCATTGAATGATAATAATGTTATTCATGTCATTTTTTATGAAATTTCATATGTTTTCATTACAGGCGGCGATGGACACCATACGCAGTCAACCCACTCCCGATGATAGTCAGCGGAGAGAGCCAGAAATTTTGAGCGAGGTGCTTGGCACCCGTTTTGGATATGTGCGTGGGCTTGGCCATGGTGCCAAGCTCATGACACCCACTAGAGGTGGCTTCAGCCGATCTGTAGCTGGTGAGAGCACTCTACGCTGAGTTGATATCGTAGAGAGAGAGGTTCAGCAACTACGGGTCGTTGTCGATGAGATTAGAGAACAGCTGGAGAGGCAGAGGGAGGAGGAGCAGAGGCGTAGGGAGGAGGAGGAGAGGCGACGGGAGGAAGAGGAGAGGCGACAGGAGGAGCAGGAGAGGAGGATCGATGAGTTGCGGCTGGAGCATGAGCGACGGATGCAGGAGATGTTTCAGGCTCTCGCTGCACGCTTTGGCACCGATGCCCCTCCACCTCCGCCTTCATTAATCATTTTTTTTAATATACGAATGTTAACTTATATGTATTTGTGCGTAGATGAATGTTGGTTGTTTGTGAATGTGGAATGGATTATTTGTGTATGGATGGTATAGTTTGTGTTTGTTTGTATGTATGTGGATGTGAATAGGATAAAAATATATTATAGTAGGTTTATTTACAGGTGTATATCAGGAATTGTTTCCTGAATTTTGAAAATAAATGGAACCGGGAAAGGGAGTACTATTACCGATGAAATTGTTGGTTGGTAAAAAACATTGAAAACTTTTTACTGACGGAATTTTTCGTTGGTAAAAAACTTATAAAACTTTTACCGACAGATTTTTTCGTAGGTAAAAACCTTTACCGACGAATTTTTTCATAGATAAAAACTTTTACTGATGAAACCTTTTGTAGGTAAAGACTTTTCTAGACGGATTTTTTCGTAAGTAAAAACCTTTACCGACGAAACCTTTTGTAGGTAAAGACTTTTCCCGACGGACTTTTTCATTGGTAAAAACCTTTACTGACGAAAATTTTCGTAGGTAAAAACCTTCACCGACGAAAAATTGCGTAGGTAAAAGTCTTCACCGACGAAAATTTTCGTCGGTAAAAGTTTTTTTACCAATGAATCACATTTTTCTCCGACAAAAAATCATATGTTTTTTCGAAGATTTTTTTCGTCGGTAATGATTTTATTATTGCCTACGAAACGATTTTTCGTCGGGAAAAGCCTTTACCGACGGCCTTTTTGTGACGATTTTAGCCTCGAAAAATTTCGTCGGGGAAAACATTTCCTGATGAAATTTGACTAAAAACCGATGAATTATTTCATCGATAAAAATGGAATTTCTTGTAGTGAATCCACATGTTAAGCCACAGGTGAGGAGGACATCAAGGGACAGACATCCATCCAAGAAGTACTTGCCGCATGAATACATTATGCTCACTGATGGGAGAGAGCCAGAAGACTATTATAAAGCCCTAGCCGACGAGCATAAGGAGGAGTGGTTGAAAGCTATGTAAGAAGAGATGAAATCCTTGCATAAGAACCACACCTATGATATGGTGAAATTGCCTAAGGGCAAGAAAGCTCTAAGCAACAAGTGGGTGTTCAAAAAGAAGAATGAGCAGAAGAATTCACAAACAAGGTACAAGGCCAGACTTGTGGTGAAAGGGTTTAGTCAGAGAAAATGAATAGACTTCGAGAAGATATTCTCACTAGTGGTGAAGATGACATCCATACGGGTGTTGCTTGGGTTGGCGGCTAGCATGGATCTGGAGATAGAGCAGTTAGATATTAAAACTATCTTTCTCCATGGTGACCTGGAAGAAGAGATCTACATGCACCAACTAGAGGGATTCAAAGTCAAGGGCAAAGAGCATTTGGTGTGCAGGCTTAGGAAAAGCTTGTATGGGCTGAAACAAGCTCCTAGGCAATGGTACAAGAATTTCAACTCGTTCATGTTAAAGCATGGATATGACAGAACGGAGACGAACCACTATGTGTTAACACGCAAGTTCTCAGATGGCGATTTCTTAGTTCTGCTATTGTATGTTGATAACATGTTCATCATGAGAAAAGACATAAAGAAGATTGATAGGCTGAAACAGGAGTTGGGCAAGTCGTTTGCGATGAAAGACTTGGGCCCGGCAAAATAAATCCTGGGAATAGAGATAACCCGTGACAGAAGCAGCAGAAAGCTTTGGCTGTCACAAGAGCGACACATTGAGAAAGTCCTAGAGCGGTTCAACATGAATGCAGCGAAGCCGGTCAGTACTCCACTGGATGGTCTCTTCAAATTAAGTGATAAACAGTATCCCAAGACAAAGGCAGCTAGTGGAAGAGATGCGGAAGATACCCTATGCTTTAGTGGTAGGAAGTTTGATGTATGCTATGGTGTGTGCGCGCCTGGACATAGCATATGAGGTTGGTGTTGTTAGCCGGTATCTTGCCAATCCTGGCAAAGAACATTACGCAGTGGTGAAGTGGATACTACGGTATCTGAGAGGCTCATCCAAGTTAAGCCTATGCTATGGTGATGAAAAACCTATGTTAGAAGGCTACACAGATGTAGATATGGCAGGTGATATAGACTCCAAGAAATCTACATTGGGGTTCATGTTCACGTTTGCAAGAGGAGCAGTCCCTTGGTAGAGTAAGCTACAGAAGGTCGTAGCATTGTCGACGACAAAGGCCGAGTACATCGCGGTCACAGAAGCATGTAAAGACATGCTTTGGATGAAGACGTTCCTATCGGAACTCAGCCTGAAGCAGGAGGAGCACGTGGTCTATTGCGATAGCCAAAGTGCTATGTACACTTGAGTAAGAATCCAAGTCAGCACTCCAAGTCGAAGCACATAGAGATTCAGTATCACTGGATCAGGGATACTTTGGAACAGAAGGTGCTACAGCTTGAGAAGGTCCACAAGGATGATAACGGGTCAGATATGATGACCAAGGCTTTGCTCAAGGGCAAATTTGAGGTTTGTAGAAATCTAATTGCCTTGAAGAAGGTGAATTTCTTCTGAGTCGGAAAGGGAGAGATTTGATGGATTTTTCCTCCCCAGTCAAAGAGGAGAGAGAATGCAACCTAGTGAGGTCAGGCGCCCGGACCAAATTCTGGTCGGGCGACCGAAATTCCATCAGATGAAGCAGTTTTGCTGCTGGACTATTTTTATAATAGTCGGGTGCCTGACGGTCAAGGTGACCGGGCGCCCGATATTCGGGATTTTTCTTCTAAACTTGCTGGAATGTTTTTGGCTTGGGTGGGCGCCCGACTCGACGCGTACTACATATACGCAGTTTCCTTATTGGGTTCTAATTGCTTCGGTTTCTTACTTATGGGGTTCTAAATTGGGATTAGGTAATCCCATCAAGGTGTTTTCACGTCCAAGGTGAGAGAGAGAGAGAGAAAAAAAAAAGAGTAAGAGAAAAAGAGAAAAGAGAGATAGAGAAAGCTTGTAGAATGGAGAAGTCTCTTGAAGAGTTCTTCTGCGCAACCGTCGTCTCAGCGATTCTATATCCTCGTGATCGATGAGATCCTCCTATTTTTATAGTTCTCTTATTGTTTATCCACTCCTACGTGAGTGAAGAAGGTTTGATCCAAGCGGTATGTGCTTGTGATCGGTTGTAAACGATTCTCTGAGATAGTGGATTGTTTGTCTGGACGAGGTCCCATGGTTTTTACCTCTTCAAGGGTTTTCCAGATAAAAATTCTTTGTGTCATGTGATTGATGCTTTATCTTTTATTATTGCATTATTATATCCCATAATTCTAGTGTATTGGGGGGCGAGATCCTAAGGCTTGTGTGAAATGCACCCAACACCACTTCTGCAGTCCCGATGATTTTCGTTGGTGAGGTGTACGGATAGAGATTAACGAGTGGCAGGATCGCCTGTCTCCTGTTGATTGGGAGCTTTTAGATCAGACTACTTTTCTTGGGTTGCTGCGCATTGGGATGCACGTGCTTTCGCACTAGTTGGCCCTTGCCTTGATCGAGTGTTGGCGACCAGAGAGACATACTTTTCTCCTTTCATTCTACGAGTGGGGGATCACTCCAGGGGGTGTTTTAGTTCATATTGGGCTTCCTGTGAGTGGGATTGCCCTGCCTTTTGCACATCAATTTGCACCACCTTCTCTGGCAGATATTGCACGTCTTATAGGGGACGTTCTGCCTCCTTCACTGTGGCAGGAGGCGCAATTCGTACTTGTTAGATTTACGCTACCTTTTTTGCATCATGACAATCACTTGTTGAGCTCTTAAATGTGCATATTCTAACCCCATTTTGTCACTAACTATGCTTGAAATACATGATTAAAGACCCAACTAATGCATAGCTTTGTGGTTATAGGAATGAGAGAGAAGTTTCATCAATTGAAGGCTTAAAGATGCTATTTACAAGCATTGAAGATCAAAAGACCAAGCGTCAAAGGGTTGAAGAAAGAAGCAAAGGAGAGAAGAAAAGAGGGCAGAAAAATGCACCCAAGACCGGTCGTCCGACCGGTCGTCCATAGCCCAGGACTGGTCGTCCGACCGGTCCAAACACTCCACTGAAGGGGCCCTACTGAAAACCTTGCTGGACCATCCACGACCGGTTGTACGATCGGTCATCCACTGCTCAGACCGGTCGTCCGACCGGTCCTTGATTTAAAATTCTGAGTTCGAATTTATGAAAACTCACTGGACTGTTTTTGCACTTTTAAGACCGGTCGTACGACCGGTCGTCCATGGGCTGAGACCAGTCGTGTGACCGGATGGCTGCGTAACAGAGCTTTTTCTACAAGCTCCGAGTTTTGCTGCACAAAGCGTATTTCTGCGGGATTTCTCGAAGTTTCTTTGTACTTAGGGCTCCAAAGCTATAAAAGGACTCTTCTAGCTCGTTCCTAGGGTATCCTAGAAGAGATTTAACATGGTGGAAGACGGCGGAAGTCAGATCCGGAGTTCTATAACTCCTCCTAGTTTGTTCTTCTAGTTTTATGTTTTTCTTAATTGTTTTCATGTTTCCTAGGATCATGAACGGCTAAATCTCTTAGCTAGGGCTAAGAGGTGAAGCTTGTAGTGAATCTAAGATGTTTCAATTCGTTTGATTTGGTTTCAATTTGGATTATTAGTGAAGAACAATGGTGGAAGTTTGAATAAAGTTGTAAGTAGTTTTTCTTAAACTTATGATGGTTTATGGATGTTTAGAAGAATTACTTGAGTTCTTAATTATTTTGAATTATTTTAGACCGGTTGATCTGAGGAATTGGATTCAATACGCTCTAAATCTATGATCCTCATGTGGGAACTTCATACTAAAAGTTCTACTATTTTTGGAATTTCTATCTATGTGTGGTTGTTTTTATGATTTGAATCAAGTTTAAATCATGATTTAGTTATACCTTGTGACAGGATTTAATGATGATTATGATTGTGATCTTAACCTATTGGAACTAGGATTGATCTATTCAATTGAGTGTGCTCAAATCATAACTTGAATTGAGAGAATCATGTATCACACATATGGCAGATTGTTTGTTTTAACTACTTTATCATCCAGCTAGATAAAACTTAATTTTGATTCTAGTTGAGAAGTGAGAAACCACAGTGAATTAAGCATCAAGGATTGCTACAAGTGGATCCTTGAACCCCTAGTGCTTTTTATTATTGATTACATTCAATTTAATTAAAAATATCTATCTACATCAATTTCCTAAAATCCTGTTTAGTTAACTCTTAAGTAGAAACCATTAGAAGTGTTTTGTGAATTCCTAAACAAGTCCTTGTCGATCGACATCAGTCTTACTGAGATTATTACTACATCGCAACCCTACACTTGGGGAAGCAAACAAGTTTTTGGCGCCGTTGCAAGGGACTTTGTCGGTTTTTTAAAAAATTTCTGAAAATAGTCTCTATTTGGGATTTTTATGACTCTTTTACTAACTTAGTTTGTTTATTTTATTATGTTTTTTCAGGAATTCTATGACTCGAAGTAAATCAGGTTTTTCTAACCGTTTTTCTTTTACTTTTCTGAGATTTGCATGCCATATTGGGTTCGGGATTCTAATAACCGACTCATTAGTGAAGGGGGAATAGTTGAAGGAATTGATAGAGAGCCATGTGCTAAGAGACATTTAGATTCTCCAATTTTGTCTAAAAGTATGGCTGTAAATCAACCCTACCCTATGGCCAATCAAAATCTGGGCCAAAATCAAACCGAAACGGGAGAAAATGTGGTTGAGAATGTTCCCCAACCCAGAACATTACGTGATTACTTGCAACCAGTAAGAGCGAGCACTCTCTCATGAATAGTTTTTCCACAAAATGCAGGGATCATAGAGTTGAAACCGGGAGTAATCCAACTCCTCCCCAAATTCCATGGACTAGACAGTAAAAGTGCCTATCAACATCTTAAGGAATTTGATGAAGTGATAGCCACAATGCACTTTGTAAATGTAACCGATGATGTGGTGAGACTCAAATTATTTCCTTTTACCCTTAAAGAGAAAGCTAAAGGTTGACTTCATGTATTAAGGCCAAGATTAATTGGCACATGGACTGAGATGACTAGGGAGTTCATTAAAAAGTTCTTCCCTACTCACAAAACGATCATGTTGAGGCGCCTTATCATGAATTTTTTCCAAAAGGAGGATGAGACCTTCCAATGTTGGGAGAGGTTCAAGGACTTGTTAAATGCATGTCCACATCATGGCTACGAAATTTGGCGGGTAATAAGCTTTTTCTATGAAGGACTGACTTCAACCATGCACCAATTCGTAGAGATGATGTGCAACGGAGAATTCATGAATAAGAAAGCCGAGGAAGCATGGTATTATTTTAATGAATTGGCCGAGAATGCACAATCTTGGGATACATGTAGACCAACAAATTCCAAGACAAGCCAACAAAAGGAAAAATGAGGAATTTATGTCCTTTCAGAAGAAGATAATATAAGTGCACGTGTGGCTAGCCTCATTAGAAAAGTTGAGGCCATGGAATTAAAGAAATGAGAGACGATCAACTCAAAAGACGTTGAAACTGTTTGTGGAATTTGTGCCGAAAATCAACATGCAACATAAGATTGTCCCACAATTTCAGCATTCTAAGATATCTCACAAGAACAATCAAATGCCATAAACAGTTATTAACGGTAATTTAGTGCTCCAAACCCAAACACGTATAATTCTAGTTGGAAGAATCATCCCAACTTTAGTTGGAGGAATGGACCCTCTGCGAATGCAAATAACACCCCTCAAGTTCAACCTTTACTAGGTCCATCCCTAGTTATTACACCAAATGCTATGCTAGAGGAGATGTTGGGTGCATTTGTATCGGTTCAAGCTGAATGTAACAAGACTAATTCTCTAAAAATTGATGGGTTCATGCAAGAGCAACTGCAATTCAATCAAAATTCATCTCAAGCCATTAATGACTTAAAAACCTCAATGGCTAGAGTTGAATCTCATCTCAGTATTAGGGAGAAAGGCACACTTCCTGTCCAACCTCTTCCTAACCTAAGAACCCAATTTGAGATACAAGATGCAAGCTCATCCTCCCAACATTCAGAGCATGTTCAAGCTATCACCACTTTGAGAAGTGGAAAAATAATCGATAAATCTAATCCGGTGAAGGCTCCAAAGCCTAATGATCCAAAAATTTCCAAAGAGGATGATAGCCCGAACAACACTGTACATGAGAAAGAACCAGAAAGGCAACACAAGCCGGTTGCCCCGTTTCCCCAAAGGTTGATTTCACCCAAACCTTTAGACAAAAACCTAAAAATTTTAGAGGTTTTTAAGCAAGTGAAGATCAACATCCCGTTGTTAGATGTTATAAAGAAAATACCATCCTATGCCAAATTTCTAAAGGAATCGTGCACAGTCAAAAGGAAACATAATGTTCACAAAAAGTACTTTTGACTGAGAATTTGAGTGCTATTATCAGACAAGAAGTGCCCCAAAAATACAAGGATCCAGGTAGTCCAACCATCTCATGCATCATAGGAGACTACCGGATTAAACAAACCTTACTTGATTTCGGGGCAAGTTTAACCTCATTCCATACTTGGTTTATGAACAACTTGGGCTAGGTGAATTGAAACCCACCAAAACCACACTCCAACTTGCTGATAGATCTATTCGTATATCGAGAGGAGTGATTGAGGATGTCTTAGTCCAAGTTGATAAATTCTACTACCCAGTAGACTTTATTGTTTAAGATACACATCTTGTGATAGGTACCAATGCTCAAATTCTCGCCATACTTGAGCGCCCTTTTCTAGCTACTTCAAATGCGATTATCAATTGTAGAAACGGGCTTGTATAAATGTCCTTTGAAAATATGACACTCGAGCTGAATATATTTGATTTATGCAAACAACCACGGGAAGTTGATGACGAGATCCACGAGATAAATTTGATTGAGTCATTCGTGGAGGATACATTCCCTTTGACATTATATTCTGACCCTTTGGAGGCATGTTTGGCCCACTCTCATGAGATAAATGATAACACAATACGAGAGATGGATGCCATTTTGGATGTGATGCCGGTACTTGATAACAAAAGATGGAGGGCACTATTTGAACCTTTACTCTTAAGCGAGAACAAGCCCCTCTCATCCAATATTAAGGCACCAACGCTCGACCTAAAACCATTACCAAGTGATTTGAAATATGTATATTTAAGTCGAGGCGAGACATATCCGGTGGTAATTTCGTCCCACTTGGATGAGGAACAAGAGAGTAGGCTAATAGCCACTCTAATAGAGCATAAGAGTGTCATTGGATGGTCGATTGCGGATCTCGAAGGCATAGACCCACTGATTCGTACTCATCACATACACCTTGAGGAGAATGCGAAGACATCTAGGCAACCACAAAGACGACTCAATCCAAACATGAAGGAGGTGGTTAAGGCCGAAGTGGTGAAACTATTGGATGTGGGTATCATTTACCCAATATCCGATAGTCAATGGGTAAGTCCAACTCAAGTGGTGCCTAAGAAATTCGGAATAACCATCGTAGCTAATGCCAACAATGAACTCGTACCAACTAGAGTCACTATCGGTTGGAGAATGTGCTTTGACTATAGGAAGCTAAACACAGTTACGAGGAAAGACCACTTCCCCCTATCGTTTGTTGATCAAATTTTAGAAAGGTTGGCGGGTCATTCCCATTTTTGCTTCCTTGATGGCTATTCAGGGTACAACCAAATAGAGATCGCCCTAGAGGACCAAGAGAAGACAACATTCACATGTCCATTCGACACTTTCACCTATCAAAGCATGCCATTTTGACTATGTAATGCCCCTGCCACTTTTCAGCATTGTATGTTGAGAATTTTTTCTGATATGGTGGGAACGATTCTCGAAGTCTTCATGGACGATTTCTCTGTATTTGGTTGTAACTTTAATGAGTGCCTCATGCACTTAAAAACTGTGTTGAAAAGATGTGAAGAAAATAACCTCGTGTTAAATTGGGAGAAATGTCACTTCATGGTTCAAAAGGGAATAGTACTTGGTCACATCATCTCACAGAATGGAATCGAGGTGGACAAAGCTAAAATCGATGTTATCTTTAACCTTCCACCACCCAAGAGCGTACGAGATGTGCGGTCCTTTTTGGGACATGCCGGCCGGATTTTATAGACGGTTTATAAAGGACTTTAGTTCACTCTCTCATCCTTTATGTAACCTACTTCAAAAGGAAAACTCATTCGAGTGGACTGAAGATTGTCAAAATGCCTTTAACAAACTAAAAGGTATATTGACATGTGCTCCCATAATGCAACCACCTGATTGGAGCCTTCCTTTTGAAATTATGTGTGATACGAGCGACTACGCTATTGGGGCTATGTTAGGCCAAAGAAAAGAGAAGAAGCCATATGTCATCTACTATGCAAGTAGAACCTTAAACTCAGCCTAAGCAAACTACACTACTACAGAAAAAGAACTTTTAGCCGTAGTTTTTGCCTTAGACAAGTTTAGGTCCTACGTGATTAGTTCCAAGATCATCATATTTACCGACCATGCCGCACTTAAGTACCTTTTCTCTAAGAAGGATGCTAAGCCACACTTGTTAAGATGGATCATCCTACTCCAAGAATTTGACATAGAAATACATGATAAGAAATGAGTAGAGAATGTAGTGGCTGACCATCTCTCTAGGTTTGTTCTCACCGATTCCCCTGAGACGACCGCGATCAATGACATGTTCCCTAATGAACAGCTTTTTAAAGTCTTCCAATTGCCATGATATGCGGACATTGCTAACTATCTTGCTACAGGTACAATTCTGATACATTGGAAAAAGCAAGATAAAGATAAGTTCTTCAACGATGTGAGAAAATTTCTATGGGATGACCCATACTTATTCAAGTATTGTCCCGATCAAATTATAAGTAGATGTGTGCCGGATGATGAGCAACACAGTATCATCTCCTTTTATCATTCTCAAGCGTTTGGTGGCCACTTCTCGGCTAAGAAGATCACAGCCAAAATTCTGCAATGTGGTTTCTATTGGCCCACCATGTTCAAAGATACCCATGAGTTTTGTAAAATGTGTGAGCCATGTCAGAAATTAGGAGGAATATCCCATAGAAATTTGATGCCTCTCAATCCCATCGTACCAATTGAAATTTTTTATTGTTGGGGCATCGATTTCATGAGACCATTCCCATCTTCTTTTAGAAATTTGTATATTCTACTTGCCGTCAATTATGTTTCAAAATGGGTCGAGGCAATTCCATGCCGAAACAATGACCATAAAACAGTCATTCGTTTCTTAAAAGAAAACATCATTTCCCGGTTTGGAACACCTCGAGTCATCATAAGTGATGAAGGGTCTCACTTTTGTAATCGCCCATTGGAAACCTAAATGAAGAAATATGGCGTAAATCACAAAGTGAGCACTCCCTATCACCCACAAACAAGTGGACAAGCTGAGATATCTAATAGGGAGATTAAACATATTTTGGAGAAAACAGTGAACTCCGATCGCAAGGATTGGTCGCTTCGACTTACCGATGCACTCTGGGCTTACCGTACGGCTTTTAAGACCCCCATTGGAATGTCTCCCTATAGACTTGTCTATGGGAAAGCTTGTCACTTGCCTGTGGAGTTGGAACATAGGGCTTATTGGGCGATAAAGAAGATGAATTTTGATTCTAACAAGACAAGCTCGTTACGCAAACTTCAATTGAATGAACTTGCAGAACTCCGGAACGAGGCATATGAAAATGCGAGAATTTATAAGAACAAGACAAATGTGTTCCAAGATAAGAACATCCTTTGTAAGACCTTCATGATTAATTAAAAAGTCCATATATATAATTCTCACTTACATTTATTTTCACGGAAATTGAGATCTCAATGGACCGGTCCCTACATTGTACAAATTGTTTATCCATACAGGACTGTCGAGTTATTAAATCCAAGGAACAACAATATCTTTAAAGCTATTGGTCAACGATTAAAACCGTTTTTTGAGAATTTTCCTTCAGAAGGTATGTCCATACCTCTGATTGATCTTGTGTATCAGGATGATTGATCTCCTAATCTGATGGAGGTATAGAGTAGTTAGGATTAGGATTTTGTTCCTTTTAGTTTGCTTTTTCATAGGTTTGATAGCAGGAGGTAGAATTTCAATTTTTGTCCTCTCAGGTACTTTCATCCCTCATCTCCTTTATTTTATATTTGCTCTCATGTTTTGCTCATTGCATATTTTTTACATTGAGGACAATGCAGGATTTGGTTGGGGGGTGTGGGATCATTAGGATGAATCCAGTGTTTTGTAACATCTCGAGCAATTATGTAGGAACTTTTCAATTTTTCTACAAATTCAAAACTCCGTTGGAAAACTTTGTTTCTATGCATTTGGGATGGTGTGAGTATAAGAAAAAGGAAAAGTAAAGTGAGTGAAGATTGAATATCTTGAGCAATCTCTAAGAGACTAGTTTTATATGTGAATTCCCCTATTTTTATGATTGATAGAATTTCTAAACACTTTTACACCTAGTTCGCATTACATGATTCTCACACTTTAAAAGGATTATGTAGAATTGTGAATTGGTTAAGTTTGGATTTGAGGTGTTGAGAAACCAAGCCGGGGTACTTTGTCCATCCTTGTCCATGGGAAAATAACGAAAGATATGAATTTCTAAAAATCCTATCTAATGAAAAAGAAAATAGAAAGGAATGATGAAAATATGGGAATGATGGAGAATATGGTGGAAAATTTTGAAAAGGGCTACCTATTACCAACCGGGGGATGGTCTACCTGTAAACAAAGCTGAAAATGGGACATAGTGTAAAAGCCGTCGGAAGGACGGTAAGGAAAATTCCTATCATAGGTTTGTTGTTGATCTATACACTGTTGAATCCATACCTTAATTAATTCACAAAGAAGGTAACCTCGAAAATCCATGAGATGAACATTCACCGAGCACACTAGGTTAAATTGTTTGGATTCTTCTATTTATCAATCAATTAACGAGAATTTCATATAAGTACTTGTTATGTTTTGAGAAGGTTAAGGTCTCAACTTCTGTCACTAAGTTTTCCCAATTCTTACACTTGCATATCATTAAGTATATAGAAACATTGTTTCTAAAGGAGAGTTGGGTTTTGAAGAATGAAATTTATTTTACGCACGTTTTGCTCGGGACTAGCAAAATGCTAGTTGGGGGGTGTGTTGAGCTCTTAAATGTGCATATTCTAACCCCATTTTATCACTAACTATGCTTGAAATACATGATTAAAGACCCAACTAATGCATGGCTTTGTGGCTATAGGAATGAGAGAGAAGATTCATCGATTGAAGGCTTAAAAGATGCTATTTACAAGCATTGAAGATCAAAAGACCAAGCGTCAAAGGGTGGAAGAAAGAAGCAAAGGAGAAAAGAAAAGTGGGCAGAAAAATGCACCCAAGACTGGTCGTCCGACCAGTCGTCCATAGCCCAGGACCGGTCGTCCGACCGATCTGAACACTCAACGGAAGGGACCCTACTGAAAACCTTGTTGGACCATCCACGACCGGTCGTGCGACCGGTCGTCCACTGCTCAGACCGGTCGTCCGATTGGTCCTTGAATTAAAATTCTGGGTTCGAATTTATGAAAACTCACTGGATGTTTTTGCACTTTTGAGACCGGTCGTGTGACCGGTCGTCCATAGGCTCAGATCAGTCATGCGACCGGGGTGCCTCGTAACAGAGCTTCTTCTACAAGCTCCGAGTTTTGCTGCGCAAAGCGTATTTCTGCGGGATTTCTTGAAGTATCTTTGCACCTAGGGCTCCAAAGCTATAAAAGGACTCCTCTAGCTCATTCTTAGGGTATCCTAGAAGAGATTTAGCACGGTGGGAGACGGTGGAAGTCAGATCCGGAGTTCTACAACTCCTCCTAGTTTGTTCTTCTAGTTTTATGTTTTTCTTAGTTGTTTTCATGTTTCCTTGGATCATGAACGGCTAAACCTCTTAGCTAGGGCTAAGAGGTGAAGCTTATAGTGAATCTAAGATGTTTCAATTTGTTTGATTTGGTTTTAATTTGGATTATTAGTGAAGAACAATGGTTGAAGTTTGAATAAAGTTCTAAGTAGTTTTTCTTAATCTTATGATGGCTCATGGATGTTTAGAAGAATTGCTTGAGTTCTTAATTGTTTTGAATTATTTTAGACCTGTATGATCTGAGGAATTGGATTCAATACGCTCTAAATCTATGATCCTCATGTGGGAACTTCATACCAAAAGTTCTACTCTTTTTGGAATTTCTGTCTATGTGTGGTTGTTTTTATGATTTGAATCAAGTTCAAATCATGATCTAGTTATACCTTGTGACACGATTTAATGATGATTATGATTGCGATCTTAACCTATTGGAACTAGGATTGATCTATGGAATTGAGTGTGCTCAAATCCTAACTTGAATTGAGAGAATCATGTATCATACATATGGCAGATTGTTTGTTTTAACTGCTCTATCATCCGGCTATATAGAACTTAATTTCGATTCTAGTTAAGAAGTGAGAAACCACAATGAATTAAGCATCAAGGATTGCTACAAGTGGATCTTTGAACCCCTAGTGCTTTTTATTATTGATTACATTCAATTTAATTAAAAATATCTATCTACATCAATTTCCTAAAATCCAGTTTAGTTAACTCTTAAGTAGAAACCATTAGAAGTGTTTTGTGAATTCCTACACAAGTCCCTGTGGATCGACCTCGGTCTTACCGAGATTATTACTACATCACAACCCTACACTTGAGGAAGCTAACATCACTCCAGGCTTGCACACGACGGATTCAGGCTCTCCTATGTTATTTCTGTAAACACCCTACCGCACGCGAACACGCACGTGCAGAATGATAGCCACTCACTTTTCTTGGCTTTTTCCATTTTTTTCAATTCTAGTTTTGATTTGATTGAACATGGGGTTGACTCAGAGATAAAAGTGTGTTTGACTTGGAATCGCCACTAGACAAATGAATGCTACAACAATTATGACTTTTACCAAGGAAATATTTCCTGGGTAAATACCATAATTTCCTTGGTAAACGTTATTACCAACGAAAATGTTCGTCACAGTTTTTGTCGAAATATAACCCTCATGAAAAATAATTACTGATGAAATTTAACTTTTTGTCGGTAAATAGTTGACCTTTTCAGACAAAAAATTTCATTGGTAAAAGTCAACAATTTCATGGCTATTGTTTAAGTCATTGGTAATTATGCAACTACTACTTAGGAAAACCTTCATGAGAATATGACTCAGTTTATATAATCAAATCCATTAATTGGGTGGACCACATCATGCAAACACAAGTGCCCTAAAGTTAGGTATGCTCAGTCATCAAATATGGTTGTAAGTAAATTAGCGGTTGGTGGAACGTATACGATTGAAGAATTTTCATTTTTTGAATGGTGCAAAACTATCATAACAGACAAATTCAAGCAGTAGAATAGGTCTGAACTCCAGACGAACCGTTACTACCGCAGTACGATGTGGATTCATGCTATAATCACTAGATCCGGGATCAACATTTGTATGATTTAAACCGTTTATATGATTAGTTTCAACATGGTGAATTGTAAAATCACATTGATGGCTATCAAATGAATGGTGAAAAAAAAGTAGCTATAGGTTTGAGGGGAAAATAAAACATTGGACAGTTTGAGTTGTTGTGAATGATTGAAAAGTTAGCACCATTATTAAAATGATGGTTAGGTATCATTAAAAATCTAAATTAATTAGAAGAGTTTTGCTAAACACATTTACAGTCCAACACGCGCAAGTGTGGGCCATGTGTGTGAGATCCAAGTTGTCCATCATGTTAGTCCCAACAAGAAGGTATTGTTTCTAAAAAAATCAAGCCAATCCATTCATTCAATGTGTCACATTGTCAAAACTTTTCTTACGTTATCCTCATCTATTCAATTATTTCTTAAATTGTAGATCAAGTGACCAATACAGTGGCCCAGCTTTTCAGAAGGGGCAATACATGGTGAGACCTATCTACTGAATGGCTTGGATCAGACATATATGTGAAAGTTGGCTAATGAATTAGTATAGTACTAACACTGGGGTCTTAAAAATCTAGCTACTTGAGTTAGTCTTAAAATACATTTTGATCCCATTTTGTAGATGCCTAAAATTAAGTTGACCTCATTTTAGTTAATTGTAATTATGTATTAGGGTATGTTTGATTGTACCAAATAGTATGAAATTACATAATATCTTGCACCGAATTACACCAATTTTATGTAAATGAGGCATAGGAATAAAATTAGTTTAATTAGAGTACTTGTCATTTGTTGTTGGAGTTCTCATCATTGACTGACTGCCCATTTCATAGCACCAAGGATCTTGGATTGGTGTAATTTCTAGTTTATAACCCATTGTTGATATATATATATATAGAGAGAGATTGTCACTCCTTAAGACAGGTGCAGACCATCCAATGGATCCCTAGAGCTTGTCTATATCATCTTAGAGCATTATCCCAAAAATAAAGCAAAGATAATTATCAGGGGATAATCTATTGACAAGGTCACTTTTATTTTGTGTTAGTCCACACACCTCACTGTTAGTACACCCACTGTAACGACTCAAGAAATTCTTGTCATTTAAAATTTTTATAATGATAGAAAATGGGGTTAAATAAATTAATTTTTCATTAATAAACAACTTGCCTATAGCAAAAAATAAACTTTTGCTTTTAACCATAAATTTGAATTTTGAATTTTAAATAAGATAAGATAAAGATTATCTTATCTCTTGCTAACCAACTCTCTCTCTCTCTCTATAAATAGAGAAGGTAGAGAGGAGTGAGAGCATTCATAACAAAAGAAAAAAAAACACAGAGAGAGAAAGAGAGAGAGAGAGAGAGAGAGCGGGAGAGAGTGATGATTTTAGTGGGCCATTATCAACCTTCTCTTCCATCTCAATCATCTATTTATTTCAGTCGTCGACATCAATCGTTGATCAAGAAGTTCAAGTAAGTATACCCTTTCCATTTTCATTTTCCTTTGATGATGGTGATAATGATGATGACTTTATGATTTTGGTGCTGATGATGTGGGACCGACTGTTTATGGCTCTACCTTGATGTTTACAGGCCATCCATTTATTTTTTAAAATCATTTTAGTGTATGAGCCAAGCAATGAGTTAGATTTAAGATTGTGGGCCACACTGGATGGATCAGTGACTACCATTCAAACCATCTTATGCCACACTGGATGGATCAGTGACTACCGTTCAAACCATCCTAGGCCACTAAAAGCCTTTGATTTTAATCCCTTTATAATAACAGATTTAGAGTCATGCATCTGTGAATCTATAACTGTCATTTCATGGTCCAAATGATCATCCATGCATATGAGTGATGGATGTCCATCTGAACAAATCACGACCAAAACTACTTGTGAAGTCTAAATAATCGTCAAGAGTAGAAACTAGAATGAGAGAACCAATGCCCTGGAAATCATCCTAGGGCCACAAATTAAAAGATAGAGTAAGGCCCACTAAATTTCAGATCATGATCTGAACCGTCCTTCCAGTCAAGGGCATTATTTTAAGATGTGGGGCACAATATGAACCAGATACAATACTCTGGTGGGCCACACTAACAACATTAAATGTAACTTTTAAGACACTCTAAAATAAGATATATATATCCTATGCCCTATTGATTGTTTGTATAAAATTTTGAAATATCATCATTTCACTTCATCCAAACCGTTCACTTGATGAACCATCCTATTTTAAGACATGAATTCAAAAATGAGGGAAGATCATTAAATAAGTGGACCACACTGCATAAATTAAACCGGCCATTGGAATCATTTTGGTGTCATTTACGTGGTCACCATGCATAAGGTGTTGGTTTGGAAAGAAGACTTTTACACCCTTGTTCTTTTTATAATGTCTCTTGTATCATTTAACTTTAGAACCATAATCTTCATTGTATTTACATTTATGACATTCTCCCATTAAAAGACACAAATCACATTAAATTTGTTTGTAATCGGTGGAGATTATAAATTATTTTGCGACTAGGTTATGTACATAAACTGTTTACAGGTAGTTATATACATGGGTTGTTTTGTAAATAGTCATGTACCTAGACTGCTTTACAGATAGCTATGTATATGGTCTATTTTGCAAATAGTTATACTTAAGGTATGTTTTCACAATTAATCAAACTAGTTACTGATGATAAATGATTATCATAAGGATGTTTCGTAAGAAATTATGTGTCTGAATTAGTTCGAATAGTCAATATGGGAACACTCTTGAACTCAACATACTTTGAACAAATCATTAGACTGTAAATGATTCCTTGAAACCATTAAAAACCTTAATCCATTCTGAACTATCTCATTAGTCTAAATTGCTTCTATTTCATGGAATTAAGACTAACCACACATGAGTTCTTTTAAGCTATGGACCAACGTTTGAGCTGTCTCAAACCCAAACACAAAATAATGCCCATTTACAGTATTCAAATTAACCTTCATAACCATACTATTTATATATTGATGTAGGAAACTTTTCTGCCTGCTCGTAGGACTACACCAAACCTTGTTTACACATAAGAATTTGTTAATAGGTTGGAAGTAGGGTAACTTCTGGATTTCGCATCACCCAACGAAAGGTCAGTGAATCCCAACATGTCTCCTATTCGTTTGAATAAATTAGGTTGTTTTGGTGTGATGCTATGTTTTGGGGTGACTTGCATTGATTATGATGATATTATATATATATATATATATATATATATATATATATATATATCTCAATGCATTATATTACTTATACATGTGGAATGAAAGGAATGATTGAATAATATATATGTGCCTCTCAAAAGGAGACATGACTGAATTATCTGTTGCCTCTCAATTAGAGGGTTGATTATGTGAACACGACATGCCATACGCTTCATACATTTATACATCGTTTGCCTTGGACCATCGCTTTGGAAGATCGGTAGGTACTTAAATACCCGGTTACCTAAGGACTATCCTGGAAGCCCACTAGCATATGGAAGTCCGCCCTACAAGGAAGGGGGAGCCGATTGATGGGATCCAATCGAAGCAAGTGGAAGACCAAGTATAAGCCCACTTGATGCATTATATCCTCTTGCATAACATTCTTGCATCCATAGTGTGAATTTAATCGTAAGACTGTATTTGGGTGTACTACTTTATTTGGACGGGTGTGAACCATGATGGGTTTACTCACTGAGCTTGGTCAGCTGACAGTTGTGGATTAAATATAAATAAGTAAACTAGAAGTTCATTCATTCGAGACAAATACTGAAAAATGATGTAGAACCAATGAAAAAACCTCAAAGGAACTGGCTATACATGACTAAAGAAGAGATTGTGGCTCTGAGACAAGATGCTTAGTTTATAATTATTTTGTTAGATTTTGTTATATTCTTTATTATTAATAATTTGTATCTTTTATTAAATAATGATACATTTAAATAGAATTCCAAATAGAAGGCCTTAGCTCGATGGGTTGAAAATGTGTAGACATACGGATGATCATAATAAATTATTATGAATAATGATGCATGATGTGATAAGAATCTAGTTTAAATAATAAGTTGTGCCTCCAACTAACTATGTGACTTGTGGTTAAAGTACTCTATGAGTACAAGTCATACCCCGTAACCTAGGCCTGAGGGTGCACACTCTATGATCGAATTTCGAGGCATGAAAGAATGGTATTAGAGAGGTGCTTTTCTTAAAAACCTAGTTGACCTATAGGTTATGATTCCCACTCTTATATATAAATGGTAGAACCCTAAAAAATAGAAACTAAACTTAGGACCTTCCCTAAATCATTGTGGTAAATGTGGAGAACTTAGAAACTAAAATTAAGAATCCCTATACAAAAGAAAATTAGAATGTTTACTGCTCATCTATAGTCTAATATGGGTACTCAAGGTGCTTTATTGTTATTAATAATTGATTTATAGTCCATTTTATGGCAATTATGTATTTTTAGATGATTTTATAACACAAAAATTCTGCTAGACAGCAATGTTTAACAAAATTATTATCTCTTGTGAAATTCATATCTATTAATATACAGCTCTAATCAGGGTCATTCAAAGGCTTAATTGTAGCTGGGTAGATGTAGTTCAAAGATAAAATTATTCGAAAATATGATCCCATCAGTGACTATACAAATTTATTAAATTTTTACAGACTAGTCATAAATGTCCCAAATACCGAACAAATTGTACTGTATGAATTTTATAAAATTTTGTAATTCTAGGAGCAAGTTATAATTTTATGAAAAATAAGTAGACCCATAAGAGAATCTACAGAGAACTTTTGGTGGAAAAATATATTCTATAAAGTAGTGGATCGGTATTGAAATTACCCTGAACATTATTCTGCTGGACAGCAATGGACAACAGAATTGAAGTTACGTGTAAAATTTGTATCTATTAAAGTACAACTCCGATCTAGGTGATTTGAAGGCTTGATAGTATCTGTATAAGTTTAGTCTAGATAAAAAATAATTAGAAATTCGAAACCCATCAGATATTATATAGATCTATCAAATTTGTGCAGACTGGTTAGAAAGTATCTATTTCTAGAAATATTACACCGTAGGAATTTTAGAAAATTCTGTAATTGGTAAAAAAATTAAAATTTTATAGTGGCCAAGTGGACTAATTAGGGAAGTTTCATAAAAATTTTGGTATAAAAATTTAATCGTTAAAGTGACAAACCAATACTGGAACCAACCTTGGAAGGACACGAATCAAATTGTCCAAATTTATACCCCACAACAATATTCTTTCTTACTTAATTAAGTACAATAAACCCCTATAATTATTCCTTGGTACTAAAATCCATTCCTCCTAGGTAATTATAGCCCTTGAGAGATTCAAAAGTCTTCATAATCTTGTTCCTTCAACCAGTGTTATAGTGCCCCATGGACCAGTAGTAGACCCTACGGTATTAGTTGAGGAAGTGTCAGAGCAAGACTAATATGAGAATGATGTAGAAAATGAAGAGTTTGTTGAAGAATAACAAAATCTTGCACCTCCCCAACTTGTAGCAACTCAAGGTGAAGCTGAGCCAAGTGCTCAACTGCCTTTGTCTCCCACGACAATGCAGGCGAATCTTGCAGGGCCCAACATTCAGCCTTTGGATGTAGCATTCAGACTACTTCACTAGATGGTGGCAATGATGAAGTAGCAATAAAATCATTTTTGCAATACAGTGAGGCGTTAGGGACAATATGAACATAACAACTCAAGAATGTCGATAAAACCGTGCCAGCTAGACTTGAACAGTCATTTCTATAAATAAAAAAAACTTTTAACTTGCGTTTATCGATTAGTCTTCTCACCTTTACTCTTAAGGTTATTATAATCTAAAGGTACTTAAAGTCTGTATAAAGGTCTCACAAATCTGATTAGATTGACAATCACACCAAATTTATTTTTGAAACTCTTGTTCTACTCATTTTAATCGATAGAGAGTCTTTACTTAAAATTTTCCTTATTTTGTGAGTGAAGGACTCTAATTATAATTAATATAAATTAGACACTCTTGGATATCTAAAAAAAATGTGTGAATCATAATTTTACTTATATAAAATTTTGATTACTTGTATAAAATTCTGATTAAAACTAATAAAAAAATGTCGGTGTCTAGACAATCTTCATGGTCTGAATTTTTAGATTTTTGATAGATCTCGTTTTAAGTTGAAATTTAATAAAATATTACTAAGATCATATATGTATCAACATAAAAAGTTTAAAATCAATCTAATGTTTAGAAGTGTTGAAATCATCAGTATGACCAGAGTTATCAAAATCAGAAACTTCTGCATTTAACCTTGATACATATCTCGATACTATCATTCTAAAATTATTTTGTGATCATCTAATCAGGAAATGATCCATAAATTTCAGTCATGATTAAAACATGTAATAAGTAGAGTAGCTGAGCGTTGAACTACTTTTTTATTACTAGGGTTAGACCTTGATTGGATCAAACTTCTAAAACTTGCTACAAATAAGGATTTGAAGAACAAGTTACACACACTTGACCCAAACACTCTATTTTGAACCATCTCTTCAACCCTTCAAAACTCTATTTATCTTTAAAACTTGAAATCCCGATGTTAATATCACTTTTAGATCATCTAATCATTATAAATCAACTTCGAAAGTTTTTCATCCGATGGTAAACATGTCTATTTATAATCCAACTTGTTTATCTTGTCTACCACCCTTGTATATGATTATTCAAACCATTGAAATTTGCTAACAACTAAACTTTACTCCTAATTATATGATCGTATATATTTTTCAGGCATTCCATACCTTATTTTAAAAAATAAAAAAATAAAAGTCCTATCAACTACAGTGTTAAATAAAAACTTAGTAAGCTAACCTATAAGATTCCCACACTTTTTGATGTAATGTAAAAACATAGAAATCTTACTTAGAATTTTTCTAAACATTTAGAATCTAGTTTAGATATTTCTAAGTAGGTAAACCTACAACATCGAAAATTTTAAGGTAGGAGCTGGTGAAAATCTACAATACTGTAGTTAACAAAATACATACTAGTATACTTAAGAACGAACTTCAATTACACTAATTTACAATATGATCATTTAATACACTACTTAGGATTTGAATCTCGAGGACGAGATTATTTTAAAGGAGGTAGTTGTAATGACCCGAGAAATTCTTGTCGTTTAAATTTTTTGTAATGATATAAAATGGAGTTAAATGAATTAATTTTTCATTAATAAACAAAAAAAAAAAAACATTGACTAGTTGGTTAAAGCTCTCTTGGTGAAGATGGAAGGCTAGGGATCGAGTCTTGCCTATAACAAGAAATAAACTTTTGCTTTTAGCCATAAATTTGAATTTTGAATTTTGAATTTTAGACAAGATAATCTCTTGCTAATCAACTCTCTCTATATAAATAGAGAGGGTAGAGAGGAGTGAGAGCATTCGTAGAAAAAAAACAAAAAGAGAAAATGAGAGGAAAGAGAGAGCGGGAGAGAGTGATGATTTTTGTGGAACATTATCAACCTTTCCTTCTATCTCAATCATCTATTTATTTCGGTCGTCGATATCAACCGTTGATCAAGAAGTTCAAGTAAGTATACCATTTTCATTTTCTTTTTCCTTTGTTGATGGTGATAATGATGATGACTTTATGATTTTGGTGTCGATAATGTGGGACCCACTGTCTATGACTCTACCTTGATGTTTACAGGCCATCCATCTATTTTTTTAAAATCATTTTAGTGTATGAGTCAAGCAATGAGTTAGATTTAAAATTGTGGGCCACACTGGATGGATCAGTGACTACTGTTCAAACCATCCTAGGCCACTGAAAGCCTTGGATTTTAATCCCTTTATAATAACAAATTTAGAGTCATGCATCTGTGAATCTATGACTGTCATTTCATAATCCAAATGATCATCCATGTATATGAGTGATGAATGTTCATCTGAACGAATCACGACTTGAACTACTTGTGAAGTCTAAATAATCGTCTAGAGTAGAAACTAGAATGAGAGAACCAACGCCCTGGGACATTAAAATCATCCTAGGGCCACAAATTAAAAGATAGAGTAGGACCCACTAAATTTCAGATCATGATCTGAACTGTCCTTCCATTCAAGAGCATTATTTTAAGATGCAGGGCACAATATGAACCAGATAGAATACTCTGGTGGGCCACACTAACAACATTAAATGTAACTTTTAAGATGCCCTAGAATGAGATATATGTCCTATGCCCTATTGATTGTTTGTATAAAATTTTGAAATACCATCATTTCACTTCATCCAAACCGTTCACTTGATGGACCATCCTATTTTAAGACATGAATTCAAAGATGAGGGAAGATCATTAAATAAGTGGACCACACTGCATAGATTAAACCGGCCATTGGAATCATTTTGGTGCCATTTACGTGGCTACCATGCATAAGGTGTTGGTTTGGAAAAAAGACTTTCACACCCTTGTTCTTTTTATAATGTCTCTTATATCATTTCACTTTAGAAGCATAATCTTCATTGTATTTACATTTATGATATTCTCCCAGTAAAAGATACAAATCACGTTGAATTTGTTTGTAATCGGTAGAGATTGTAGATTATTTTGTGACTAGGTTATGTACATAAACTGTTTGCATGTAGTTATGCACATGGACTGTTTTGTAAATGGGCATGTACTTAGACTGCTTTACAGATAGTTATGTATATGGTCTATTTTACAAATAGTTATATTTAAGGTATGTTTTCACAATTAATCAAACTAATGACTGATGATAAATGATTGTCATAAGGTTATTTCGTAAGAAATTATGAGTGTGAATTAGTTCAAATAGTCAATATAGGAATACTCTGGAACTTAACATACCTTGAACAAATCATTTGACTGTAAATGATTCCTTGAAACCATTAAAAGTCTTACTCCATTATAATCTATCTTATTAATCTAAATTACTTCTATTTCGTAGAATCGAGACTAACCACACATGAGTCCTTTTAAGCTATGGACCAACGTTTGAGTTGTCTCAAATCCAAACACAAAGTATTACCCATTTATAGTATTTAAATTAACCTTCACAACCATACTATTTATATATTGATGTAGGAAACATTTCTGCTTGCTTGTAAGACTACGTCAAACCTTGTTTATGCACAGGGATTTATTAGTAGGTTGGAAGTGGTGTACCTTTTGGATTTCGCATCACCCAACGAAAGGTGAGTGAATCCCAACATGTCTTATATTTGTTTGAATAAAGTAGGTTGTTGTGGTGTGATGCTCTGTTTGGGGTGACTTGCAATGATTATGATGATATTATGTATATATGTCAATGCATTAGATTACTTATACATGTGCAATGAAAGGAATGACTGAATAATATGTATGTGCTTTTCAAAAGGAGAGATGACTGAATTATCTATTGTCTCTCAATTAGATGGATGATTATGTAAACATGACATGACATACGCTTCATACATTCATACATCATTTGTCCTTGAGCATCGCTTTAGAAGACCGGTAGGTACTTAAGTACCCGGTTACCCAAGGACCATCTTGGGAGCCACTAGCATATGGAAGTCTACCTACAAGGAAGGGGGAAGCGATTGATGGGATTCAATCAAAGCAAGTGGAAGACTGAGTATATGCGCACTTGATGCATCATATCATCTTACATAACATTCTTACATCCATTATGTAAATTTAATCGTAAAACTGTATTTGGGTGTACTACTTTATTTGGGCGAGTGTAAACCATAATGGGTTTACTCACTGAGCCTGGCCAGCTAACGGTTGTGGCTTAAATGTAAATTAGTAAACTAGAAGTTCATCCATTCGAGATGAATACTGAAAAATGATGCAGAACCAATCGAAAAACATCAAAGGAACTGGCTATACTTGACTGAAGAAGAGATTGTGGCTCTGAGACAAGATGCTTAGTTTATAATTATTTTGTTAGCTTTTGTTATATTATTTGTTATTAATAATTTGTATCTTTTTATTGAATGATGATACATTTAAATAGAATCCCAAATAGAAATACTTAGTTCGATGGGTTGAAAATATGTAGACATACGGATGATCGTAATAAATTACTATAAATAATGATGTGTAATTTGACGAGAATCTAGTTTAAACAATGAGCTATGCCTCCAACTAACTATGTGACTTGTGGTTAAAGTACTCTATGAGTATAAGTCATACCCTATAACCTAGGCCTGAGGGTGTACACTCTGTGTCCGGATTTCAAGGCGTGACATCCACCCACACTGTTAGTCACATCACAATTTTAGGCTAGCGTTGTTAGTACACCCACCCACTTGAGCTATGGATTGAGGTGTGGAAAGGGCAACCTAGAACAGAGTGAAAACCTCCACAACATAAAAAGGGCCTAACTTTACACATTCGGTCAAGTTTGGAGACATTTGGTGTATTGGTTAGGTTCTTAGCATTCTCATGAGAACTGATTCCTAGGAGAAATTTCTCCATGCTCATTTATTTGAACCTTCTCCAACTTTTTTTTTCTTTTTCTTTTTCTTTTTTCTTTTGAAATTTGGTTTTGGGATGTACTTGGCATTGAAGAGGAATGAGGTACTGATATGGCTGGAAGACTTCAAATTGGATTAGTACACACCAAACATGACCACCCTGAAGCTAAACCACCTGGATATGATTATGGGTGTACTAACAGTGGGGTGTGTGGACATTTGAACATTTGAAGCATTTCACTAAGTTATATAATTGGATGAAACAATTACTCTTCAACTAAATGGAAGAGTTATTCAACTATGTATAAAACTTATTCAACTTTATATATTGAGCTCACCTTATTTTGAAACTTTCATCATCTCGTTATCATGTGGACCATATATACCATACAAAGTAATTGATCCACACGATGGTTAGATCAACAAGATTTTGAGATGTCCCACTTTCATGGTAGGGGACACTCCTAGATCAATCCGATACCGTTCGCACACTCAACGGTTGTCTAATAAACTCTTTCTACAACAGTTGTAGAGTACCTGATCAACAATCAGACTAATGACGAATAAGGCCCACTTTTTCAAACTGAAAACCCCAAGCGTTGTATAATACATCTAAAACTAAAGGCCATTGATGAAACAGATTGAATCTTTTGACCCATGTGAATTTCAGGGTGTGTCCATCGAAAGATAGGCCCATGAATTGGTCCTTCTGCATTGTGCACATGTATGACATGTGTACATCCAACACTTGCATGTGTATATAATCCTAGATGCTCCTCTAAAGCATAGCATTCAGTATTCAGAATTTCAGCCTAGACGTCCTGGTAAACACTAAATGCTCAAAATCAGCGATCAGGATCATCCATTAGATTTGACTAAAATTTTATCGGCCATGAAGAAATACTCACATTGATTAGGGCAAATCATCCGTCCATGGCTTTTCAAACCCACGAATAAGATGAGAGTCCAATGTTTGGAAAGTTAGCATCCTCCAGTCAATATTAGTCTTCTTCTTTCTTTCTTTCTACATTAGTGGCCCATAAAAAGTAAGGAAAATCTAATAGATGGCCAGGATTAATAATTATTTGATCAGACAGCCATTTATGCGCGCCCTTGGCACACTAAGAGCTTCGATGTGGCCGGCACGCACATTAACATTGCCTTTAATAATTGAAGAAGCGGATTGCCTGTGAGTCTGTGACCCCACACAGGGAGATTCCAGGGACTTTGTGGGGCCCAAGAAGATATCCGGAACAAATCCACTCCGTCCGCCTGTTTTGCAAGACCACAATATGAGAAGATTCTAAGCATGAGGAAGATCCAAAACTGATGTTGATAACACCACACGAAACAGTGGGGATTGAGTGCCTCGGGGGTTACAGAAGTTTTATATCAAAATGATATTTGTGTACCTTCAGTTTATCTGAGTGATAATAACAATATTAACGGTTTGGATGGCATATAATTTACATCATGGTCCGCTCCAGGAAGGTTTCAATGGTGGATGTTTCCATTCCCACTGTTTTATTTGGTATAGTCCACCTTAGTTTTGGTATAGTCCACTGATGGACGGATTGGATTTGTGACGAACATCTCTATGGACCCCACATAGCCCCAGCACAGGTATTTTTCTCTCCTGCACAGTCAATCCGCTTCCATTAATTGAAGGCACTTTACTTTTCTTTGTAATAGTTTTCCTGCAGCTGTCATGGTCTAAAAAGTTCTGCCCTTTAGGTTGTCGAGTGCAGTCTCAACCACACAATCAAGAGTGATTCAAGACCAAAGGCACTTTCCTAACCTAAGATATCTACGTACGGGGCATCAGTGGAGCCCACCTTGATGTATTTATCTAATATCTACTCCGTCCATCCATTTTTCATATCGTTTTAAGGCATACCCAAAAAATGCGGCAGATCCAAATCTCAGGTGGACCACACCACAGGAAACATTTCTGATTGGCCATTAGAAACTTTGGATTAAGAAGTTTTGGTTCAAGATGTGGTCCCTACGTCATCGTCTGTCTGACCTTATCAACAAGTTGGATGGTAAACAAACATTCGGACCGGGGCCACTGAGAAGTTCTAAATGGTAAGCATTTAATCAGCACTGTTTTATGTGGTGTCGTCCACATGAGATTTGGATCGGTTAATTTTGGGCTAATGCCCTAAAATGAGCTGGACAAATAAATGAACTGAATGAATACAAGACACACACATCACGCTGGGCCGCACAGTAACCGATCCAACGAAGCCATGTCTGGTATTTTCAGGCTACTCTTTCAGCTTTAATTTATCAGCTTTAATTTATGTGGAAGTGGATTAGTGACCGCCCCGCCTCACACACGACGGTGCTGCCCTTACCGTGGAGCCCACCTTGATATATGTAGTTTACATGTATGCTGTTCAACGGTTTTTTCCATATCATTTTGGTCATGATCCCAAAAATTAAGCAGATGTAAATTTCAGGTGGATCATAGCATGGGAAACAGTGGTGATTAGCCATTACAAACTCCTCATGGGCTACAAAAGTTTTGAATCAAAGCAATAGATATTTGTTTTCCGCTTCATCCAGGTTTGTTGACCTCATCAACCGGTTGGATAAGAAATAAAAAGTTTTGAAATATTTTGGTGGGCCTTAAGAAGTTTTTAATGGTGGGTCGTTAAATATTTTCTATAACATGATCCACCTGAGATTTTGATCCGATACATTTTTTGGCTCATGCCCTAAAATGATCTAAAAACGGATGGATACATACATGTAGGTAGGGGTGGAGCCAGGATTTTCCTTGGGGGGGGGGGGGGGGGGGGGATGATTTTATTTTTATTTTTATTTTTATTTTATAAACTAACAAAATGATCTTCTTCTTTTTTTTTATACCATGATCAAAGCAGATATATAAATTAACATAAAAAAATAAAAAAAATAAAAATAAAAAGGAGCAAGAGAAAATTGAGGAAAATAAAACTTACCCGATTAGAAAAATAATATTTGAAATCTTTTGACTATTAAAAACTTTTCTAGTGGTGAACCATACCACTAGAAATAGTGATGAATGACTATTACGACATTTGTAACCGACTGCGGACTGTACGATATTCGTAATCAACTGCGGATTGTACTCTTACAAAGCCATGCCTTTCGGGCTAAAGAACACCGGAGCGACCTACCAGAGACTGGTGAATTGCATGTTCGTAGGTCAGATCGGACAATCTATGGAGGTGTACTTCGATGACATACTCGTCAAAAGCGTCCGCCCCCAGGACCATGTCGCCGACCTCCGTACCATGTTCAACACGTTGCGATAGTACCAGATGAAACTCAACCCGAGCAAATGCGCCTTTGGCATTAGCTCAGGAAAGTTCCTTGGTTTCATGGTCCACCGGCGCGGGATTGAGGCGAACTCAAAAAAGATCCAGCCCTCCTAGAGATGTCATCACCGACCACCATCAAAGAAATCCAGCGCCTCACGGGACGGATGACGGCTTTAAGCCGATTCGTCTCGAGAGTGACAAACAAATGTCTGCCCTTCTTCAAGCAACTTAGGGGATGTCACAAGGGCATCTGGACCGACGAGTGCGAGCTGGCCTTTCGGCAGTTAAAGACTCACCTCGGGTTGCCACCACTCCTATTAAAACACGTTCATGGAGAAGAACTTTCATTGTACATGGTAGTCTCAGCATTAGCCATAAGCTCAGCCTTGGTTAGGGATGATAGTGGAGTCCAGAAGCCCGTTTACTACATCAGCAAGGTACTGCTCGACATAGAGACTCGGTACCCTGACCTCGAGAAACTGGCCTTGGCATTGATAACCTTGGCCAAGCACTTGAGGCCGTACTTCTAAGCGCATTCCATCACAATTCTGACGAATTAACCCCTACGATAGGTGCTGCAGAAGCCGGAGACGTCCGGACGCCTTACCAAATGGGCGGTCGAGCTCAAGGAGTTTGACATACGCTTTCTTCCTCGCATCGCCATCAATGGACAAGCAGTCACCGACTTTGTTGCAGAATTCACTCATCCCCTTGCCAAGCAGACTCCCGACCTCGACGAGCCGAGAAAAGCATCCTAACCTGTCAGGATGTTACACGTGAACGGATTGTCCAATGACCGGGGTAGCGGCGCGGGCCTAATCCTGGTCTCTCCGAATGATTGCGGAGTGGAATATGCTCTTCACTTTGGCTTCCAAGTGTTAAACAACGAAGCCGAGTATAAGGCCCTGGCCGAGCTGCGCTTAACCAAAGCCCTTCGGGCTAGGGAGGTGAAGGCTCATAGTGATTCTCAGCTCGTAGTAGGACAGGTCACAGCATAGTACGAAGCCAAAGGCGCGAGAATAGTGTCCTACCTACGTAGAGTACGAGATTTGGTCGAGCAGTTCGACCACTTCGAGATCGTTTGGGTACCGAGGGAAGAGAACGTCAACGTTGACTCCCTTGCGAAACTCGCTTTGGCAGGGGATGACAAACTTGCAAGGACGATCCCCCGTCGAAGTCCTGCAAAGCTGAAGCATCCTCGAAGAAATAAAGGAAAGTATGTCGGTCCGTGCTGACCACACATGGATGGACCCGTTCATCCGGTACCTGAGTACCAGGGAATTGCCCGAGGAGAAGACAGAGGCATGACGATTGCGGCATAGGTCTGCCAGATACATGATTCTCGGCGACACACTATACAAGCAAGGTTTCTCCTCCCCCAGCCTGAGATGCCTAGGCTCGATAGAAGCTCAATACGTCATGGACGAGATCCACAATGGAGTATGTGACAACTTGGGGGGATGAGCTTTAGCTGATAAAATCTTTCGACAGGGGTACTATTAGCCAACCATTCAGAAGGACTCCCAGGAACTCATGAAAAGATGTGGCAAATGCTAAAGGTATGCACTGATCTCGTGACAGCCACCGGTGGAACTCACCCCGATGAGCAGCCCCTAGCCCTTCGCATAATGGGGGTCAACATCATCGGACCCCTTACTTGGGGACGAGGACAGGCTATGTACGCCATTGTGGCGGTGGATTATTTCACCAAATGGGCAAAGGTCAAGCCCTTGGCCAGAATCACGGAAAGAAAGACATCAAACTTCATCTAAAAGTCAATCGTCTGTCGATTCGATGTCCCTCACACAATTGTCACCGACAATGCTAGGCAGTTTGACAACGCCCGTTTTGAAAAGATATGTGTCGACCTCGGTCTGCGACATGCTTTCTCCTCTCCTCGCCACCCCCAGGCCAACGACCAAGTAGAAGTCGTGAACAAGATAATCAAGGGCCACTTGAAGAAAAAGCTAGGGGACTCCAAAGGCGCTTGGGTGGATGAGCTATCCCATGTACTATGGGCATACAGAATAACCTCGAGGACAGCCATGGGGGAAACCTCATTCTCCCTGACCTATGGGGCTAAGGCCATCGCCCCAATTGAAATAGGAATGCCGACTTACTGAGCCGAGCTCTACAATGTGGAAGAGAATGATGGCTGACTACAACTAAACTTTGACTTGCTAGAGGAAGCTAGAGAGAACACCCGAGTTAAGGTGGCCACTTATCATTGAAGGGTATCTCGGTACTACAACTCTCACGTTAAGGAGAGGAGGTTAAGGGTCGGGGACCTTGTGCTACGAAAAATCTCTGAGGGCACCAAGGAGGTGGCCTCGGGATCTCTAGGGCCGACTTAAGAAGGTCCTTATCTTGTCAAAAAAACAGTTCGGCCCGGTACATTCTGGCTCCAAGACATGGAAGGTTGAGCTTTGCCTCACCCATGGAATGCAAAACATCTAAAAATCTACTACCAATAGGGCCTATCTTCTACCATGTAAAAGATCAACTACTACTTCAACAAAAGGATTTTGCCTCATCTCGACATCTATGCGTGCCATAAGAACTACTACTCGGATCAGAATATGATCTATTGCACACAAGCCCATGGGGCCACCCTGGACGAGCAAAACCACCGTTTTGCGATCTGGCCGGCCCCCACCAAAACGTGAGGTCGAACCCACCAGACTTAAAAAGTCACGGGTTAAAGATCTGAAAGCAACCGAACTCCAACTGCCTAACGATACTAGGAAAGAAACACTCTGAACTACTCTTCCCCTAGCCACGCAAGTCCAGCTCGTACAAGAATGGGGGGCTACACAATAAGATAATCACAAGAGATTCACAAAGAAGAGCGTGCCTCAAAGCAACAAACTATGCAATCAAATGACACAAATGCATATACCCATACAAAGCCCTTCTAAGGGCATATCAATATTAAAAAAAAATGTATGTTAAACGCCCTTCCAAGGGCATACAAAAAAGAAAAGCAAAGATAAATAAAAGGCCTCAGGCCTGGGGCATGTCGATAGGGGAGGAAGCAGATGCGTCCTGATCCACGACATCGAGGAAAGACAGATCAAGGTCAGTGATGCGCTCTTGAATGTCGACCCAACACCTTTCCTAACCGGCGTCTTACATAAGATTGGCTTCGGCTGCCTTTCTCTTCACCTCCTCCTCAAATGATGTCGATCACTGGTGCTCCTTCTCCAGCTTTGCGCGAAGAGTGTCTTTCTCCCTGACCAGCTTAGCTTGAGCCGCGTGGGCCTCCTCGAGCTCGACAAGAGCCCTCTCAAGCTGAAGGTGGAACTCGGCGATTATCTCCTTAGCACGAGTGACTGACCCTTTGAGGGCAAGCGAGAGGAGGGCGGTCTACCAAAAGAAGAGGAAGGTTAGATGAAATAAAAATGGAGGAAAACAGCACTCAAGTGAACCTCAGTAGTGTAGGTTGCTAAGCGGTCAAGGACCTTCTCTTCTAGGAGCTTCAAGGTTTTAGTGATCCATACCTTCGGTACCGACTTGTATGACCACTTATAGAAGTTGAACAAGAATGGAGGAAGGTCTGTCAGACGGCGGGGAACCAAGTTGGAGGCAGCAGACCCTCTGGCTCCATCCAATGACATGCCCGCGGTGGAAGCATCGGCCCCCTCCTGCCCAAGTTGCTCATTGGCCCCCAGGTCAACAACCTTGGGAGGGGCGGACGACGCATGAGGAGGGAGAGCGGATACCAGGACTGTAAGTAGAGGAACTAAGGTGCCAGAGCTCCCCCCCTCCGCCTTCGCGACAGCTCTCATCTTTTTCTTTACAGCCAAGGTCGCTACCTTCTCGAGGGTCGGGCGAGGTCTCTTGGGAGGTACAGACATCTTTGAAAGTGAGACAACCAGGTCAGCAAATGTCTCAATGGAAGACGAGATCTTCAACATCGTACGAGCCTAAAGATTTACCTTCTATGGTCGAGGCCTCGGGTATGAGGCACACCCGGCGCAAATTCTCAAGAGTCAAGATGAACTTGTAGTGCCTTTGCTTAGGCGGGTGTTGTCCAGACCTCTTGATCTGTGCCACCTGCTCAGACGAGATGATGGCCTGGCGCTGTCGCCGAACTGTAAAGGAAACACACTAGGCCATTAGAGCTAGCGACATAATGACTAATAATAGAAAAATCCTTAAGATCAGCTTGTACCCCGACCTGGGAAAGCGAAGGATGGGTGGACCCTATACTCTAGGGGTCGCGGTTCGCCCTTTGGGGCCTCCCATTCTCCAGAGGCGAAAAACCATTCGTCCTTCCAAAACTTGTTAAAGCTTGGGAGATGAGCGATAAGGTTGGGGCCTTGGCCCGCCCAGGGGGACATATAGAAAAACCGCCACCGCTCGACTTAATTTTGAATAGGAAGAGGAGTTCATCAGCCATGAACTCCTCGTTCCCGACCCACTCCCACAAGATGTAGCAGCAAAAAATGGTCTTCCAACCATTGAGATGCTACTACCTGGGAGCAAGACTCAAGCAACTCAACACCTCCCGCACCAAGGGATGGAGAGGGAAACGTAGCCCCGACTTGAAGAGAATAGGGACCAAAGCCACCTCCCACTCACGAGGCGAGCTTAGAGAGTCATCACGGTGCGGCACTTTAAGTGCAACAAAAGGAGGAATGTTACAAGATTGATCTCTCAACTTCCGAAGCCCGCTCCTGGTAATATGGGAAGACACACCATCCATCTTGAACTTCGACTGAGCTGATCGTCCCCCCGACATCTACGGCCTGGTCAGAAGACCGGAGACCTTCCTCAACGACAAAGGCCTGTTACTTGACAACCTTAGGAGCAACCTCCCCACGCTCTGACTCCGTCTCCGAATCGAACCCCTATGTCTGATCATCATCAATGGACGAGGACCCTGGGTCTTCACCCCGGTCCTCTGGCCCTGACTTATTTTGAAAGTCAGAGAGGTCATACATGACTTGGCAAATGAAGAGAAAGAAGGGAAAGGAAAAATGGTGCTAGGAGGGGAGACGAGAAGAAGGTCTCGTACCAGGGGATCTAGCACAAAAAACTGGAGGAACGGAGAAGACGCTAAGCCCGGTCTGACTTGGAATACTGGCAAAGTTTGGGCACCACAAGACATGGAAAGGTGGGAATGGGGCGCTAAGGCAGCAATATTTATAAATGAACCCTCCTAGCCATGTGTGAGCAAAGGACTGCCTACAGCAGAGGTTCGTCTCCTCGACTTCCGCGCCCGCTATGTGGCCTTACCCGATAGGCCCACAATCGAAGCGATGTTTTCGCGGCTCTGCACCTCCACCACGTGGCGCAACGCGATTCGTCTGAACCCGAAAAGGCGGTTAACCACCATACCACATTAATGACGTCTTCTTGTATTTCACGTTGGACACGATATTCATCGAATCTCGCCATTTATGCCTACGATCTACTCCTTGAGAGATGAAACCCTACCCGTCGTCTAGATCCTCAACGCTCCCGATCCTGTCCGGCTCTGTACCGGAATAGCTCGGCAAAGGGTTACAAATCCTGGCTTTCCAATGAGCCCGAAACTCGGGACTTGGGGGGCTACTATAATGAGGATATATCTCGAACTGAGTTGTAAGTATGACCTCGGGAGGACGAGCTTTATGCCGAAGGTCACCCCACTGCGGATAGGCCCAGACCCTCGATAAGTCGTAGCCTCATACAGTGCGGTCGGTGCTAGTTTCCTGAGGTACAGGTCGGCCCGACACCTAGAAGTGACGAAGAACACTTACTAGGAAGAGAGTCCTTCCCAAGGTTTTACCTCGGGAAGGACTTCCAGCTCAACTCGATCGATACCCGACTGAGCAATAGGTGGAGGGAACCACAAGGAACCCACTGGGCGGAGGTACAACCCTCCCATAAATGCTCTAACTAGCAGCATGGTGCCCACACCTGCCCCCCTTAAATGCAGTAAGGGGTGGCGTATGGCGTCACTCACCAGGATCGACCCACGTCTCAGTACAAACCATGCCACATACCCTATCCCATCAAGCCAGAAAGTTAGTGGAGGCCCCCTGCCTATAAATAGCCTCATCGTGTGAGGAAAATATATGCACAACCAACCCCAAAGCTGACCTGGTGCCCATTTGTATCCCCGACCTAACTTTGGCATCAGAGGGCTAATGGCTGGATACTAACCCCCCCCCCCCCCCCCCCCCTCTTTCGTAGGTCATTTAGAAGCCACTCGACCAAGGAACCTCCACCCTACAATGGAGCTCGTGCTAGTTGCGAAATGTCAGCAGCAACACTGACAAATTTAAAGTTCTTACCTAAATGGTCTTCACCCCAGCAAGGGCAGCAACGTCCTTAGGATCGAGATTACTAGTCGGCTCAAAATTGGTGTACTCAAGATGTTCGAACCTAAATCGACAAATTGGGACCAGGTGAGTCGGGACAGAATACCTCCCAAAATGACTTGAACTAGGGGCAAGGGTGAGTTCTTGCTTAGAAGAAATTCTAACAAGAGAAACCTCCTACTCTTAACCTCTCAATGAAGAAGGCGCGATGATTTCCCAAGCCTCCGGACGAGGGACATTTGAAGGCTGAGCCCTCGCTGTCGAGGGCTCGGCGCGAGAAGATTGCATGTTTGGAGGCTGAGCCCTCAAGTATGAGGGCACAACACGCGGAGGCTCTGCAAAAGTTGCAAGAGCTTGAGCCCTCATGGGCGGCGGCAACGGAAGCTGAGCAAGGGGAGCGTGAGCAGCCAGTTGTGCCGAGGAGGAATCGTCCTACCTTTGCCTGTTGGATTGCCTTCCCTTCTGGGCAAGGAGATCATGCTTCCTTCCCATATCCTTGGAAGCCATCTTTGCAATACGGATAGTCACATCAGTAAAATGGGGAAATGAACTTCAGTGTAATAGAAGTCTTTAGATACTTGCCAGGGAGGCAGGGGATAAGTCCAACATCGAGTAAAGCAGAAGGGTGTAGAAGGACCTTGATGTTCCGGGCATCCACAGACCCTCGATTAGCTTTTACGATCTTTTAAAAAATTACTCCCCTTAGGTTTGACTTTTCAATCACCAACCATGCAAGCAGATGACAAGAAAAAGGTCAAAACTGAGCCCCTACCAAGTGCTCGGCAGGCATAATGTACGGTACAAACAGTGCTCAGCAAAGAATCATTTGAAGACTCTACCTAGGAGGAAGGATCGTGGGACTGAATCTTGGCCTGAGGCTTCCTCAACCTCAGTCTCCCAGGATTCAGAAGCGAAGAACCACTCGTCTTTCTAGGATTGGTTCGGCGAGGGATTTCCAAGGATGAAATTCTTACCGGCCAATATGACAGGTAATATTATTCATAATAATCAGGGTTCTTCTTCAACTAGAACATCCTGACAAACTCTTCAACACTGAGTTCTCTATTTCCGACTTGTTTCCAGAAAACATAGGCGCCCAACAGCACACTCCATCCATTCAATTGAAGTTGCTAGGGGGAAATCTTGTACTGACTCAACACTCCCCTTATAAATGGATGCAAGGGAAGCCTAAAATTCACTGGAAAGAGGTAGGCGTAAATAGCTACATGACCCAAGGGAGTTCCCTTGCTCGCGGCAGTCGCACAGTCACAGAGTTCGAGATTCTATATTTGACCCGGGTCTCCTCTAATTTCTCCATGGTTAGCTTGGAAGGATGGTCATCCGCAGAGTAAGTTTTCCCTTCATCCAAGTTGGTTGACATTATCAATGGGTTGGATGGAAAATAAACATTACAGATCTCCTTACAATGGTCCTTGGGAAGTTTTTAATAGTAGGTGTTCAATCACCACTATTTCCTATGGGGTGGTCCATCTGAGATTTGGACCACGCCCTAAAATGGGCTGCAAAAACGGATGGAAGGCGTGGATATATTGTAAGAAACTCTGTATATTGCGGAATTCATAGGACCGTGCAGTGCATCGAGTATGTAGATCGAATAACTGGAATAAAGACATACCTGTTTGGTGAGCCATCTCCAATATCTGAGGTCTGGATCTTCCTCTCCTGGGATTGCTGCAGAGAAAACCTTAGATGGGGGTTGTTTTCAGTGTAATCCCGGATTGGGGACCCAGCACCCTTTAAATAGGGTTTGTAGTGGGTGTGGCAGTGTTTGAAACCCACCAAAACACTGCCACCCTTGCTCCACACGAATTTGGCTAACAGGAATCCATGTTTAACTACAATACTGCCACAGGCAGTGTAGACGTGCAACCCTCTTAATTCTATAGATCACGACTGTAGTGGGGTCCACTGATCAGTCCACACATGAATCTGCATCTGTATTCAAATCTGGACCATTGATCAGTCGGCCCACTATATAGAAAACTTACATTCTCCCACTTGGGCCATATTGTTCAATGTTACGAATTTTAATTATACTCAAGTGGTCAACTAATATGTCAGATTCTGTGGACAACGTCTTTTCCAATCTAGTCCATCAAGACTACTAATACTGGATCGTGGTAGTCTACACAACATTAATTGAGGCGAAGTGAGACAAATCACGGTCACTAGTATCATCAATCTTAATGACGTAGATTGTGAACATGGTCGTGTGGTATGAAGGTTACACTCAAGTGTGATTGAAAGTGCCTGCCTTCAAGAGGTCTTAGGAGCTTTCTTAAGATGTCTCTAATGAGACAATACCAAAATTCTACTATTCTCAAAACATATTGTGCACACCAAATGAGAGAAATAGTATAAACCAAAAGATGGAATCATCAAAGTATATGAGATCTCCACGAGTGTTTGAACAAAATAGATCTATACTAAATCTGAAAACTCCCACTAACTGAATGTATCTACGAGGTCATGACTCCCATAGACACTACATACTCCTGAAATGGCGCCATAGGAAGCCCTTTAGTGAAAGGATCAGTTATGATCTCTTTAGTACCGATAAAGCTTAATAGACACTTGATGATCCCGCACTCTATCATTTACAATATGATACTTTACGTCGATATGCCTCGACCTTGATGAGTGCTCGCTATTGTACGAGAAATATATCGCAACTGAACTGTCACAAAAATATTCTCATAGGTTTTGGGATATGCTCCAAGACCCATAAACCAATGAGAAAACACTGTAGCCACACCACCTGATTTGTAGCTTCGTGACATGCGACAAATTCTGCCTTTATGGTGGATGAAGCTGTGGTGGATTGTTTTACACTTTTCTAAGACATAGTTCCTCCGCTCGTAAGAAAGAAATGTAACCAGACGTGGACTTTCTTGTGTCGACACAGCCAGCATAATCTGCGTTTGAATAACCAACCAAATCCAAATGGTCAGCTTTTCTGTAAGTGAGTTCAAAGTCTTTCGTCCATTGCAGGTAGTGCAACGCTTTCTGCAGTCACCTGCCCAATATTCCAAACTATAAAAGTAATATCCGGGCTTATACTCCCACTGCTGACGCGTACGAAATTTACTTTATGCGATCCTTTTCTAAATCATTCTTGAGGCACTGGAAAAACTTCTATAACTTGTCACCTTTAGTTATAGGTCATCAAGCATGAAAACAACTTTGCATGCCAAATCGCTCGAGTATCCTACCAATGTAGGATCTCTGTGACAAATCAAGCAGTCCTCGAGATTTATTCCTATGAATCTCGATGCCTATGATAAAGAAAGTATCACAAAAGGATGAATCTGATTTCTCATTTATTAGGTTCATGGATTTGTAGTGAAAGTAGATATTTATAAAAGTGATAAATTATTTGTGTCCACTCCATGAGACTATAGGGAATGGACCACAAATATCTGTATATATCACTTATAGTAGTCCTACATTTCTGATTGGTTCATTTTTCCTGATTCTAGTATGTTTTCCCTTAATGCAATCTGTACAATCTTTAAAATAAAAGAAATCCAAGGATTGAAGTATTCCATCCTGCACAAGCCTTTCCATTATCTCACAAGAGATATGGCCTAATTGCCTATGCCATAAAATGGAGAAAACTTCATTCCTCTTTATTCTCTTTATTCCTGCTCTATTATGCTGCAGGTTTATGTTTAGAACATTTGCGGTATGTCGGTTCAACTAATATAGCTCATTCACAAAAATTATGGCCAACTAAATTCAAACCAAAGTAAATATTAAAACTTTCATTCTTAAATTTAAAAGTGTATCCATATTTAACTGAAAAGATAAATTAAAAATTAAATATCGCCTTATAAAAGGCACATAAAAATATCTACTAGGTCTAATAATGGCCATTTGCTAATCTAAGTCTGTAGACTCCTACTGCCGCAACGTTCACTTTTATGCCTATTGCCAACGCACACTGATTGCTCCGTGTCAGTTGGCATTCGGCTCTGTAATATATCCTGCATGGGAGTGCATATGTGAATAGAAGTGCTATAGTCTATCCATCAGGAATCTGTAGATACTGCAGTTAGATTGCTTTCAAAACAAACAAGATCATGATGATTACCTTTCTTTATCAACCATGCTTTAAAGCCTTCGCAGTCCTTTTTCTGATGTCCTGGCTTATTGCAGAAGAAGCATCCATCATCAGGACCCCGTCTTTTCTTCTTTATTTGCCTTTAGATTGTGGCTGATTGCCACCTGTAGGATCCAAAGAACCTTTTTCTGAATTCTGCTTCCTTTTCTTATTCTTCCATTTTCTCCCTTGTCCTGGGGTTACGAAATTTACATTATGTACGATACCTTGCTTAGCCAACCTTTCCTCCTCTTGGACACACTGAGAAATCAGTTCGTCCAACGTCCATTTGTCCTTAATAGTATTGAAATTCACCTAGAACGTACTGTATTGAGGAGGCAGGGAGATCATGATCAGATAGACAAGCTGATCATTATCAAATTTCAGTCCTAAGTTGAGTATCTTAGATACTACTTGGATCTGTTCTATAATGAATTTCCTTATGTTTCCTTTACCATTATAGGTTGCACGGATCAGTTTGCTGAGTAATGAACATAGTTCAGCCTTTTCTGATTTCGTAAAGCGCTTACCTATCTCAGTCAGGAAGTCTTTGACCTTATCTGTATTAGGCATGGCACCCTTCATGGCCTCTAAAATCGCGTACTTCATGATTTTGAGGCACATTATCTTGGACTCTGTCCAGGCCTTATAGTAAAGTTTTTCATCTTCTTTGCTTTCAGATGAAGGCTTAGGAGGTTCTGGCTCTCTCAGGGCAATGTCCAACTTCATACACCCCAGGACAATCTCAATGGACTCCTTCCATGTGTTGTAATTGGAGTCGGTTAGAGGGGGACTGTATTATAGCTGTTTGGAATGTTAACTGAAAAATAAACTCACATTAGACTTTATATTATGAAGTTTCAAGCGAATAAACATTTAATTGATTGAGGGCCTTCAATTGAATTATCCATGATGAATGTGGGCCTAAATAATCAATCCTGGCGAGAATCGGTCACATCATCATGACTCCACCTGTGGGTGGAAGTCATAACATGCAGATGGTTCTCCTAAACTGGAATCTAACGGTGATCGTCTGTGTTTTTGTCACTGTCTGCATGTGTTCATGTCCTTACTAAAGTGGTGATCGTTTGTATTTTCGTCACTGTCTGCATTGGACGTGAACGTAACTGTATGCAATCCTTTTAACTTAATCCCAACATTAGAAGTCTGAATTCGTGCAAATCTTCACTGATAGTGGTCACTGTGGTGGCTAACACTACCAGATCCAAGTCCATGATTTTCGACTCAGGACTGTAATCATTTGCTCATATCCCTACTAAAATGGTGAACATCTGTGTTTTCGTCACCATCTGCATGGAGAACAAACACAACTGTATGCACTCCTTTAAACCCAATATTGCAAGTCTAGAATTGTGAAAATCTTCACTAATTGAAGTCACTGTGGTGGCTAACACAATCAGATCCAATCCCACAAAATTTAGACTTAGGATTGCTCTTTAATCCTACCCTCAACGGATTAATGTTTAAAATAGTCCGATTTGGCTCAGTTAATAGTTGACATTGACCATTGAAATATGATGAAATTGAAAACCAACACTTAAGTTTCATTCACCCATTTCCTTTTAAACCAACGGTTCGAGTCAGCTCTAGAGTATGGGTAATGGGCCCACAACTAAGCCGATCGAATCAAGACTTTATATGAATTGACCATCACAACGAGTGTTCCAAGTCTGACATTTAATATTCACATGATGGATGGTCCAAATGGAACATTTATCCTAATTTATGTGGACAATCAGATCCTTATATTAAGGTCCATAAAATGGGTCGTTCAAATTTGATACTTAAGGTCTACATTATGAAAAGTCCAGATGCAAAACATTTATCTAGTGAATAATCCAGACTGTACACTCATTGTAAACTAAATAGATAGTCCAAATTCTAGGTAAATGCCTATGTGACTGCTCAAAAGAGAGGCCCAAAAACATGCTAAAGCGAGGCCCATAAATCGGGCCTAAAACATGCTAAAATCATGCCCAAAATATGGCATGAAGTCAACCCTTAATCTGGCCCAAAATAAGCCCAAAATCTGGCTAAAAAACATATCAGAATAAAGCCCCAAAACAGGCTAAAAAAGAGCCCAAGAGTCTGGAAAACATCAGGCCTAAAAACAGCCTTAAAGCAGGCCCAAAAGACCACCAAAATCTGGCCCGAGATAAGCTCTAAAACTTGGCCAAAATAGGCCAAGAAACAGCCATAAATCGAACCTTAAAACGTACCAAAAAACTGGCCAAATACCCATATGACGAGTGACGGTTTGGTTTGATTCATAATGGATCGTCAGATCTTCACATATATGAGGATGATGTATTCATACCCTAGATCGCCCACCTAATGAAAGGTCTAAATCGCATGCCCCATTTAACGTTATGGGTTGATCAGATATAACCCACTTAAATGTGCATAAGGGAGGGCCACGCCCAAATAGACCCACTCCAGGCCGTACAAAATACGAATCAAGATGATTGTCCTACAGTTGTGAGCACAAACAAGTAGCCTGTAAGCAGGGCCCACAAGAACTGCCCGCCCACATCAGGCTAAGCAAAGAAATAGCCAATGTGCGTCGAACTAGTAATATGGTCGACGCACGGCTAGGATTGGAAGCTGTTGGGCCCATAGGCGAGCCGAGCCCACGGAACAGATAAGTGGCCGAAATACCCCCAAAAGGGAGAAGGTCGTTGGCCTGTCTTAAAAAAAAAAAAAACAAAAAACAAAAAACAAAACAGCCCAGCGGCTGTTGCAAAGAAAGAAAAGAAAGGGTTTTTTTTTTCTTCTAGAAACCCTAACACCGGCTGCTGCAATGGCGGCCCAAGCCACCGCAATCAATGGATGCTGGTGGTGCATCTTCCCGGCCATTACCAAATCTGAAAGTCGATCGCGGCTGAAGAGGGTTTCACCAGTCTCAATTCGAGCTCCCCAATCAATGGCGACTCCGAAACTGACGGAGATGGCCAACCGCTGCCCAAATAAGAACGAGGGAAGGAGAAGCTGGAGATGGACTGATGGGATCTCGGCCACTACTGTGGCTTCACCTCTGTCTCGGCGTTGATGGCAGCCCACAACGCCACCAAATCTGGATGTCGGAATGGGCTTTTCGCTGATTGCAAGCACCGGGGTCGGCGATAACACCTCCGACATCGAGAATACTGTCTGGTGGGTTTCATCCTCTGTTATTTACCAAAATTCGGCCAGAAACGAGAATCATGTGGTTGCTGCTGTTGGCCATGGCTATCGGCGGCAGCAGCAGGGTTCCCCCCCCCCCCCCCCCCCCCCCTTTTTTTTTTAAATCCTTAAGTTGGATCTGTAGATGGGTAGCACTGTTGGATTTCAGCAGTTTCTGGATGCCTGATTCCAGCTACCCTGATTTACAATGGGATTTGTACCACTATAAACGTGGTCAGAATGGCTCCCATGATACGGATCTGGTTCACACAAATCCGACCCTAAGAATTCTTAAACTGATTCTACAGTCTGAAGTGATCCGCCATACCGATGCACCGTCATCTCTGATACCAACTGTAAGAAACTCTGTATATTGCGGAATTCATAGGACCGTGCAGTGCATCGAGTATGTAGATCGAATAGCTGGAATAAAGACATACCTGTTTGGCGAGCCATCTCCAATATCTGAGGTCTGGATCTTCCTCTCTTGGGATTGCTGTAGAGAAAACCTTAGATGGGGGTTGTTTTCAGTGTAATCCCGGATTGGGGACCCAGCACCCTTTAAATAGCGTTTGTAGTGGGTGTGGCAGTGTTTGAAACCCACCAAAACACTGCCACCCTTGCTCCACACGAATTTGGCTAACAGGAATCCATGTTCAACTACAATACTGCCATAGGCAGTGTAAACGCGCAACCCCTCTTAATTCTGTAGATCACGACTGTAGTGGGGTCCACTGATCAGTCCACACATGAATCTGCATCTGCATTCAAATCTGGACCATTGATCAATCGGCCCACTATATAGAAAACTTACATATATACCATATCATTAAGGTGGACCCCATGGTAAGGGTAACACCCAGTATGGTGTTACCCAGATCCATAGCTCAAGTGGAGATTGAGTGAAGATAACTTTCAACCACTTGAGGTCTTGGTATTGATTCCTAACATTGCGCTTTGACTAGCTAACAATGGGTGGGTGTAGTAACCACACACACACACACACAAATAAATAAATAAAAATCCGCGGCCATTTGGACTGGGATGGTGACCCCTCCAATAAGAAGGTTGCTGCTGTTGGGTGCACTTTGGGACCACCATGATTCATGTGATTCATCCACACCGTCCATCTAACTTTCTAGTTCATTTTAGAGCATGGATCCAACAAATCTCAAGTGGACCAGACGGGAGGAAGTAGTGGAAACTACACGCCCACTATTAAAACTTCTTGGGAACCACAGAAATTTTGGATTAAGCTTATATTTGTGTTTTCACTTCATTTAGTACTGTGTGACCTAATCAACAGGTTGGATGGCAGATAAGCATTACAATGGACCCCATGAAGATTTTAATGGTAGGCTTTCAAGCATAGCTGCTTCCTATGATGTAGTCCACCTCAGATTTGTATTTGCCTCATCCATGTATATCTAGAAAAACTGATGAACACGGTGGATTTCTCCCATGGTGGACCCCACTCCAGTCAGTGCTCCATTGCCCTGGCCACTAAGATGTATATGTTTTATCACACCATCCACTAATTTTTTTTCATATTATTTTAGGACATGGACCCAAAAATGAGCCAGATCCAAATATAAGAGAAACCACACCACAAGAAAATAGTGTTGATTGAATACATACCATTAAAAACTTCCTAGGGCCCACTGTAATGTTTATTTGCCATCCAAATTGTTGATTAGGTCACATAGGGTTGGTTGAAGGGAAAAAAGCACAAATATTAGCTTCATCCCTAACTTTTATTGTCCCCAAAAAGCTTTTAATGGACTCTCATTTCTCAATGACTACTGTTTCCTGTGGTGTGGTTCACCGGAGATTTCAATCTGGCTCATTTTTTGGGTTCATGCATAAAATGATATGGAAAAATGAATGGATGGCGTTGATAAAACATATACATTATGGTGGGGCCCACTGAGCACCGACCAGTAGCCACTATGCCCATTGGCAATCCTCATTGTCCAAGAAGATGCTCTTGGTGATTTTTTTTTAATTTTTAAATAATAAATACTTCTTAAATATGGAATTTGCATTAATGATGGGCGTTTTTGTCATTTTTTGAAAAATAGGACCTAGGTGAGAGAACTAATGGAAGGTGGACCCGGATTGTGTCCATCCGACCCTGGTGGGACCTTTAAGCATTCGACCAGATCTGTGTGGGGGCCCACCATGATATATCTGTTTATCCATGACGTCCATCCCTTTTTTAAGATCGTGATTATGTGTGGGCCCAAAAATGAGTCAGATCCAACCCTATAGTGGACCACGCCAAAGATGACTCTTGCATTTAACGCAACTTGCATTTGATGCTTTGCGCATTTAATGCAACCCAAGCTTTCTATTTGGTGTGGTTCACTGCAGTGAATGGACCTAACTCATTTTTTGGCCCTTACCTTAACATGATCTTAGGAAAAGGATGGACAGCGTGGATAAACACACATCACAGTGGGCTCCCACACATATCTAGTCAGACGCTTGAAGGTCCGAACATACGTTCAACGGAAGGTATCCTTTAACAAGTATCTTGATTAATGAAGTAGCTCAATGAAAAGTTAGTTTAAAAAGGTAGTGGGATGTAAATATGAAATTAATGATGTAGTATTTTGCAAAATTCCCTTTTATGAAAATATCATTTCCAAGGAGTGTCCAATGAAAAGCTGGTCGTTTTTTATTATAACAAACTCTTGCCATTCATTTTTCTAGCCGCTGATCAGAATTAGATTATATTCAATTAGAATGATTTTTTTGAGAAGGACGTGCAATAAAATGTGGACCCAACCTGACGGATGACTCAGATTGCTAGCATTGGTTCAGCTGTTGATTTAAATTATCTATATTGTAGTTCATTCATAATACTGTATTTATTCTAGTAGAATGTATCCTAAGAGATGTATACGGTTGTGTGTGCAGTTGTCATGCATATCTTTATCTAAGGATGATATTAGAAGGCGTAGAAAAATTTAATTAGAAACAAAAGAAAATTTGGAATGTGGCTCTAGTGTAAAACATAGAGAAATGGACATTGCCTATCATCCAACCACGTGGCCCCATGGGACCACAAATGCTGGTGATCGGAATCGGATTGCCTACAGCACCTGCACGACTCTGGGCCACCGTCACGTTTGTGTTTTATCCATGCATCCATCCACTTTTCCAACCCATTTTCGGGCATGAGCCTAAAAATGAAGCATATCCAAAGCTCAAGTGGACCACACCACAGTAAAAAGTGAAGATTGAACTCCCGCCCACCGTTCAAAACTTCTTGGTGGCCTTAGAAGTTTTGAATCATGCTTAATTTTGTTATTTCCCATCATCCAGGTCTGTGTGACCTTATGAACAGGTTGGATTCAAAGAAACATCATGGTGGACCGTTGAAAGTTTTTAATGGTGGGGGTTATTATTCCCACTGTTTCCTGCGGTGTGGTCCACTTGAGCTTTGTATTTGCTTTATTTTTTGGCTTGTGCCCTAAAATGTTCTAAAAAAATGGATGGACTGTGTGGATAAAATACAAACATCACGGTGGGCCAAGCAATCCACTTCCCTGGTGAGCCTGACTGCATGATCAAAACGAATTCAATGTTTGGGTGGAAGAGAGAAAACTATACCAGAAAATTACTAAGATTAGAGGATGCTTCTCTTCGGCTATTGGAAAACTCTCAACTCCGAGCTTTTGGACCAGACTTTCACGGCACTCACTGTAATGACCCTAGATTTTCGACACTCGTATATAACATGACGGCCGAATTTTCAAGTAAATCATGGACTAATTGATTTGTTAAATAATGAAATATAGCATTCAAGCACAATGGCGGAAACAAATGTTCATCTTATTCTATCAAACTTACTACTTCATCATCAATGTTTAAATAAGAGAACCAACCAATATTCATACTAATCAATTAAAATATCAAACCATGTCTTCTCTGGAAGACTTATTATGATTACATAAATATAACCACTAATCAAAAGAAATGTCTAATAAATGAAAATATCAACTAAATTCCTTCAACGTCTTCATCCGCCATGTGATCGTACGAACCATTGAACTCTTCACCTTAAAAGTCGAGTTCGATACTTGGATCTTTACCTGCATCATCTAAATTGCGATTGGAATAGCGATAAACGCTATCATAGTGGGGAATATTCCCTCCAAGACAATCAAGAATAATAATGTACAAAACTTAGAGTAATGCAACACAATAATATCTTTATTTAAACAAAACAATCAAGTAAAAAATCTTTATTAATGCGATGCATGGAATGCATGCTCTAGCTAAGACACCCTGGCTAGAAATCATAATACATGAAGTGGGAGACTCCCTGTTACGACTTCATGCTAGCCACTAGTCACCAGAGGTTCTTGGGATGCACAAGCCCATAGTTTTGCCCCACCATGTGAGAAACGGGACGCTCATAGCCCAAATTTACATGTGACAGTGTACGGGAGAAGCAGGACGCTCTAGCCTATTCTCAATTTCGTACACCCACATGGAGTCAAGTGAATGCATGACTTTAGTTTCACCATTATTTAAGTAATTTCACATACAACCATTTTTAGCAGCTCACTGGACACTATGGGGAGTCGCAAGTGACTCAGCATAGGCCGACAGCTCGGGCTTAGTGTCCATGACACCAACCCCAGCTCATGAGAATTTGTATACCATTAGGGTACACTCATTGTCCCATTTTATGATTTCATTATGTCCCAAAAAACCAATGTTGTACATCATGACCAAATTCATTAAAATATTCATGTCATGTAAATGGATCTAATCAAGCATCATGTACATGTAAGGATCCATTGACAAATAATCACTTCATTCTCTCAGTTAAGTCAAGAGATATTTTTCCATCATGGACACCTCTCACGGTTTCCATCTCTCTACATCAAATAATTTTACCAACTTAGAGACAAAGAGTATACAATAATGGGATGTCTATATGATGATCTTATACACATATTTCATATATATCACAATATGAAACCAATGTTACTTGTAACACATAGATTAAGAAAATATGGGCATAGATTTCACAAAGATAAATAACACAAATACACATACTTCTTAGTCAAAAATCTAAACAAGGAATCACATCATTATATAATGATATTCATTACAAATCCTACATTAAACTTCATGTTATATGAATCAGCAATTCAAAACAAAATAACTTCGTATATCACAAAAGAAACTTATGATGATCGTGATATTATTAATAAAAGGCTTGAAAGAAAATCCTCACCTTAGGATGGACTTATAAGAGGGTTGTAGAAGATCTAGCCGCTGGAAAAATATGAGAAAGAACTCCCTTCTCTTCTCTCTCTCTTCTCTCTTTCTCTAGAGCATGGAGGCTAGGGTTAGGAGAAGGGCTTGGAGGTGCGTAGTAGGAATATGGAGAGGGATGTGCGTACATGGGGAGAGAAAAGAAGGGCGTGCGCGTGAGGTCTTGTGTAACAACTTCTTGAGGTGGGTTTCTCAAATATCAATATTCGTGTGATCTTTGATCACTTCCAATCCATTTATCTTATTAAGCTCATAGAGTAGAGTTAGAATAGTAAATTTCTTCATGATCCACATTCTAGATTGGCTGATCCTTGAAAATGGCCTGACGGGTGCTAAAATGGGCTTGATCTCAATTAACGGTCTACGCTTGATGATCAGGGCCCAAATTTTAGAAAAATATGTAGTCATGATAGGCAAACAATTGTACAAAATTTAGTGGTTGATTGATAGTGAGAAATGCCTAGATTTGAAATTTTAACTTTTTGCGAAAAATGAAGAGGCTGGCTTTGTGGTTCAACGGTGTAGGATTATAGATCGGGGTCCAAATTTTGTATAAATTCGTAGTCATATGAGTATAATGGGTGGTCCAAATTTGAAAAGCGATTGATAGTGAGAAGTGGGTAAATTGAAAGGTTCAGATTTAAAAAGAGTTTTTAACTCGTAAATTTCTAGAATGGGATAACTTCGCGCATAAGAAAGAGGCTTATCAAGGTGGGGCACTCACATCACACTATTGGTCCATGATAAAGATGATCGAAGTTACTCATATGAAGAGAAATATTCGACTATGACTAACCATCTACTTTCCTCACTCGAAGGACATGAAAATCAAGGGTTATGGAGCTGATTTGATAATCGGACCACTTCTACTATGATTTAAGGGCTGAAATTTGACGTATATAGTTAATATGTGCCCAAAAGCTTAAATCCAGGGTTTTGCATGAAAGTGATCGTCAGAAACTATAATACTTAAAAATGGCATCTTAACTTAAGTTTAACTAATGGCATTTTCGTAATTATCTAAAAAGTGCGTGATTTTTTAAATTTGATCTTTCTACGATGTTTATGGGATCATTCTAAGCAATTTTTGTAAAGGGTCCCCTATCGGATCTCCTACGGATGTCCCGCTATTCGCAAATCGACGGTAAATGTACGATAATTAATAAAAAAAATAAATTAAAAATGAATTTTCAAAAATTTTCAAATAAATCTCAAAAATCTGGGGCGTTACAAACCACCCCCCTTAAAAACAAACTTCGTCCCCGAAGTTTCTTAAGCATCGACGATAAAGGTTGAGGGCAATCTCACTTCATGACTTCTCGTCTAACTTTCTAAACTATTCCAGGTCAGACGCGATCACAATCCGGCCCCCTTCAAAATAAATCCGTACTCGACATTGATTTTTACAAGCTCCTCCAAATTTCTGTCCTATCATACTTCCACTGCGCACTCTGATTCCTAGATGGTTTTGAATATATTGATTGGTCTCTCAAATCATTCAATCATCTAGCGCTCTAATATATATCAGATTTGAGTGGGTGCTCTTATAGTCAAAGATCTAAGATGATTAGGGTTAGATAATTATCAAGGATGTCTGATCACTAACGAAATGACTGATCAAGAGTTTAGAGGATAAATCTGAGTTTAATTAGGTTGGCATGATCAGATGGTCACTTGAATGAGTGGATAAACAAGCAAATAATAAAGTGAATGAGACGGTCCTTTAATAGCTGAAGGTGCGATGGAAAGATGAGGTTAAGGATACCGTATTCTAACTCCTTATAGGGTCTAAGTGGCTAAGCTTCTACGTCTTAGGGTCGTCTATACATCTATCTTATTTTAGTCATCCAAAGAAAAACAATCACACACATTCCAAGAAAATGCACAAAATTCGTCCAGTTAGAACAAGGATGCGATTTGTATAGTGTCGACATCACGGGCGAACGGTTCAAGTAGATTTGGATCCGATACTTAGATCTTCTACTCGCATTTGAGCATTGAGTTCTTTAGTATTCATTCAAAATTCCGAGTGACGCCCCTTGGGATTTGAACTTGGATCCAATCGCTTACACATCGCATAAGATATGGTTCCACTCTCCCATGTAGCCGATTTAGCCTAACATCGTGGGGACCTTTATACACTCTCCCACAAAGCAAACATCAACAAACAAAATCCAAAATAAATTCATCAATACAAAACATCACAACCTTACGGGGTCATATTTACTTTCATCGCTAGTCATGGTCAAAGGTCTATGTGGGGGTTGGTAAGTAGCATTCTATGGTCATGATAACCTATCTAAGGTAACTGAGTTGGGCACAAAATTCATAGGGACGTATAAGAAAATGTTAGGAAACACTTCTAAGAGTGCGTGCTTACAAACTAGGTCTAATCAAAGGAGTTTCGAGGCTAAGGACTAGGGTAGCGCCGATTCTGGAACGCAGGACTTATAAACACTCTTGGAATTCTTTCTCTCAAACCGGGCATCTGTTTCTCCTAAAATTTAGAAAGTAGGCTGTAGGTTAGGTGTGAAACATATCTAATTTTTCTCAAATCAATATTCCAACGGTAACACATGTTTCTGCCCAAATTAAATCCAAAAAGTGTAGTAGGTTAGTAGAATTTTATACAAGATTTTCACTACCGTCAGAATTTTTCTGATTTATCTACATGTCCGATTGATATGAAATTTTAAGAGAGTTCTAGGACATAAGTTAGGAGTCTCTATAAAAATTTGCAAAAATTTTGTAAGTCTGAAAGTTTATTTTCTAATGGGAGTACTGCTGCTGGATTTGAAAATCTGACCTAACGAAAAAATTTAAAATAAAATAGATAGCCGAAAGATTTAAGCGAGATAATTCACACAATTTAGCGAAACGCTAATCTAAACATGGAGAATTGATGAAAGCCTCAGACTTCAATAAAAAAGTGGGAATTCACTTCCCAAAAATCCTAAAGTTTACAGATTTCTACGTTTATCGACTATCCGAATGATTTCAAGGGGCCTAAGTTTTGGTTTCTAGGTTCATAACATCACATTCAACCAATAAGGGTTGAACTTAGCTTCTTCTTTTTTTAGTTCATGGGGACCTAAGCCCTAGGGTGTGTTTATTATGATAAAGGTCGAGCTTCTAACCCAAAGGTCCCGATTGTGCTCTGATACCAACTGTAACGACCCGAGATTTTTGACTCTCGTATATAACACGACGGCCGAATTCCCAAGTAAATCATGGACTAATTGATTTGTTAAATAATAAAATATAGCATTCAAGCACAATGGCGGAAACAAATGTTCATCTTATTCTATCAAACTTACTACTTCATCATCAATGTTTAAATAAGGGAGCCAACCAATATTCATACTAAACAATCAAAATATCAAACCATGTCTTCTCTAGAAGACTTATTACAATTTTCATAAATGTAACCACTAATCAAAAGAAATGTCTAATAAATGAAAATATTAACTAAATTCCTTCAACGTCTTCATCCGCCATGTGATCGTACGAACCATTGAACTCTTCACCTTGAAAGTCGAGTTCGATACTTGGATCTTCACCTGCATCATCTAAATTGCGATTGGAATAACGATAAACGCTATCATAGTGGGGAATATTCGCTCCAAGACAATCAAGAATAATAATGTACAAAACTTAGAGTAACGCAACACAATAATATCTTTATTCAAACAAAACAATCAAGTAAAAAAATCTTTATTAATGCGATGCATGAAATGCATGCTTTAGCTAAGGCACCCTGGCTAGAAATCATAATACATGAAGTGGGAGACTCCATGTTACGACTTCACGCTAGCCACTAGTCATCAGAGTTTCCTGGGACGCACAAGCCCATAGTTTTGCCCAACCACGTGAGAAACGGGATGCTCATAGCCCAAATCTACACGTGACAGTGTACGGGAGAAGTAGGACGCTCTAGCCTATTCTCAATTCCGTACACCCACATGGAGTCAAGTGAATGCATGACTTTAGTTTCACCATTATTTAAGTAATTTCACATACAACCATTTTTAGTAGCTCACTAGACACTATGGGGAGTCGCAAGTGACCTAGCATAGGCCGATAGCTTGGGCTTAGTGTCCATGACACCAACCCCGGCTCATGAGAATTTGTATACCATTAGTGTCCACTCATTGTGTCACGCCCTGAAATTCGGACTCAAGAGTGTGCACCCTCCGGCCCAGTTTACTGGGTATAACTGGTGCACTAAATGCATTTATAACGTTAAACAACTTTAAGAGGTATAAAATAATGAAATAGTAAGTTATCATTTGTTAATGAAAAATTCAACCATAAACTAAGTCCACCCATTTGGGACTTTATTAGATGTCTACTAAGTATTGAAAATAACAAAATAAAACAAACTAGTCTAAACGTCTTGGTTTAGGGCCGCCACTTCTTCCTCGATTAAATTAGGCCAATAGTCTTGCGGTTCCTCTAGTGGTCTCATCTCATTATCAGGGGCATTCTCTGAAGGTTCAACGTCCACATCATCTGTATATTTTTAATCCACAACGTCAGTTGGAAAGCCAAGTGAGTAACCCAATACGGTTCACATGCATTTTAATTAAACAGGATAAACACATGCCATCAAATACATGTAACATATAATTAATGCAAGAATGAATTTAATATGAAATGATGCATCAAGTGGACATATATTCAGTCTTCCACTTGCTTGGATTGGATCCCATCAATCGGCTCTCCCTTCCTTGTAGGGCAGACTTCCACATATTAGTGGGCTTCCAAGATGGTCCCTAGGTAACCGGGTACTTAAATACCTACCGGTCTTCCAGAGTCGAACTCCAGGCACATTAACTCATGAATGCATGCAATAGTTCACATCTGTTCATTTCATCTCTCCTTTTGAGAGGCAACATTTCACGACATTTACTATAAATGGATAATTAATATTTAACCAAGTATGAATCAATCAATATCATATATTTTTGTCCATCACACAACTTAATTAAATGACTAGGAAACGTGTTGGGATGTACTCACCTGTTGATAGTGGCGATTACTTTGTTAATTTTGTCACGTCCTGAGTAGAATAGGTCCTGAATTTACAATAAATGTAATTTATATTTATTCATCACCAATCTATCCTTAATATACTTATTTTCAATTTGAATTATACTTTATTGAGGTTTGGTTCCTTAATAGACGGTCTAGATTCGATTATTGTGACCCACTTTTCCAAAAGGAATGACCATTTTACTATTTTTCTGATGGTACGGCCCACTTGACTGGTGGGTCATCCTATACTTGGTCACAAGTTTTCCAATGGTACACTACCAAATATGGTTGATTATATTTTGCAAGGATCTTGTCGTAGGATATCCTAAAATGATCCATTTATGAGAATCCATACCGTACCTCCCCACTATTTCACTTGGCATGGCCCGCCTAGAAATCTGATTGGGCTGATGTTTGATCACAAAACTAATAATTCATTACTCCAAAGATTGGGTGGATCGAATTTTCTAAAGACTACACAGTGGGGCCAATAAGCTCCCAACCAGTGGACAGGTGTTGTCCCCACTGTTTGTCTTGGTATGGCCCACTGGAATATCCTATATGGGCCATTTTTGGTCCTCAACCAGAAAACTTATTTATTAAGATATTGGACGGATTAGTTTTCTCAAAATGTCATCAAATGGGTCCCAAAAGTGGACAACAATCCAAAATCGGACCACCTCAATCATGTGTGTTGTTATCATTACTATTTTAAGTGGTGTGGGCCACCTGAGATTCAGATTTACCTGATTTTTGGACCCAAGCTATAAAATATCATAATACAACATATGGTCAGCTTGGATCTACTGATTTCATCACAATGGGGTCCACGAGTGGACCGCTGTACATGCCCAAAATTTCTATCTTTTTAAATTTCATTTTTATTTTATAATTTTTTCACCATTAGTTTGTTTTAAGTGGTGTGGCCCACTCGGACCTCAGTTTGGGTCTAAATTCGGACACTAGTCCTAAAATGCGATGTAGAAATATATGGACGGAGTGGATGCACAAAATACATCAAGGTGGGTCCCATGAGTGGGGCCCCCATGTTAACTCCAAAAAAAGTCCAACGCTGACGTCCAGCAAGAATTTTTCTTTTTCTTTTTCTTTATTATCATTATTATTTATTTATTTAGGCTATAAATGGTGGTTTACAAGAGATCTGGTCCACCATTGGGTCGGCCACCTCATTGTGGGCCCAATAATGTTTTGAAATAAAATAATTTATCATAATTAATTTAATAATTAAAAAAATAATAATAAAAGAATTTTAAAGGTTATCATTCATTCAATCGATGTGGCCCATCTGCAGGTTAAATCAATCTGAATTTTGTGGCCCATGTACATTTTAGTCTTATGGTCATTATGACTCGTCTAGATCGATTCCTGGCCCACCCAAATGGTCCCCATCAATCATGATCATATATTCAAAGGTTAAGATAAAAATAGGGTCCCTAGATCCATACAATGAACGGACGGACGATCTGACCCATTCATTGGTTGGATCTAGCCTACTTAAATGAAATAGAAGGAACACCAACTTGATTTAGCTGCACGATCCCTCTGTTCCTCCTTCTTTCTCTCCTTTTCTTTCATTTCTTTTATGATGGATGAATAACCCTCTCATTCTCTCTCTTTTTAAAGAGGGAGTTTGTTGGAATTTGTTGCGGATAAGATGGGTTGGTTAAGATAAGATAAGATAATTTTGAATTTCAAAATTCGTATTTAGAGCAAAAAAAGAAAATTAAATTCTTGTGAGTGATAAGACTCGATCCCTAATCTTCCCTCTCGCTTAAGAGGGCTTTAACCAATTAGTTCATGCTTTTTTTTTTGCTTATTATCTTAAATTTATTTAGTTAAACCCACTATTGTTCCTAAAAGAAAATTTTCCTACTGAAATTTTAGGGTCGTTATACATTGTCCCGTTTTATGATTTCGTCGTGTCCTAAAAAGACAATATTGTACATCATGACCAAATTCATTAAAATATTCATATCATGTAAATGGATCCAATCAAGCATCATGTACATGTAAGGATCAATTGACAAACAATCATTTCATTCTCTCAGTTAAGTCAAGAGATATTTTTCCATCATGGACACCTCTCACGGTTTCCATCTCTTTACATCAAATAATTTTATCAACTTTGGGACAAAGAGTATACAATAATGGGATGTCTATATGATGATCTTATACACATATTTCATATATATCACAATATGAAAACCAATGTTACTTGTAACACATAGACTAAGAAAATAAAGGCATAGATTTCACAAAGATGAATAACACAAATACGCATGCTTCTTAGTCAAAATCTAAATAAGGAATCACATCATTATATAATGATATTCATTACAAATCCTACATTAAATTTCATGTTATATGGATCAGCAATTCAAAACAAAATAACTTCGTATGTCACAAAAGAAACTTATGATAATCGTGATATTATTAATGAAAGGCTTAAAGGAAAATCCTCACCTTAGGATGGACTTAGAAGAGGGTTGTAGAAGATCCTAACCGCTGGAAAAATATGAGAAAGAACTCCCTTCTCTTCTCCATCCCCCCCCCCCCCCCCTCTCTCTCTCTCTCTCTCTATATCTTCTCTATTTCTCTAGAGCATGGAGGCTAGGGTTAGGAGAAGGGCTTGGATGTGCGTAGTGGGAATATGGAGAGGAATGTGCGTACATGGGGAGAGAAAAGAAGGGCGTGCGTGTGAGGTCTTGTGTAACAACCGCTTAAGGTAGGTTTTTCAAATATCAATATTCGGGTGATCTTTGATCAATTTCAATCCGTTCATCTTATTGAGCTCAAAGAGTAGAGTCAGAATAGTAAATTTCTTGATGATCCACATTCTAGATTGGCCAATCCTTGAAAATGGCCTGACGGGTGCTAAAATGGGCTTGATCTCAATTAACGGTCTACGCTTGATGATCAGGGCCCAAATTTTGAAAAAATATGTAGTCATGATAGGCAAACAATTGTACAAAATTTAATGGTTGATTTATGGTGAGAAATGCCTAGATTTGAAATTCCAACTTTTGGCGGAAAAGGAAGGAGTTGTCTTCGTGGTTCAACGGTGTAAGATTATACATCGGGGTCCAAATTTTGTATAAACTCATAGTCATATGAGTATAATGAGTGGTCCAAATTTGAGAAGCGATTGATGGTGAGAAGTAGGTAAATTGAAAAGTTCAGATTTAAAAAGAGTTGGTAACTCGTAAATTTATAGAACGGGATAACTTCGCGCATAAGAAAGAGGCTTATCAAGGTCGAGCACTCAAATCGCACTATTGTTCCATGATAAAGACGATCCAAGTCACTCATATGAAGAGAAATATTCGACTACGACTAACCATCTACTTTCCTCACTCGATGGACATGAAAATCAAGGGTTAAGGAGCTGATTTGACAATCGGACTACTTCTACTATGATTTAAGGGCTAAAATTTGACGTGTATGGTTAACATGTGCCCAAAAGCTTAAATCTAGGGTTTTGCGTAAAAGCGATCGTCAGAAACTATAATACTTAAAAATGGCATCTTAACTTAAGTTTAACTAATGGCATTTTCATAATTATCTAAAAAGTGCGTTATTTTTGAAATCTAATCTTTCTACGATGTTTGTGAAATCATTCTAAGCAATTTTTGTAAAGGGTCCCCTATCAGATCTCCTATGGATGTCCCGCTATTCGTAAATCAACGATAAATGTACGATAATTAATAAAAAATAAATAAAAAATGAATTTTCAAAAATTTTCCACTAAATCTCAAAAATCTGGAGCGTTACACTCATTCTAAATCTGAGAAGAAGAAACTGAGAAGAAGAAACGGAAGGAACGACAAAATGACCATAGAAAGGATGATTTTTCAAAGATAGAAATGCATTACTTCTCTTCTTCATGTACTTATCCAAACTTGGTTTACATGAATCCCCTATAATCTAACCTCTCTGGGGTCCATCTGTTTAATGGTGCTACATCCACTACGTCCATCTATTTCACCAACACATTTTATGACATGTATTCCACATTTAATGGTGAACAATCCTCATGTGAATGAGTTTAGACCAAAGACCATATTATCAGGTAATCCTACACACAGTTACTCCTTTCAACCATCAAACTAAAGGCCATTGATTGAACAGTTGGGATCTTTTGACCCATGTGAATTTCCGACTGTGTCCCATCCAAAGGGAGGCCCATGTATTGGTCCGTCTGCCTGTGTATATATATGACACGTATGTACATCCTACACATGCACGTGTATAATCCAAGATACTCTTCTAAAGTGCATGTTACAAAATGATTCGGTATGTCAAGGCACATTGAAGGGTCATTTTCGGGTTGGGTTATGTTCAGGTTCAGGCCGGGTCGAGTTCGGGCCAGGTCGTGTTAAAAAAATAAAAAAGGCACATTGACGCTCCTAATGCTTGTAATGATATACGCTGAATGGTCAAAATCATCAATCAAGATCCTCCATCAGATTAGACCAACATTTCATTGGCCATGAAGAAATACTCACGTTGATAAGGGGAAATCATCCGTCCGTATAAAATGAGAGGGTTTGGAAGGTTCGCATCCTCCAGTCAATATTGATTTATTTTCCTTTTTAGTAGTGGCCCACCTAAGGGAAACCTAATAGATGGTCAGGATTGATAAATATTCGACGAGGGGAATGTCCTGTAGCCCAGCTGGTTGAGTCTGAGTTTATCAACCAGCTGGTCTCATGTTCGAGACACACCAGCAGCACCTTTGGGTGCTTTCGGTCGGGCTGGGTCGGGTTCGGGCTAGGTCGGGTTTGAGTTGGGTTATGTTTGGGTTCGAGTGTTGGGGGTTTATTATTAAAAAAAATAATAAATAAATAAATAAATAATTGAGGAGACTGTATGTATGCCCTTGGCACCCTAAGAGCTTCAATGTGCCTGGGGCACACATCAGCATTCCCATTAATAATGGGAGACGCTTTCCTTTTCCTTTAATCATTCTCCACCAGCTGTCATGGTCTTGAAAGTTCAGTCCTTTAGATAGTGCACAACAAGCTCAACCACACAACCAGAATGAGGGCCCCTTCCCTTTAATAATTGAAGATTTTTGCCGGATGCTTGATCGGCTCTATCTGTAATCACAACCAGATGGGCCAACCTGAGTAGTGAGGCTATTCATGGGATCCGGCCCGACTATGATGATAAAGATGAAACAAGCTACTTTTGCATTAGACATCTGATGACCAGACCCGTCTGATTCTTGGTTCCACCTGCTTAATGGCCCAGATGTGAATCTCTCACATGTGTGATCCACACTAATTCATGTCAGGGAATGGATAACTGAGGGTGTGATGCCCATGGCCTGATGTTTGGGTCCCCAGTTGCTGGTGCCCTTATGTGGGGCCCAATGAGATGTCTGTGAGAATCCACCCGTCCATTAGTTTGTCCAGTTCATGTTATGATATATCCCAAATATGAGGAGAGATCCAAACCAAGCTACAGAAAATAGTCTGGATATATAGAAACGCCCCGCATTCAAACAGCCCCCTAGCCCACGATGATGTTCACGTGCAATCATCCAAACCAATCACAAGTTCATCCCAACTGGGAAGACTGAAAACGTAAATATTAGCCTGATTCAAAACTTTTATGGTCCTGTAATGTTTTGGACGGTCAGTCTTCCATCCCCACTGTTTCTTGTAGTATGGTCCACTTGAGTTTTGTATCTATCTCATTTTTTGGATCACGTCCTAACATGAACTGGAGAAACAGTTGGACGGATAGATTTCTCACCGACCAGCTCAAAGGTAGTTTTCGTATGGGGTTAGAACGGCTGAGGCAGGCAACTCGCGTCCTGATGTTTGGGCTAGCTTTCGTTCAATCCCCTATTTAGATTGTTATTGAATGTTAGAGATCATGTGTACATGTGTCATGTCTACACGTGTAAGCACTTGGGCTTGGTCGACGCAGATTGCTTGGCTGCAAATAGCATCCCTCACGTTGAAAAAGAAAAGCACGGACACGGAATCTCTTTTTATCAAAGTGGGAAGCACTTTGATTAAAGCTGAATGCTTTTATCCACTTTTGGTAATCTAGATAGGATTCTTTCAATCGGACTGGTAGCAGATTATGTGTTAGTTTTACCTTAGTGGGTGTTACCCTTACCGTCCGGGGCCCACCTTGATTAATGTGGTGTATATCCACGCTTTTCAGCTCATTTTAGGGAGTTATCCGAAAGTTTAAGCAGATTCAAAGCTTTTCATAGACCGGAAAAAAAAATATCGAACTAATCTTTGTGTTTTCCCTTCATCCAGGTTGGTTGATGTAATCAATGGGTTGGATGGAAAATAAACACTGCAGATCTGCTTACAATGGTCCCTGAGAAGTTTTTAATGATAGGAGTTCAATCACCACTGTTTCCTACGGTGTGGTCCATCTGAGATTTGGATCTGCTTAATGTTTGGGACAACGCCTTAAAATGGTTTGCAAAAACGGATGGAAGGCGTGGATATATACCACATCATTAAGGTGGGACCATGTAACACCTAATCCGCTACCAATCAACTCGGATTCGGAGCGTACTGGTCCTGGTCAGTGTTGTTGGTGCGCTTTGGGACCACCATGATGCTTGTGATTCACGCAGGCCATCCAACTTTCCAGCTCATTTTAGAGCATGGATCCAAAATTGAGTTAGATCCAAATCTCAGGTGGACCACACCAGAGGAAATAGTGGAAATTGATTGCCCACCACTGAAACTTCTTGGGGACTACAGAATTTTTGGATGAAGCTGATATTTGTGCTTTCACGTCATTCAGGTGTGTGTGAACTAATTGACAGACGGCAAATAAATGTTACAATGTACCCCTCGTGAAGTTTTTAATGATAGGCTTTCAATTAAGCACCGCTATTTCCTATGGCGTGGTCCACCTTTGGCATGACCCTATGATGGGCTCTCATTGACCACTGTTTCCTATGGTGTAGTTCACGGGAGATTTGAATCTAACTCATTTCATTTTTTTTTTTTACATGAAATGATATGAAAAAATGAATGGATGGCATTAATAAAACACATACATTATGGTGGTACCCATAGAGCATTGACTAGTACCCATTCTTCCCGTAGGCAATCAACATCTGCTAAGAAGGCTCTCGGTGATTATTGTCTTTGGTTTTTGTTTTTAATTTAAATAATAAATATTGGGAAAATTGGCCCACAGTGAAACCAAACCAAACACACGAAATATGTGATTAAGTGAGCAACACAATGCAATCAGACCCACACGCAATCAACCACATAAAAACAATCCAATTTTACATAGGAAAACCCTCAACAGGTAAAAAAACCAAGGCACAAAGAGATCTACTATGAATTTCGGAAGATTACAGAGATGAACAACCCACAACAAGGAAACCGAAGAGAAAAACTAAGCTCTCTCTCTCTCTCTCTCTCTCTCTCTCTCTCTCTCAACACTCTCCCCTAACCTTAATACAATTACGAAACCTTGGATACCTTAGGATACCTCTAATCCATGTATTACACCTCTTAAATAGGAGAAAAACCAAACTTAGAAACAACTTACACAGAATCGCACAACTGCGTAAAACACTGCCTTTCTATCAACCTGTCGGAGCCTATCGCTGACCGGGTTGGACTGGGTAGAAACCAGTCCAGAGAGGAAACTTCTAAATTCGACCTATCCAGCCTCAACAACTGACTGGTCGGAGCACACCACCGACCGGTTGTCAGACCAGTCTGAAACACCCGAAAACTGTCTAGAGACCTTGCTGTACTTCTTGGGCCAAAATCAGACCGGTCGGCCGATTGGTCTGAGCACGCAAATTCAGCATAGTTTGAAGGCTCATCTAACAATCTCCACCGAGGCTTCAAACGTCGAATTAAATTCCTTATTTTCTTCATCATCTCAACTTCAACATAGCTCCACCGCTTCTCACACCTCCATCAACACTATCCTTGCACTTTTACGCCCCTCACCGCTCTTCTCATGTGGCCCTTGGGCAATTTTCACATACGAGCAACCGTAGATTCTGTTGTCGAACCCTCAGCTCCACTGTAAAACGTGCTCTAGATTAACTTGTAAAGATGGTCACACCTTCGTGCCTTCATCCATTCGAGTGCCCCCTTCATCACTTTACAATACTAATCGCTACACCCTTTCGCCTCGAGTGTACTAGGAGAGATCACATTCTTCTTCATCTTGGAGACATACTTCACATCTTACAAGACTCGTTTGATTTCATCAAACATCCTAATGCGCACCGAACCAATACCCATCACCTTGTGAGCGTAGCCATTGCCCACAAATACCAATCCACCATCATACTCCATGTATGTCATAATGAACTTCGGTCAGGACAAACATGACATGATGCACCTGAATCCAAGAGCTACTCTTCACCAAGAGACCCCTTGCCGAATATAATCAATACCTTACAAACATCACCATCATCATCTACGGTATTAGCCCCCCAAGAAGAATTTTCAGACTTCTCTTGCTTCGATTTGGGATGATGACATTTCCCTTTCAGGCCTTCATGACCACAATTTCAACACCGCATATTGGCTTTCCTTTACCCTTGGCTTTAGGTCCCGACTTAAAATATCTCCCATTGTGCTCTGAATTTTTCCCCTCATAACTAATGCCTCTGAGGAAGAACGAGAATCCATGTCATCGCTTTTCTTTCTCATCGCCTTCGAGTAGAGGTTTGAGATAACAGTCTCAACGTGAATCGTCTACCTTCCTGCGCACAAAGAGTCCCTAAATGATGCGTATGAACCTGGAAGAGAATTCAAAAGGATGCGTGCTTGATATTCATCTTTCATCGGTTCATCTATTTTTGCCAACTTGCAAATAAGCCTGTTAAACGTGTTAATGTGGTCCTCCACATCTGTCTCCTCTGCTATCCTTAGGTTAAACAATTGAAGCACCAGATATAAGTGATTCTCCAGAGAGGAGAAAAAATAAAATTAGAAACAACTTACACAGAATCGCGCAACTGTGTAAAATACCACCTTTCCGCCGATCGGTCGGAGCGTGCCGCCGACCAGTCGGACTGGGCAAAAACCAGTCCAAAGAAGAAACTTCTAAATTCGACTTGTCCCGCCTCAACAGCTGACCGGTCGGAGCACACCACCGACCGGTCTGAAACACCTGAAAACTATCAAAAGACCTTATTGTGTTTCCTGGGCCAAAATCAGACTGGTCGGCCGACCGGTCTGAACAACCAAATTCAGCATAGTTTGAAGGCTCCTCCAACAATAAATACCTCTTAAATATGGTGTTTACATTAAACTAATTAAGCCATATCATTAATGATGAATGTTTTTGTCATTTTATGAAAAGCATGACCAGATGAGAGAACTAACTAAAGGTACCCGTTTGACAATTATCTTGATTAATGAGGTGGCTTAATGAAAAGTTAATTTAGAAAATAAGTGGGATGTAAATAAGCTATTAGTGATGTAGTATTTTGTAAAATTCTCTTCTATTGAAGTAGCATTTGCAAGGAATGGCCAATGAAAAGCGGGTCATTTTTTATTATAACCAACTCCTTGCCATACATTTTACTAGCAGCTGATAGGATGATTAGATTGTATTCAGTTAGAATGAATTTTTGAGAAGGACGTGCAATAAAATGTGGGCCCAACCTGACGGATGACCCATATTGCTAGAATTGGTTCAGCAGTTGATTTATATTATCTATGTCATAGTTCATTCATAATACTGTATTGCCGATGATCATCCAACCACGTGGGACCCATGGAATGACAAATGCTGGTGATCGGAATGGGATTGTCTACAGCACTCGCACGACTCTGTGGGGCCACCGTGAAGTTTGTGTTTTATCCATGCATCCGTCTGTTTTTACAGCTCATTTAGGGCGTGAACCTAAAAATGAAGCATATCCAAACCTCAAGTGTACCACACCATTGGAAGCAGTGAAGATTGAACGCCTACCCTTCAAAACTTCTTGGTGGCCTCAGAAGTTTCGGATCTGGTTTTTTCATTCCCCTTCATCCAGGTCTGTGTGACCTTATGAACAGGTTGGATGGAAAATAAACATCATGGTAGACCCTTGAAAGGTTTTAACAGGAGTTATTATCCCTACTCTTTCCCCTGGTGTGGTCCACCTGACCTTTGGATTTGCCTCATTTTCCATATCGTGCCCTAAAATAAGTTAGTAAAATAGATGAATGGTGAGGATAAAACATAGTCATCACGATGGGCTAAGCAATCCGCTTCCCTAGTGAGATTGAGTGCATGTCAAAACGAACTCAATGGGTGGATAGAAGAGAGAGAATCATACCAGAAATTACTAATATTATAGGATGCTTTTCTACGGCTGTTGGAGAACTCTCAGATTTGAGCTTTTCGAACCAGAATTTCACGGCACTCGTTCAAAAGAGTGAGAAGAAGAGAGGAAAGTAATGACAAAACGATCAATATATAGAAATGGACTTACTGAAACTTGGGTTTACATGAATCCTCTGTAACCTAACCTCTGTGGGGCCCTCTGTGATGTCTCTGCTATATCGACTCCGTCCATCTGTTTCACCAACACATTTTAGGTCATGTGAATTTTAAACCATCGCCATGTGAATGAGTATAGCCCAAAGACCTTATTATCAGGTAATCCTAAACAATTACTCTTTTCAACCGTCAAATTAAAGGTCATTGATCAAACAGTTGCCATCTTTTGACCCATGTGAATTTAAGGCTGTGTCGCATTGAAATGGAGGCCCATGAATTGGTCCATCCTCCTTGTGCGGTTTCGCTGGATCCCCGGATCCACCAAAGGAGGGTGGATCCCTTACCATGCCGTTCCACTGTGTGATGTGTGTGTATTACATCCACGCCGTCTATTCATTTTGAAAACTCATTTTAGAGTATGATTAAAAAAATGAAGTAGATCCAAATCTCAGGTGGACCATAATACAGTAAACAATGGTACTCAACCATTAAAAGCTTCTCGTGGATCACAAAAGTTTTGGGTCAAGCTGATATTTGTTTGTTATCTTCATCCAGGTCTTTGTGACCTTTTCAACAGGTTGGATGGAAAATAAACATTCCAGTGGCCCCCATGAAGTTTTTAATGGTGGGGATTCAATCACTACTATTTCATGTGGTATGGTCCACCTAAGATTTGGATCTGCTTCATTTTTAGGATAATGCCCTAAATGAGCTTTCAAAATGCATGGACGGTGTAGATGTAAGGTACGTACATCACAGTGGCCCCACAGTTGGGGATCCACCGACCTAAGTGGATCCCGGATTAGAGCTGGGCATCGCGTCAAGTTGGACCGAGTTAGGGCTGACCCGATCCGACCCGGTTCTAAAATAAACCTGACCCGAACTCGACTCGACTTGGCATCGAGTCCAGCATGCTTGACCCGATCCGAGTCCGGATCTAACCTAGACTAGCCTGGACCGAGTTTGACCTAGTTATAGGGACCAAGTCGGGTCGAGTTGTTGGAAAGAAATTGTTGTTATTGTTTAGCGAGTAGATGAGAGAGAGAGAGAGAGAGAGAGAGAGAGAGAGAGAGAGATCATGAAGAAGAAGAAGAAGAAGAAGAAGAAGAAGAAAATGTACCTAAATAGATGCCTCGATTTTCCAATTTCTTCTCATATTCTTTCTCTTCTTCCCCAATATTTCTTTTCCTATTTTTCTCTTCTTCAATTCTCAAGCGTGCACTGCCAGAGTTCTTCTTCCTTCTTCCTTCTACTCGAGTTAGGTGCGGTGGGTAGTTTAGATTAGATTTAGGGTTTTTTTCATGTATACCACTCGTACTCGACTCGAGTTGAGTTTCAGATTGAGTCGAGTCAGCACCGAGTTGGATTTCGGGTCGAGTCGAGTCGATGTACTGGGTGACTCGGACTCGACTCGATTGAAGTTCAGATTGGGAGAAGTGTACTCGAATCCGATCGACTCACCCATTCGATTCGGATTGAGTTAGGTCTGAACGAGTTGGACGAGTCGAGTCTACTGAGTTTGACCCAACCCATGCCTAGCTCTACCGGGGATCCACCCAAACCGTGCCCGAAAATGAACTCGAGAAATGCCATGAACGGAATGGATATAAGACACGTATATCATGTTGGCCCCACACTAAGGGATCCACTAAAGCCTTGTCCAATATTTACAAGGTAAAGTTTCAACTTATTGCGGAAGCCGATTTCTGCCTAACAAGACGAACGACGGATTGCAACGTCGAGGCAAACCTATGGAGGGGCCCACCTTGACGTATCCATTTATCTACTTTGTCCATTCATTTTATAAGATCATGCTAAGATATGGTCCAAAAACAAGGCAAATCCAACGCTCAACTGGGCCACCTTGACATCACCAATTCTGTTCACTATTTGGTGTGGCCCACTTGAGAGTTGGATCTTCCCCCTTCTTAATGCCATACCTTAAAATAATCTTATAAAATGGGTGGACGAAGTGGATAAACAGATACATTACGGTGAGCCCTAGCAGGCAGCACAGGTATGCCTGGAGCTCGCACGAAATCCGCCTCATAACAAGACAGTGCAACCCTTACCATGGAGCCCACCTTCATGTATGTATTCTACATCCACGCCATTCATCCAATTTTTTTCCAGATTATTTTTAGCATGATCTCAGAAATGAAGCAGATCCAAATTTTAGGTGGACCATACTATTGGAAATAGTGGTGATTGACCATTAGAAACTTCTTTTGGGCCACAAAAGTTTGGATTAAAATGATGTTTGTTTTTTACCCTTCATTCAGGCTTTTGTGACCTTATCAACATCTGGATAGCAAATCAAAATTACAGAAACAATACGGTGGGCCCTTGGAAAATTTTTAATGATGGGTCATTACATGTTTTTTGTAATATGGTCCACCTGAGATTTGAATCTGCTTTACTTTTAGGCTCATGCATTAAAATGATCTGAAAAAATGGATTAACGACATGGATATAGGATACACACTAACCCCACTGGTGGGTGGGTGCACCTTCGGGGTGCATTGCGCAGCTAACAGGGTGGTTGCAGCTAACAGGGTGGTTGCGTTGCATGATTGAAAAAAAAAAAAAAAAAAAAAAAAAAAACTGACCTGACATGATCCGACCTGATCTAACTCTACTCAAATGCATATAATTATTCCTAATTTAACCTACCGTGACTTGAAGTTTCTCAACGGATTCAAATTAGGTTGCGTTGTCTAACCCTAATCCTAGCTGAGGACCTCAAACAAATCCTTGCCGGTCCCAATTTTTTTTTTTTTTAACGTCTTAAAACGTCTCAAATCTCTCAATATCCATGTAGAAATTTGATTGGTATAAGAGAATAAAAACAGTCCAAACAAAGTAAAGAAATCATAACAGATATAGAGGATCTAGGCCTTAGAAGAGAGTGGCTCACTCAAAAAGGCCAGTCCTGGCTGTCGTTTGGCCAATGGCCCATGTCAACATAGCAGCTTTGCATTGACTCCACCGGGAACAATCCTATTCTCTTCCTTCCACTTGATGTAATCCGTTCGGCTGAATTTCTTGAAGCCCCACTTCCTACTCACGCGTCCTTACCAGCGAACTTGGTCATATACTGGTTGCATGCAATCCGGGCAGCCTCGAGAGCTTCACTTGACACATTCTCTTTCTCCCAGCTGATGAGATGGGCGCAGAAGGGGAACTCATCCACGCCCTTCCTTTTCATGCCCACATCATATATCCTGATCTTGGGATCAGGGACACCACGGCAGTATCTTGATTTTGGCTAGGGCTTCTTCTTGATTTGATGGTAGCATCGAGCTGGCCTTCGACCCATGATGCTTCCAATGGAGAAAAATGGAAGGTTGGTGGGAGTTCTTCCATCGCCTCGCCGCCTTTGATGGGACGAGGATCTCCCAAACTTGACAACATAGAAACAAAGGGTGTATGCTATGCAAATATTGATGGATGGTTTAGTAAATGTTGAAGTGGTTTAGTAAATATTGCAACTGGTTTACAAAATGTTGCAAGCGGTCTGCATTCCATGTACAAGCGTGACCTGGCTGATTAAAAGACAGGATAGACTTGTTGTTCATGCCATTTCAATGTGCACGTTTCATGGTCTTCTTTTTTCTCTCTTATAAATAAATTAGAGAATGCTTGAAGAGGTGGGATGCACCTAGTGGCACACCACTCTGAGCTACGGTCATAATATGCATATGTGGAGCCCATGTAATGTGTGAATAACATCCAACACGTCCACCAGATGCTTCACCCCCAAAACACCACAAGGGCCCAAAATCAAGCTGATCCAAAACTCCAGTGTACCACAGTAGAGGGAATAAGGTGGAAGGGGACACCCATCTTGGATTTGCGTGGGGTACCCACCGTATTTTGTATGTCAAATTGACAACGTTCACACTCATGCCAAAAAGTCAGAGGGCTTCGCAACTCAGGTGGGCCCTGGAAAAAACCTAGGGTCAGAATTCCTTCCCACATCCTTCTCTGTGTTGTGGCACACCTGAGTTTTGGATCGAGCTGATTTTTGTGCCTTTGGTGATTATTGAGGGTGAGGCACCTGTTGGATGGGCTGGACGTGTACATACCTCATATGGTCCCACATCTGTCAAATACCATTTTAGAGATAAGGTCTCCAGAGTAGCAAACCAAAGTCCTTCCAGTTATCTCTAGGACTCAATACTGAACTGACATAACCTCGTCCGATCCAATCTGATCCAACCCAACTCCAATACATGTGATTATTCCCAATACGAGGTAACCGGACTCAAATTTGGTCAACCGAAGTTCAAATTGGCTTGACATTTTCCAACCCTAATCCAACTTTGAGGACCTTAACAGCCAAAACCTACCTCTGCCGTCTCAGTACAGTTACTTCTGTCCAGACTTTCAAGCCAAATTAATAATCAGGTCTTGCTCAGCCTAGCTCTAACCAAAAACCTGACCCAGCCCATTGATGCTGGTTTAAAATTTTAAATAGATGGGCTTTCTATATTTTCTACAGAGCTCAAAATGGGCCAGGCTCGGCCAATCTAGCCCTGAGGGACTGGCTTTCTTGCTTGAGCCCAGCCTAAGTCCAATAAGGTCAGAATCATACAACACATATGTACAAGAAATTAGGAGGCCTGACCCCAACCCAATACAGCCCTCTTAAGTTCATATGGTTGGGCCTTAGTGCAAATTCACCCAAATTCATCATGAATTGAGTCCATGGTTTATCCAAACCCAGCTATGCAATATTGATATTGAAAACATACTAACGATTGTAACATAATATCAATAAAATTTATATGCATGTACAATTGCATGACCATTTGATATGCCCACAAGCACCACTTCTCGTGCCAAAACATTTTCATATATAATTGTTGTCCAAATAAATATATATATCCAACATAGTACACGTCCAAAGCCCACTTTCACCATGCTTAGAAATACCCATAGCCATGTCCAAATAGCAACCATATTGAGTAATGCCGATGGCCATATATAAAACCCATTTCAAGCAATAAGCTTGGCCACATTTATGTGTCGACAAACACACTTATCATAGAAACAGGCTCATGTCCAAAAATTCCATGCTAAAAAAAACTTGCTGACACGAACAGACTTAAATTTCACCAAATAGACATCAATGTCTGCTGAAGCCACTCACCCAAGACAAGGGGTAAAAACACACCTTTTAGCTCCACATCCTTGGTGAGGTCACTACACGCCTTCAGCTCTACATCCTTTATGAGATCATGACATGCATGCCATCATGCAGTTTACTCTTCTCATGTTCAACACCTTGCTAACCTCCTCAAAACTTGGAGTACAGCCATCTACAATAGATCTATAGCATGGACATATAAACAATAGATTTTTAGCAGATACAAGCATTAGATCAGTAATTGATATAACAATATATTCATGACAAATGCACTAACGGATTTATACGAGAACCTCCACATCCACCTTTGATTTTGGGCCCCTCCCTCTACATGGTGAGAGCACATAATGCATAGTTTGTACGTTTCTTTTATGGTACGTAATTGCTTCTGTGCACCAAAGGCCCAATCGTGTCTGGGCCTGGCTCATGAGCGTAGGACCCAAGTGCAAGCCCAGCCTGCCCCAGACTTTGAGCTTGATAGTAGGGCTAAAGGGGCCAGGACAGCCCACGGGCTTCTGGACCTGGCCTATGTTGGCCTATGTTGGTCTGAAATACTGAGCCTAAGGGCCAACGTCCTCTCATTCTTCCTAATAAAAATGTTAAAATTGTAAGCATTTGTGATTTTCCGTACATGGTCCATCCAAGATCAGGTCCACAACATGGACGGGTCCCAATTGATACATCACCCATCCAGGGTTGCAGTGCAGAGATGGCCCTAGTATCTTACGGTTCTACCAGCTCTGAAGTTACATCTTCCATCCATTTAGTTCCTAGGATGACTGTCGATGTAATTTTTAGGGTAAGCACTATCCATTGGCCGACAACAAATCAAGGGTCCAAATCTAATACATGTGTGCAATGTCCGCCCGTCCTTCAATGTTGTGGCAAGGGACAGGGATTTGGGCCTCATTCAAATGAGGACTACTAATGGTCCAAACCGTTTATTTATACAAGATTTACATAGTCCAAGGGAGAGCGGCTTGCCTGTGACCCGGGCACAGAGATATCTCTGTAGCCGGGCTGCGTAGGGTCCACAGGGATGTCCGTGATAAATCCACTACGTCCATCTTTTTTTAAAGACAAAATTAGATCAGGAATATAAAAATCAGGGATATTTAAAACTCAGGTAGGCCACACCAACAAAACAGTGGGAACACCAACATCCACCATTGAAACCTTCCTGGAGCTGACCATGATGTTTATATGCCATCCAAACCGTTCACAGAATTATTAACACTCAGATGTACTGTAAGAAAAAAATATCATCCTGATGCCAAACTTTGTCACCGCTAAATGTCCAATACCCACTGTTTCTTGTGGTATGGCCCACCTGAGTTTTGGATCTGCATTATTTTTAGAATCCTGTCCTAACTTGGTCTTCCAAAACAGATGGACGGAGTGGATTTGTCACAGACATCCCTTTGGACCCTACACAGACCTGGCTACAGAGATATCTCTGTGCCCAGGGTCAGGCAATCCGCTCTCAGTCCAAGGTTGCTGCCTCGATTCAAATGGGGCCTACTAAGGATGGATCACGGGGAACAGATTGCATGTGACGCCGGGCACGGTGATATTTCTGTGCCCAGGCTTGTGTGGGGCCCATAGAGAAGGCCGTGATAGATCTACTCTGTCCATCTGTTTTTAATGATGACAATAGGACAGGGTGATAAAAAACAGGAAGATCCAAAACTCATGTGAGCCACTCCACAGGAAACAGTGTGGACTGAAAGCTTGGCCACGACAGAAGTTTTATATCAGGATGATACTTGTTCCTACAGTTTATCTGAGTGGTAATAATTCTATGAACGGTTTGGATGGCATATAAATGTCGTAGTCAGCTCCAGCAAGGTTTCAACAGTGTAAATTGCTGTTCCCACTGTTTTGTTGTTATGGCTCACCTGAGTTTGATCTGCCTGATTTTTATAGTACTGACGTATTGCTGTCTTTGAAAACAGACGGGACGAGTGGATTTATCATGGACATCTCTGTGTGCCCGACCCAGTCCCGGCACAGAGTCACAGGCAATCCGCTCTCGGGATCACGCACTACATCTCTAAATCAGATTGCGTACCGAGTAACCCAGAACTCTTTTTATCGTACTGAGTAAACTCTTTTGGGCACACCCTGAATGGATGTGATTTATCCACACCGTTCATCTGTATTTTCATCTCATTTTGGGTGTCTAACCTAAAATTGAATCATATCCAAAGCTCAAGTGGGTCGCACCCCTGGAAACAGTGGGATTAATGATTTCCGCAGTTGAAACCTTGCTAGGGCCCATGGTGATGTTTATTTGTCATCCTACCTGCTCATAAGATCACACAAGCATTGGTAGAGGGAAAACACAAATATCAGCTTGATTCAAAACTTATGCAGCCCCCAAGAAATTTTCAACGGCAGACATTCAATTAACACTATTTCATCTGGATATGATTAGTTTTTGCGCGCAAGCTCTAAAATTGCCGGTTAAAGTAGATGGATGGAGGCGATAAAAATCACGGTAGACCCTACAGAGTTTACTCAGCACACAATATCTTTTAGAAATAAATTTGTAAATTTGAATTGATGGTATCGAGTTGGAAACCCACTAACTCCACAAGGGAGCCTTGTGTGATTGACTGGGGTGGGTGCATTGTGCATCTAACAAGGTGTGTCCAACTCACTAACTCCACAAGGGAGCCTTGTGTGATTGACTGGGGTGGGTGCATTGTGCATCTAACAAGGTGTGTGCATTGCATGACTAACCAAAAAAAAAAAAAAAAAAAAAAAATTGTAAATTTGAACATTCCTTGAGAAAGGATACTTTGTACATTTACCCTTACCTCATCAACAAAATGATACTTTAACCATCAAATAGGTGAAATCTCCCTCTCATTCCTATAATCACAAACATGCATTAGATTAGTTTTTTAAAACCATATAAAATGTGTGATGAATTGGGGTTGGAATATGCACAATTCAGAGCTCAACACTTGCCCCAACACAACAAAACTCACTAAGCTCATTTTGATGGACCTCAGCCCAAATTGATTCTGTGGTCAATCCAAACCCAACTATGGGCTAATATTAACATACTAATTAATGATTGTAACATAATACTAATAATTAAATATAGTGTGATCCAGGCAGACATTGCATTACTTTGGCCCAAAAATAGCCCAATTAGCATTGGCATTCAAAATCTATGCCAAGTTCAATAGGCAGAAGAAGCTAAAATCCTTTGCTAGTTGGATCAGCTACCCTTGTTTTCCATGAAACACAACACTGTACAGGCTTAGGTCACCAAGTTAATTGCAATTGGTTGGGGGAAGAAGTTAAAATCCAAGCATTTCAGCAATTACCGTGATAGACCACCTAGGACATGTATACGCTAGCCAATGTCTCGAAAATATCAATGATATTTCCTCTCCACCATGAAAATTTATATTCATATACCAATGGCATAACCATTGACATTGAAAAGAAACACATTTGAGCTACCCACAAACACCTCTCATACCAAAACAATTTTCATATATAACCGATACAGTAATTAAACATGAAAAAGGCACACATGATATAAAAGCTGCGGCCATGTCCAAATACACATATTCAAAAACCCATGTTTAACAATACCTATAGCCATAGCCAATGGTCACATTGAAAACCCATTTCAACCAATAAACATGGCCATATTTATGTTAAAAATAAAAAAAGAGGCCATATTTATATATGGACAAGCATACTTATTACAGAAACAGACTTATATATGTCCAAGAAAATCAATAGACATCAATAGACTCTGTAGCCTCTCACTCAGGCCAATGGCCAAGAACACAGCCTTTAGCTCTATCGGCATCCTTGGTGAGTTCTCTAAATGCCTTCCGCTCATCCTTGATATGGTCATGATATGCCGTCACACATAAACAATATATTTATAGCAGTTAGAACAATAGATCCACAGCAGACTGATAAATCCGCAACAGATGTTAACAAAAGATAAATAAACGGATACAATAAAATATTCACGAGAGAAGCATAGCAGATCCATATCAAATACAATAACAGATTCTTAACAGACACAACATCAGAGATCTGTACCAAATAAGCAATAGATCCACAACAGATAGAACACTAGACCCCTTATTAGTACATTGATTGATCCATACTAAATACTATAATAAATTCATGGTATGTACATCATCTTAACAGAACATACCCCAGTATAATGGACCAATTAAGACTGGGAGGGATGTCCTGTCTGTCACATAAAGGGCCAATGCTAGCGAGCATTTTCCCCTAGCCTGCCCAGCCTATGTGCTTGATAGTAGAGCTAAATGGTCTGGGCTGGGCCACGGGGTTTTGGGCCTAGCTTATTTTGGGCTAAGGTTGGGCTGAAATTCTGATCTTAAGGACCCACATCCTTGCATTCTTCCAAAAAAAAAGAATTTAAAATTATTTATATTTAAACATCTTCCATCCAACAGTGTTGCTCTGGGATGGACTCTAGTGTGGGCCTGGGCAATGTACTTATAGGGCCTCAAAACCCAGTCTCGGCCCAACAACAGGCATCTGGGATCAGTCTAAACCCAGTTACAGGCTTTCGTTTTATCTCATACTAGAAATCAATCTCTATACACATGGCCCACATGTGATCGATCGAACTGTTCATTTTCCGGGTCCTACTGCCATGGATATGCCAAATATTACATTTGTAAGATAATCCATGGAGCAGTTTACAGAATTTCCACTCATTGAATGCTGGCCGTCAGTTCGGCTTCTTTGATTGTGCCGAATTTGAAAGTGATCCAACTAGTTCCTAGATATGACTGTCGTGGTGTGGTTGTAGGGTAAGCATCATCCACGAGCCGACAACAAATCAAGGGTCGGTCGGTGTGGTTGCAAGGGACAGTCATTTTGGATAATCATCCAAACGGTCCAAATGCATAGATTTAAGAAATAAATATGCAAATTTATTTAAATTCATGGATAAAGGAAACTTTGTAGAGGTAGACTTACCTCATCAATCAACGAAGGATGGATGGATGATTAGTTGACTCATAGCACAATGAAGGGGATGTGCGCTACCTTTCTACGGTCCTCCTCGTTTCCATCTTTTAGCTGTAAACGCTCTGTCAGTTCCACTGGCATCTCCTGGAAGTAAAGCTATTGGAGTCCGGTGAGGTATTCAATCCCTTCTGGAAGCGTCCTCAACTCTCCACAGTTCAACAGATTTATCTCTTGGATGCTTGGCAATGCTCCCTTCTCTATTACTACCCGATTTAGTTTTGTCATATCCTCTAAATAAAGTGTCTTGAGCTTAATGAACCGTCCATCACGGAAACACAGCTGCTGCTCTTCGTAGGCCTTCCAAAGGTAAAGGAACGCCAGATTGGGCAATGATTGGAGTGATGAAAGCGGATCTTCTTCCATCAGCTTTGACCAACACAACCACAAATGGGTGAGGTTCACAAGAGAGCTAAACCATCGAGGCACCTTCTCCAAACGCCCGTGCAGTTCAAGCTTCTGAAGAAGCGGTGGAGAGTTAGGATAGATTGCGTCCAATTGAAGTATTTCTTCCTCCGTAGTTGCCTTCACAAGCAACCTGATAAGGTGTTTCATCTTTCCAATTGAGGCAAACAGCTTCGCTGCATCGATTTCTCTGACCTTGGAAATGCTTAACCTCCTCAGTTGGGTTAAGTTCCCAACTTGTTCAGCAATCTCCCCATCTTTATCTTCAATATCATCTAGACTCTGTAAACTTGTTAAATTACATATTCTTATAGGAACTTGGATGCCACTGAAGAAATCAAAACTCTTTCGAGATTCGTCGGTAATTCTATAAATAAATAAGTGGCGTAGTTTTTGTAGCTTCACAATCCCACTGGGTAGCCTCTCCAACTCTGTATTCCTAACATCCAATGTTTGAAGGTTCTGCAGCCTCCCTAAAGATTCTGGAAGCTCCTTAACCTTAGTTTTCCGTAAGTTTAGATACCGTAAATTGAACATATTAGTTACTTCATCGGGAATGCTTTCAATAGGAACTCCTTCTAGATTTAGGACCCTCAGCAATCTAAAGCTTGATGCCATCGGATTTAAAGACGATGAAAAAGACACACTTCCGTCAAACACCATAAGAGAACGAAGATGTGGAATACCCATGCCCGGTTGAATAATTTCTCCACAATTATACATAGATATGCGGCGGACTTTGCCTTCTTGCATTGCTTGCTGCCCATCATACATTGTGCAGAACTTTTCTTCACAAGATAAAGACAAGGCCACTTCACGTATAATATCGTGCATCCGACAAGCTTTGACCCTTCCACACTCATTTGTCTCAACAACCTGAAGCATGTTAAGATGGATGAGTTCCTTCAGGTAGTCTTCTGCTGCCTCCTCCATTGTAATTTTACCTGTCTCCTCCACAAAACCCTCTGCCACCCACAACCTAATCACCTGCTTGTGGTAAATTAAATAATCTTCTGGGAACATACAACAATACAGGAAACAGTGCTTAAGGCGGTAGGGTAGATCATAGAAGCTAAGCAACAAGATGTGCTTTACTCTTTCCAGCATTTGATCATTTTTCAACTGCCAGCTCAGGTTTCTGTAGACTCGATTCCACTCCAATGGTGTCTTGTCTTTCATTGACAAGAGGCTGCCCAAAGCAACAATTGCGAGTGGCAAGCCACCACACTTTTCTACAATTTTTCGAGCCAAATGCTGCAGCTCTGGAGGACAGGGCTCCTTCCAAAATGCCTTCCTACCGAAGAGTTCCCAAGCCTCTTTCTCTTGAAGACGCTCGAGTGGAAATCGACGGCTTCCATCTCCCAATGCAGATGCTACATTCTCATGTCGAGTAGTGAGTATTATCCTACTTCCACATCTATTGCGCGGAAAGGCAATATTCAGATCTGCCCATGCATCTACACTCCAAACGTCGTCTAAGACCACAAGGTACCTCTTTGTGTCCAAATAATCATGCACCATTTGCACCAGTTGTAAGCAATTCATGCTGCCCACATTGCTCAGAACCTTAGGTTTGTTTGTCTTGAACAGATCAGTTATCACACTTTTTAGGAGTCCTTCCACATTGTAAGACTGTGAGACGGAAACCCACACAGAGCATTCGAAATGCTTCTTTACCATTTGATGCTTGTAAGCTTTCGCCACAAGAGTGGTCTTGCCCAGACCACCCATCCCCACCACAGAAATAACAGCACGTCTTGGTTCTTCCTCTGTCAACCATACAACTAATTGATCTATTCTTTCTTTGAGCCCCACAATTTCATCATCATCTCTGTAAAGAGCAGCTTCTCCATGATGGTGCCGCCTTTCATTAGCATTGTATGAGCTCGATCCATCTTCTGTATTACTATGATGATATCGATCTTTTCTAGCTGAAATTGCTGCAATATTGCTCTTCAGACCTTACAGTTGAGTGGCGAACCGATGCCTGTGGAAAATATTCTTTGGGAGACAGATGGTGTCAACGAGAAAACCCTTGAATCCATCTCGTCGTGGTCTGTCGATGCGATACACGAACTCGTCGATGACGTTCTCCACATCATGCGCAGCATCTCTCACTTCTCCCACCCACGTTTTCATTTCTTCACTGCTATCCTTTCTTGTATCAGCATCCCTCAAAAAGGCTCGCATTCTATCGAATTCCTTCTTGATATCTTCTACTTACTTGCGTACTCCTCTTAGTAGGGATACTTCTTGAGTTAGAAGAGCAGTTAGCTTTTCGAACAGGAATTGAACACCACTCCCTGCCATTGCTTCTATTACACGAGACAAAAATAAACAATATCAATCGAAATAATACTATGGTAACGTACGCGGATTGCGTCCGACCCTGATTGGACCTTTAAGCGTCCCACCAGAGCTGTGTGGGGCCCACCATGATTTATCTATTTATTCCCGCCGTCCATCTCTTTTCTAATATCATGTTAAGTTATGGGCCTAAAAATGAGACGGATCCAACGATACAGTGGACCACACCCAAGATGACTCTTGCGTTTAATGCAACGTGCAGTTAATGCTTTGCGCGTTTAATGCAACCAAGCTTACAATTTGGTGTGGTCCACTAAAGCTTTGGATACCCTAACATGATATTAGAAAAGGTATGGACGGCATGGATATGCAGATACATATGTGCCTAGCCTTTTTTTTTTTTTTTGTGGGGCCCCCAAGGGCTGTACATTCCTTTTAAGGTTATAATATTTATATAGCTTGATGGAAAAAAAAAATGCGTTGGGCTTCGTGGGGCTCACCATTATGTCGGTGTTTGCCATCCAACCTGTCACACAAACCTAAATGAAGGGAGAAGATATCAAATTAATCCAAAACTTTTGTAGCCCCAAGAAGTTTTTAAGGGTGGGCGCTCAATGCCCACTATTTCCTATGGTGTGGTCCACTGATATTTGGATTTCATTCATTTTCGGGCTCACATTGTAAAATGATCTGGAAAACTATATGGGTGGCATGGATAAAACACATATGTCATAGAGGGGCCCACAGGCACTCCCTGTAGTCTGTAGTTGCATTAGTAGACAAAAGATATCTCTGGGTAATTAAGCTATATCATTAATGATGGGCATTTTTGTCATTTTATAAAGAAACTTAACCCAAATTAGAGTAACCTAACGGAAGGTATCCCTTTGACAATTATCTCAATTAATGAGATAGCATAATGAAAATATAATTTAAAAAGGTACTGAAATGTAAATAAGGTAATAATGAGGTACTATTTTGTGAAATTCCCTCCTTCTTATCTTACAAACCTTTAAAATCTTTTGCCGGAAGTTGCTGCGCTGGGAACCTATGTGGGGCCCACTGTGATGTTTGTGAGAAATTCACTCCGTCCACCTATTTTGTGAGCTCATTTCAGGACTAAAACAAAAAAAAATTAGCAGAACCAATACTCAAATGGGCCAAAAAAGTGAGGATTAAACATCCACAGTTAAAATATTCATGGGGGCATAGAAGTTTTGAATCAGGCTAATATTTGTGTTTTCAGTTCAACCTAGTAGGAATGAAATTATGAACAATATATATGAATGACATATAAACATCAGTGTGGACCCCAGGGAGGTTTCAATGGTAGGAATTTCCCTACCCACCTTTTCCTGTCTTGCGGCCCACTTAAGTTTTGGAATCGTATCATTTTTTGTTGCATGTCCTAAAATGAGCTCACAAAACGGCTGTACCGCTTGGATTTCTTACAAACATCGCGTGGGCCCCACCTAGATTCCCAGCGCAGGAACCTCTAGCCAAAGGCTTTCGTAGAAATCTGCGTCCTTTACAAGATGGGGAAATTCAGCGGGGTCTCATTGGGCCATGTCAATGCCCATGACACCAGCTCACAAAATGCACCGGTTTACTCTCTCTCTCTCTCTCTCTCTCTCTCTCTCTCTCTCTCATAGATTGCATGCTACATAATACAATTTTTAATGTGAGGAACTTTGCTATTCATCACTATGATTTATGTGTTAAACGATCTTTTTAAAGAAGGATCCCAAAAATGAGGCACATCCAAAGCAATTGAATTGGACCATAAGTTGAGCCTCTAATTTATACATATTCAAACCCAAAATATTACATTATATGCTTGAATATGTTAAAAGACTAAGTTAATGCATGCTTTGTAGATGTAGGATTGAGAGAGAGACTTCACACAATTGATGTTTAAAAGACCCATTTAAAAGCTCATTGTTGATGATAGAAGATGGGCCAAAGAAAGAACAAAGCAAGGAGAGGAGAAAGAAGAAGAAAGAGAGAAGGAAAATAAGAAAAGAAGAAGCTAGACCGGTCTTGATTGGTCGGCCAAGAAGGCCACGACCGGTCTTGATCGGTCGGCCATCACAGGCAGCCCCTCTCACACTCGCTGGACAATGGGCCAGACAGGTCCGACCGGTCGGCTATAAGCATGCCCCCTCTTGTGCATTATCTACATTCCAACTAGACAGGTTCGACCGGTCTTGACCGGTCGGCCAGTGCAATTTCAGCAGAAGTCCAGCAGCTTGCACAGCAAGATCAGAAAATCATACGCTGCGGGTGTCCTTACGCAATTCTGAAAGATTCTGAGGTGGTGGAGCCTCCCCATTATAAAAGGACATCTAGGTTATGTTCCTAAGGCATTGTAGAAGATCAGGAACTTCGTGGGAGGTGAAGATGATCGTCGTGGAGCGTCTACAACTCTCCCAAATCCCGTTTTTTCATGTTTTCTAGTTATTTTTCATTGTTTCTAATTAAAGCATGATAATGCTCGGCTAGAACCTCTTAGTTAAGGCTAAGAGGTGAAGCTTGTGGGTGGTTATCATATTAAATTCGTTTTAATTCAAGTACTTTACTTTAAGTTGGATTTTAAATTTTAGTTTGAATAAAAGTTGGTATTTTTAGATGTTTTTATGTGAGTTCATGTGCTTCGGACATGGATTCCTTACAATTCTCTGAGATTATCATGTTTGGATTATTTAGATTCGAATTGTCGTAACCCCTGAGCATACCATTGTCCATTGGCATGGTTGTTACTTTGAAAGCTATATATTCGACTTCTACGGGCTTTATTAGAACTAGAATCTTATTCTTCAATTTGAGTAAGGATTGTTTGTGTTTGAATGTTATATTTTCCAACTAGAAGAGAAATAGAACTTCAATTCTAGTTGTATTATGCTTGGATGAATGAATTCACATGGGGCTCCCATAAGTGGATCATTGAGGCCTTAGTTCCGTTTATTATAGATTTTTACAAAATTATTGTTTTTGTCTAGTTTATGAATTTGAACTTTTAAATTAAGTGAATTTGAAGTTGCTGGAATAATTTGAATTAGTTTACCTAATTCCCTGTGGATCGACCTCAGTCTTACCTAGATTTATTACTACATCGCAGCCTTGCATTTGAGGCGAGCGAACACCATACCACATAAAATAATGAGGATTAAACTACTACTGTTAAAACCTTCTTAGGGAGCACTTTAAGGACTATTTGCCATATAAGCTATTCGTAAGGTCGCACACACATGGACGAAGAGTAAACACAAATATCAGCTTGATCAGAGCCTAGTGTGGCTCAAAAGAGTTTTCAATGGTAGGCATCCAATTTCCACCGTTTCCTCTATTGCGATTCACTTAAGAGTGGGATAGCCTCATTTGTTGTCTCATACCCTAAAATGATATGGAACAATGTATGGGGGCTGTGGATCTGACACATACAGCATGATAAGACTCACGAAAGTTCCATATGTCAACCTTTCAGTTGTTCCATTTTCTTCTCTCTTCGCGGAAGATCCAACAGACTCTAGAAGAGAATAAGAGACTAGCTTCTTCGGCTCTTTCGTATGGAAGCTTGACCTTTTAGATAAAATTGATCCGTATGGATGAACAAAAGATGGTTCAGAAATGAACATCAAAATGAAGCAGAAAAAGTGGACCAATGGAATATAAAAGCTCCGCCACTCTATCTATGAAGCAGAAAAAGTGGACCAATGGAATATAAAAGCTCCGCCACTCTATCTATGAAGCAGAAAAAGTGGACTATGTGAACATCAAAATGAAGCAGAAAAGTTATCTTTTCTCCTAAAATGAATGGAATGAACTATGCCTAGATTAGTAGATGTGAATGAGAAGCAAGTAAACTAATGTCTAGACTGCACAACTGTAGACCAAGAGATTACCTCGCTTGATGGCTATGTTCTTATGTCGTGCAGTCCAGTCGAGTCGGCTCCAGAGATAGAGTGGGAGATTAATGTTAAAAATATGGAGAATGAATGGATGTTTGATGTATTTGATGTTAGAAATGTGGAGAATAGAATGGATGTTTGGTTTATTTTATGTTAGAAGAAATGTGGATAATAATGTGGATGATTAACATTAGAAATGTAATAATGTTATAAATGTGAAGAATGTACTGATGTTAGAAATGTGAAGAATGATTGGATGGTGTTTGATGCTATTAAGAGTGTTTTTGAATTGTTTATTAGGTAATTTGGCATAGCTACAGCCCTAAGGTTCCAATGAACGAAATATTTTTCATAAAAGTCTTCTAAAAAATGACGATTTTATGCTGTTGTTGTAATCTATCATGATTAATATTGATGATGTATTCATTATAAGTAGTAATGCTTTTATTGTTCAGGTATTGGATGCTAGAATTTTTTTGCAATCTCTTCCTCTTTATTATTGCCTGTGCGTAAAAATTACTGACTTTAATATTAAAATAACTACGTAGTGGCTTGATCCCAAATTATAGTGTGGGTACGTAGGCAGCCGTTGGTAAAGTATTAGACCATATCAGTGCAGCCACAAAATACACTTTTATCTTTTTTTTCCTCTTACAGATAAGGATTGATGCATTGTATGTTATTTTTTAAAGATTTACATAGTTGAAGACACTCATTAAGCTTTCTTGTTTTCATTCATCTTCAATTAACTAAGTCATTGAATGGCCCAAATTTCGGACGCACTTTAGTATTAACGTCATCTTCAGTTGTGGTAGATAGCAATTTAGGGATTTACCTTCTATCACTAATATAAGATAATTTGAAATATCCTACAACAATATTTACAATAACTAGAGAAAATTATAACTAATACTACGGTGCTTTAAAAGTTGGGTCATTTAGTAACTTGGTTAATTGAAAAGAACTACGTAATAGCTTGATCCCAATATGAGCAAGGGTGTGGCTTTGGTGGATCACAAAATTCAAATGCATCCAAGTATTTTTTGGACCACATGATAAAAGTACTCACTACCAAAAAATTGACCAAAGTCGACGGTCCTATGAGGGTTTCCCCGACGGATTTTATCCCTCGACATAGCCAACAGGTTTTGACCAACGCTGTATCTTAATATGCCGTCGGCGAAGGCAGGCCTTATTTAAACTTTTGGTCTTTATTACCCTTACCTTGAGGCCCACCTTGACGATTTGGTATATATCCATGCCGTCCATCCGTTTCGAAAGATTGTTTTACGGTAAGCTAAAATATGAAACAGATATAAGGCTCAAGTGGACCACACCGTAGGAAACAATGGATGCATATAAGTGAGTACCATTGATTTTGGTGTGATCCACTTGGACATGCATTAAATATATCTCATTTTTAGCATTATTACCTATAATGATCTTTCAAAATGAATGGACGAAGTGGATAAACCAAATATATCACGGTGGGCCCCACGAGCCCCTGACTAGACCTGTCCGTCTAAATCCCCAAATCCCAAATCGCGCCCAACCCTTTTTCGCCAAATCCCCCCCTCCCCCTTCCGCCAAATCCCTCCCTCTCCCTCTCCCAACCCTAATCTCTCCCACTCTCTCCATCTCTCCACCGCCGCTGGACTATTTCTCCATCTCTCTCCACCGCCACTGGATTGCAATATTCCATGCTGAAATTGCAGGTAACCTACCTCTCTCTCTCTCTCTCTCTCTCTCTCTCTCTATTTGGGCGTTGTAGTGGGATGGTTGTTGTGTGGTGGGTGTTTCCTGCTGTGTGGAGGTCTATGTTTTGGTGGTTGGGAGAAGTATGGACGTCTGGTGGTTATGGCCTTCCCTTCTCTGCTGCTAGGTGATGTTGGCTTCTTCTTTTTTTTATGTGCATGGTTGTTTCATGATGGTTGTTTTTTATGGTGGATGTGCTGGGTGATGTTGTGTTGGTGGATGTGCTGAATGATTTTTTGTTGGTGTATTTTGGTGTTGGTTGGATAGTTTTGTGCATATGCCATTTTACAGAGGTGTCTACAAAGATTCACTATTGGACATGATATTTTGGTGGTTTGTGGCCCATCTGCAAAGAAAAGTGTGTTTAAATTCAGCAAATGGAAGGGGGTTTTCTCTGGGAAGTTTTTAGTGGTAATAAGAAGCTCCAGACTAGTCTTATGGCCCTTTAGAGAGGGTTTGTGGTGGTCCTGAACAAAGTGTAATATTCAGAACATGAAGATTTATAGGGTGCTAATGCATCATCATACAAGTGGGGCCAATGGTTGGTTGATCAAGGGCATTGATTTTATGAGACCTGGTGATGATTGGGAATGACCCAAAACTCTTCCAGACTGTTCTCTTCCCCCTATCAAGGGGTGCCAATCAAAGGGTTGTGAACCAGTAAACTGGGATAGTTTTGGGGAATGGCCAATCCCCACAGTAGGGCTCACATGAGCATTGGTTTGGATTATAGAACAATGGCACTTACAAAGTTCATAACTTTATAATTCCTTTTAGAATATAGGCTATGATGTTTAATGATACATATAGATGTCTCTTTCGTATTCTGGTTCTTTGATCTACTACATCTTTCCACTTCAAAACAATTGTTTTTTGCAATCATTTTATTCATAAGATGTACATTACCACTCGATTCTCCTTCCTTGAACTACCAAAAGAGAGAGAGAGAGAGAGAGAGAGAGAGAGGGAGATGTATACACAGAGATGTGACCTGTCCCCCATCGTAATGATCATTTCTTTCTTTTCCTTTAAAAATTTCAGAACATCCATGGCTCATGACACTCACTCGAATGTCATGTAGAAGCTAATCTAGGATTTAGAGTTAATTTATTGGGAAAATTTCATATAGGAATTTATATGACCTGTGAATTTCATATAGGACAATCCCACCTTTCCAATGATGCTTGAAAATGGATGGTTAAGAAGAGGAATGAAACAATGGTTCACATTATTCAACTAAAAAATCCTCTAGTATGGCTAGATTCCTTCAGGAAGGGGCATTTTTTGGGACACAAACCACCCTTTCGTGGGGGTTCTATGAAATGGGCTGGACTATTAAAACATTGACCCCACTTGTACAAGATTCTAAGAGTGAAGGGCCCAAGGGATTAAAAAATGTTTATGTAAACTAGACAAGATCAATAATGCCCTAACGTCATCATCAAAAGTGATGCCAACGGATTTCAATTGGCTCGTGACTATATTGAACTCGTTTAGATGTTCAGCCACGTTCCCACCATCTGACATGTTCATGTTGAATAGCCGTTTCATGAGATAAACCTTGTTGGACGCCGAGGGTTTCTCATACATCATAGTCAAAGCTTGCATTAATTCTTTTATGGTCTTCACATTGGATATATTAAAGGCGACGCTCTTAGACAAAGAGATTCGGATCGTTCCTAGAGCCTTCCAATCCAATAAAGACCATTTATCATCTGTCATCTTCTCTGGTTTCTTCTCTTTTCCTCCTAGAGGAATATACAGGTCCTTCTGATACAGATAATCCTTCATCTGCATCTTCCAGAAGGCAAAGTTTAAACCATCAAACTTCTCAATTCTAGTCTCCCCTTCTTCCATTATTGCTCCCACTTGAACTAAACCAATAGCTTTGATACCAGTTGTTGTGCAGCACGCCAATAACGCCGGTGAACCGAGATCTAATCTCCGGTCTCACCCACAAATGATAAACAAGAAGAAATATAATCTAGAAGTAGAATCCAAGCAAACCAACAAAACACAAGACATATTTTACATGAAAAAACCTCAAACAAGGATAAAAAACCACAGTGCAAACTTCCACTATGAAGAACACAAAGTTACAAGCAATACACTTACCTTCTCCTATGCTCTCATGAACAGAGATGGACCTTTTTGTTAACCTCTCGCCTCTTTCTCACCTTGGACGTATAGAAACCCTTATCCCTTTTTCTAATCTCGAATTACACCCCTTTATATAGTAAAATACGAAATTAAAACACAAAATAGGAAACCCCGCACTTAACTTCGCGGCTGGTGGATCACCCGTCCAATGTCAAAACAGTCCGACAAGAAACGAGAATAAATTCCCGAATCGTCCAAGCGCCCGACTATTCCCAGAACAGTCCAGAGACTTTCCATCTCAAATACTTGAATATCGGGCGCCCGGTCCACAGATCGTCCGAGCGGCCGACCATCCCCTGGTGTGATTGGCTCCACACCTCAACACCAACTCAATGAATCTCGAGTCTCACTAATCAATTTTCCAGTTTGTTCGTCCCTATTTCCTACAAAAGGAAGTTGCTGTGCTGGGAAGCTAAGTGGGGCCCACCGTGATGTCTTTGAGTAATCCACCATGTCCATCCATTTTGCAAGCTCATTTTAGGACATCTAACAAAAAATAAGCCAGATCCAAGACTCATGTGGGCCACACAAGTAGGAACACTGAGAAATGAAATGCCTATCATTAAAACTTTCTTGCGCTCCACCTTGATGCTTATATGCCATCCAAACAGTTTATAACGTCATTCCAACTGGTATGAATTGAAAATACGAAGAAAAAAAAAATAATCCTAATACAAAACTTTTGTGGCCATACAAATGTTTCAATGGTGGTTGTTTAATACCAATGTTTCCTCTCGTGTGGTCCACATCAATTGTAGATCTAGCACATTTTTTGCCGTATATCTTAAAATAAACTTACAAAATGGATGAAAGGAGTGGATTTCTCACAAACATCACAGTGGCCCTCTCCTCACAAACATCAGTGGCCCCACCTACCTTCCCTGCCAATGAACTTCTGCCAAAGGCTTTGGAGGAAATCCATGTCCCCTGGTCCCGAAATCGCACCCATGTGACGCTCCTCTACACCACCTTGGGTTGGAGTTTAAAAATTTCTGAGCCCTATCATGATATTTGTGGTGAATCTACATCGTCCATCCATTTTTTTGACGTTATTTTACAACATGGGTCCAAATATGAAGTGGATCCAAATCTCAAGTGGACCACACCATAAGAAATGAAAAGGATTAAACTCCTGCTCTTAATAACTTTTAGGGAGCCGAACATGTTCGATGGAAAAAAATAATGGGACCTTAATTTAGGTCCAGGTTACATTATCAACATGTTAGATAGCAAAACAAGAATTACAGTGGGCCCTAGCATTCTTTTTATTAGTAAGATTTAATTGGTACCATTAACTATTGTGGGTCCACATTAGACTTGGATCTTTTTCATTTTTTGGCTCATGCCCTGAAATTATGATCAACTAAGGATGGACAACATAGATCAAACAAACACATCATTGTGGAGTCCATGGCATAGTCCACCATTGGAGTGGATTCCGCAAGCCTTTGCAAGGATGTAAAAGGTCAAAAGGGCACTATTGTCTTTTTGAAAGGCAACAAATGGTGCTCTATAACGTCCATGAGTCAAAGTCAAATTATGTGGCTTTTTTACCATATTTCGATAATTAAGGTAGGTTTTAAGAAACCATATAAAAGTAAGCTTGTTATTGGAATTCAATCAAAATGTAAGCATCTATATATATGGCATTGTCCCTAAATTATATCTAGTTCTATTCTAAAATAGGTTTAGGGGATTCAACAGCTACTATGGCAAAGTTAAGTTGTTCTAGTATATGTAAAAATCTGACATGTACATTACCTAGTACTAGAGAAACATTCGGTTGTTCTTTGGTTTGTTCAAAAGAAGGGGGAGCAATGTACCAAAACAATTGATGAATCAGAGGATGGAACACTTAAGCGCAGAAAGAGATATCGACCATTGACTAAAGCTTGGATGTCAGGTTATGATACAAATTTCTAGAAGCGCAGTAAATAAATGATTTACATGGGTTGTTCTGAAATTTCTTCAGACTCATCGACATAAAATTATTGGCCTAAGAAAAGGATGTTCTTAAAATCGCATAGTCAAATTGACGAAGGGTCATAGAAATTATTTGTTGATTGTGAAGATGTAGGCATCCAACCCATTATAATGTACAACTTGATTTCAGAAGAAGTGACTAGTTTGAAAAAGTATTTTGACAGGAATAAATCTTTACAATGCTTTTTGAAAAGTTTGGAAGAAGATTGTGTGCGAGGATGCACAACCCATGTGTGAACTGATCAGATATTTGGATCATTCAATCCAAATGATCTTTTGGGATGGATGTGCACTCAAAGGTGGGCCCAACGTGATGGATGGATGGATGATCCAAATTGCTAGAACTGGTCCAACAGTTGGTTTGAATTGTCCATCATAATGGATCCGAATTTGATTGCATGCCTTCGTCTCTAAATAATGGCGAAAGTGTGATATTTTATTAGGCATCCCAAGCCTTCACAATTGTAAGAATTTAGTAAAATTGTCTCTTAAAGTAGGCCAGTCGAAGCGTCAATAGGATATTAAAAATGTCCATACATATGTAGAGGATCCGCCCTCGTAATTCTAATGGATTCACTAAGCTTTCTAGGCTATTTAGGCGCATGTGACACGTGGTGGTGTGTAGATGGGATGTCTGATGAGCTTAGCAGACTTGGAGTTCAACTACTGGAAATAATATTAGTAAAAGACACAGGCTCGTCTAGCATGTATCACCCAGTTGGGCCTACAAGAAAAAAAAATGGATATATGGGCTATGTACAACAACATAGAGAAATGGACGTAGCTAATCATATTCCGACCATGTGGGCCACATGCGACGAAAAATGATGGTGAGCCTGAGTGCTTGATCAAACGAACTCAATGTGCAGAAGAGAGAACCGTACCAGAAAATACTAATTGAGAATTATAGAATGCTTCTTGCGGCAGTAGGAGATCTCCGAGCTTTCAACTTTCTGAATGAGAATTTCACAGCACTCAATCTCACAAGGGAAGGAATGACAAAATAATTGATAGAAAGGACGATTTTAAAGACGGTAACGCTATGCTTTTCTTCTTGATATGGCTTCCTTTTATCTTGTCTAGCAAGAAGAGTGCTGAATGCACTCATTTGCGCTACTGTGAAAGTGCACTCGCATCACAGGTTGAAAAGAGCCAGACATGTGAAAGCAGGCCAAAGTGATAATTACGTGGGCCAAAGTTCTGAAAAAAGATGAACAAAGCATTTGACCAATATTCAAAATTATATACACATGCGTGGCCCACTTGATGAGCAGTTCAGCCTGATTTCCTAGACATGGTATGTAGACAGTGCTGACCAATTGATGAACATCTTTGATCTTGTACATGTGGTCCTCGTTCCAAAGTTGGAGATGACTGTACTTTGAAGGGGAACCCAATTGCCTGCAACCTTACCTCTATAACCATAAGCTCTGTCGGGCCTACCATGATGTTTGTGTTATTATGTCCACTCTGTCCATCTGTTTTCCCTACTCATTTTAAAACATGAACCCAAACATGAGGCAGATCAAAAGTCAAGTGGCCACACCACCAGAAAAAGTGTGGATGGAAATGCCCAACTTCGGGAAGTTCTCTAGGGCCACGTAGGTTTTGAATCAGTCTGGTATTTGTGTTTTCCTTTCATCCCAGTGAGAATAACCTTATGAAAAGTTGGACAACATGTACACATCATGGTGGGCCTCAAGAAGGTTTCGACAGTGAGATTTCCCATCCCTATTGTTTCTAGTAGTGTGGCTCACTTCAGTGTTGGAGTCTTCTCAGGTTTAACATGCTTACCTAAATTGAGTCAGTAAAACAGATAGACGGAGTGGATATAACAAAGACATCACAGTGGGCTCCAGATAGCTTAGGGTTAGAGCCGATTCCTTTAACCCCAGGGTACAAGCAAGTTTTGTGTCCCTTCGAAAGTTAATGGGCATTTCTCATCTAGCAAATAACTTTTGAAGAAAAAGTGCTTAAGCAACGAATATCATTTTGAGCGATTCTTGGTTTCGCATCTATTCTCAGTAGGAATTATCTGTTTCTCACTTATGCAAACATTATTAGAGAACCCTGATCGATCCATTTCGTATAGATGGGACACTGAATAATTTTGGCAATTGATTTGATGGGCCATCATGGTGCCACTGATGGGCTCTACGGTAAACATGATAAGGCCCCTGGTTGGACGTTACACTAGGTCTCCATAGAGTAAGGATGTTTTACTTTCTATTGCATAACAGGTGTTGTAGAGGATTATGGTGCAATAAATTAATACACTTTGTTCTTTTAATTGGAATCTTTTGTGTTCTACATTACTTTTGCCTGTGTAGCGCGGAATTTGATTTGTTTCAATTCCCTCCTTTCATTTGCTTGTGGGAGACGGCTACTTCTCATTTGTTTGTGATCTTGCTTTATTCCTTGCTGTCATCGTTGATCCTTAGCTCTTTTCTTTTCTTTTATCCTTTTCTTTTTCTTTTTCTTTTGCTTTGGGGGAGCGGATTCGGTCAGGCGGTGGTAACACCCAGTTTAGTTACGCTATGACTGTCGGGCCCACCTTGATGTATGTACTGTTTATCCACGCTATTTATCTGTTTTGCCAGCTCATTTTAGGACATAGGCTAAAAAATGAAGCAGATGCAAATCTCAGGTGGACCACACCACAGGAGAGAGAGTGGTTATCGAATGCCCGCCATTAAAAACTTCTTATGGGTCACAAAAGTTTTGGATCAAGATCATATTTGTGTTTACCCTTCATCCAAGACCATGTAACCTTATCAATAGTTTGTATGGAAAATAAGGGCAAATGAACATTATGGTGGGCCATATGTGACACATCTGCACGTGCAGCATGTAACAAGTTCTTGGACGCAGATTGTGTCTGGTGACCCTGACATCACATACGTTTGTGGTGTCAAGTGTTGTAGGGCCACCATGATGTATGTGTTTTATATCCATGCCATCCATTTGTTTTGCCATCTCATTTTAGGATGTAGTCCAAAAATGAATCAAATCCAAACCACAAGTGGACCACACTACAAGACCCATTACTGAAACTCACCATTGAAACCTTCCTAGAAATCAAAGTACTGTTTATTTTTCATCATCCATTCACAATGTCACGTAGGCCTGGATGAAGAGAAAACACAAATATAAGCTTGATCCAATGATTTTGTGGCCCCACATGGATGGTTGCAAATTCACCATGCAATCCTCTAAAGTAAAATTTGTTTCCACAAACAGGATCGTTGGCCTTTTTGTGTATTTGGATTCCACACGATAATTTATTACTCTTAGTATTCTGATGACTAATAATTAGAATTCTTTGGTACAAGAAACATGACAATGGCTATCTAATAGATTAAAGGATTCCACTAATAGCACTCCCATTTTTTGTTCTTATTTTCCTTTTCTAGATAAAGATTACAATGGTACACAATTTAGACCAACCATACCAGTTACCCCAATATAGATGAAGCAGAACCTAGAAAACTCCTGTGGGGGAAATAATGGTAACCCTCTAATATGTCCCTACGAGCGGGACTGCTCATTATTTTACTATTAACTATCAATTATATATATATATATATATATATATATATATATATATATATATATATATATATATATATATATCAATTGGGCAGTTAGGGTTACTTAATTAGGACGATTTTTGAGATATGATGCAACAATTATACAAACCACAATTTGGGTGGTTTGGATAGCCGGACACAAGTGCCAATGTGAGGAGCATGAGCCATTGTACGGGTAGATCCACACATGGCCACCTATTCCAAAATGTCTCGTCCAGAGACATCCCAGCTAGCAGACCTGGCAGTAAGTTTACGTCCGTTATTTAATCATCAACACATATATATATATATATATATATATATATATATATATATATATATATATATATATATATATATATATATACTCTGTATTATCAACTCTACTTTCGTATTATCTGAAATGGTAGTGACCAGGACGCAGAGGTGAAGAACACAATGCCTAGGTTGGTATTGTGTTGCCATGGGCAAAGTTCTGTGGGCTTCACCATGATGTATGTGTTATATCCACACCATCCATCCACTTTGATAGATCATTTTATTGGCATAAGCCCAAAAATGAGGAACATCCAGAGCTCGTGTGGACCATGCTAAAAAAACAGTGAAGACAATGGCACCCACTGTTGAAACCTTCATAGGGCCCACCATGATGTTTATTTTTCATCCAACCTGTTCATACGGTCACAAAGACCTAGATCGATGGAAAATACAAATATCAGCTTGATCCAAAACTTTTGTGGTCCCCAAGAAGCTTTCAATGGTAGGCATTCAATACCCATTGATTTCTGTGGTGTGGTGCACTTGGCCTTTGGATCTGCCTCTTTTTTGGGTTCATACCCTAAAATGATCCTGCAAACTAGATGGACAGTGTTGATATAATACACACGTCAAGGTGAACCCAACAGAACTTTCAATTCACAATATGCAAAAAAATCGTATTGAAAAATCAATGGATTTCAATTTATATCAATCCTAAAAAGTTGGGTCAGTTTAATTTCAAATTTCAATATTAAAATTAATTCAATTTCAATTTCAATTTAAAAAATTTAGAACCAATTCAATATCAATTTTATTCAAAATTAAATTAATCGAATTAATGTGCAGCCTTTGTCTTAGTAAACCATAATCAAAACACTCCATTCATGTGGTTAACTATGCATGTACGCATGCTTCTGAAAATTGTTGCAAGTGGTCTGCATTCAACGAACACGAGTGCTCTGGCTGATGAAAAGATCGGTTGGACATTTTTGCAGATGGGTCCCACTTGGGGAGATACTACTCTTTCCTGATCGAATTAGGTGTTACCTCCGTGACAGCTTAGTGGGTGTTACCCCTACCGTAGGGCCAACCTTGATGCTTTCATGTATATCCACTCCGTCCATCCGTTTCTCCAGAACACTTTAGGATGGTATACCAAAATTCATAAGATCTAAATCTCATGTAGACCACACCACATGAAACAGTGGTGATTGAGTGCCTCACCACTAAAAGTTACAAAGGATCCATTATAAGGTTTTATTGATGTTTAATAGAAATCCAACCTGTTGATAATGTCCAGAAGATCTGTATGAACGAAAAATTAAAAGCATCAGATTGATCCGAAGCTTCGGTGGCCCACAAAATTATTTTAATGTTTATTCATAACTCTTTCTATTGTTATGGTCCACCTGAGATTTGGATCCTCTAATAGTTTTGGATCTCGTCCTAAAATGAGACTGAAAAATAGATGGACAGCGTGGATATGCAACAAATACATCAAGGTAGGCCCTACACGTTAGGGGTAATACTAACTAAGCTGTTACCCTGGCAACAGCCCATTCATTTTTAACGGAGAAAGGGCGCATTCCAGCGGCACTGGTTCCACTGTAAGCTACAGTGATAAAGGCGGTGTGGGGCCCATGTGATGTATGAACGTCATCCAACCCGTCCAGGTATTCTTCACCCCCAAATAACCGTAGGAGCTGAAAGATAAGCCAATCGGAAACTGTAGTGGGCCACACCAGAGGGAACAATGTGGAATATGAATGGGGGGCCTACCGAATTGTGTATGTGGAATCGAGGACGTTCACACCCTTCATTTGCTTGGAAGAAGGTTCAGGCCCTAAAATTGGAGGGTTTGGCAACTCAGGTGGGCCCTAAAAATAAAATCTAAGGTCCGAATCCCCTCCCACATAATTCCCCACCCTCTCCCCACCTGAATTTCAATTGAGCTGAATTTTGGGCCAGGCGATGTTATTAAGGCGACGCATCTTATGGACGGGCTGGATGTGCATGTTACATCAGGTGGGCCCTCCATCTCTTACATACCACTGTAAACTTATGAGGGTACCGGTGCCGCTGGAGCGCACCTCTTTCGAGTTTAGCGGAAACATTGCCACATTAATGGATATACCCACAAACACTACTTCTGGTACCAACACAAATTTCATATATAATTCATACGTGAGAAAAAAAAAAAAAAAACACAAACTTAATATAAAGTGATCATGTCCAACTACACATGTCCAGCATAGTCCATGTCTAAAGCCAACATTTCATCCGTGCTACTGAGAATCCATGTTTAGCAATACTGTAACCATGCCCAAATAGCAACCACATGGAGCAACGCCTATGGCCACATATTAAACCAATTTCAAGCAATAAGCACAGCCACGTTTATGTATACACTAGCACACTTACCATGGAAACAGGCTCATGTCCAAGAAAATCCATCCTTGAAAATCGTGCTTAGATGAACAAACTTAAATTTCACCCAGCAGACATCAATAGCCTCTGCAGCCTCTCACTCCAGCCAATGGCTAAGAACAGGCTACGCCAAAACAGTGGGAAAAAAAAAAACGGCAGACGGTTTTAACAGGAAATCTGCATCCGTTCGCAGAAATCTCAGGCGCGTATTAGCTACTTACAGGAGATTGCTACTAAAATGATGTCACCAAGTTCTTTGGGCCTCACCATGATGTATGTGTTGTATCCACACCGTCCAACCATTCAGACAGATCATTTTATGGCCCCCTAGAAGAAAATCCTGGCTCCACCTCTGCTTGGATGGGCCCCACCATAATATCTTTCTGCAATCTACTCAGATCATTAGATGCATCGGCTCACATTAGGTCTAAGGCCCAAAAATCAGCTACATGCATGATTCAAGTGAGCCACAGCTAGGGGAACAGTTGGTACAGATGTATACCCCTGATGTTTTTACAATTGCCACCCTATTCTACATGCACGATCTACTATGATCAACAGTTGCGTCATGCATGGCCAAGCCTAAGGCCAAGATTATGCTGACTTGCGATTCAGTGGGCCCACCGAAGGAAACAGTTGGGAGAGAGACCTGTATCATTATAAGGCCCACTGATGATTATGTGAAATCCTAGCAAACTATTATATGTCATACGAATATTTAGGCCTAGGCCCAAAAATAAGACTTATACGTAATTCAGATGGGCCCACCGAGGCAAACAGCTTTAAGGGCGGGTGTCTCCTTATACACTATTTTCAATCATCTGATTTAGCTGAATCATCGGTGGGAATTGTTTTAAGCCCGTTGCACATTGACCATTAAAAATTTCTTATGGGCCACAAAAGTTTTGTATCAAGCTGACATTTGTGTAGTCCCTCCATCCAGGTCTTTTTTACCTTATCAACAGGTTGGATGGAAAATAAACATTCAGGTGGCCCCAAAGAATTTTTTAATGGTGGAGAATCAATAACCCCTGCTTTTTGCGGTGTGGTTGACCTGAGATTTAGATATACTTCATCTTTTGTATCATTCCGTAAAATGAGCAGTCAAAACGTATGAAAGATGTGGATTTTAGGCATATGTATCAAGGTGGACTCCACAGTGAGGGATTCACACGCCCCTCCTCTACTCCTCTCCTTCCTAAATGCATTTGTGTAAAGGGGGTTGTTTAGCTCAGGTATTTTCAAAATGCATTCCAACTATTAGGTTTGTCGCCCCATATTAGGCACAAGTAAGCCTCATCTATCGTTCAAGTGGATTGCCATACTATTACAAATAGATTATGGGACAATGCTTACCTTCTGACTTATTTCTCTTGGTGTGACCCACTTGAATAACAGATGGGCCTAATGTTTAGGCCCCAAGCCTAAATTTTAGGTTAGCATTTAATGATTTGAATGAATTTCACGTAATCATCATAGTGGACCTTGTAAAAAATCAACTTTGGACTGATCTCTTCATACTGTTTTCTTTAGTGGGGTTCACCTGAATCATAAGATCATAGGCTAACTTAGTTTTTTTTTTTTCTTTTTGCCCTGGACCTAACATTGGATGACACACGTAATGGTCGTAAAGGATTTTATGAACTCACACGGTGCGCCCATTAGAAATCAATGGTGAGCATTCCCCTCCCAACCCTGTGTCTCGGCATGACCCACATGAATCACAGTTTGAGCTGGTTTTTTAGGACCTATGACATCAATTGGGGTTACATGCCTAATGATCAGAATGGATTTTAAAAATAAATCAGGACCCTCTGTGTGTGACACAATCTACCTTTTTAAGGTGTATCCGATTGAAGTGGTCCCCAATGTGATGTTTAAGTGAATCCAATCCCGATCACTAGGTTGGTCACCTCATTTTAGTCACAGGGCCTAAAAATCAACCTAGTCCACCCATACAAAGGAAACAATTTGGGGAGAGACGTCCACCCTTTATTTTTACAATGTCGAGTGAGATGTTTACAACTCTCTCTCTCTCTCTCTCTCTCTCTCTCTCGGGATAATAGTTGAAAACACCTCGATTTATGACGTAATTTGTGACATTAGCCCCTCCGTACACAACCTATTATTTATTTAACCTCCTGGGCACTGTTTGGATTTTCGCTGGATCAAAATGCCCCTCTGCCACATCTTGACACCTCCTGTCATACGATAACAACTTTTTACAGAAGTCGAGAGGGCCTTTTAAGAATTGAGTGTGGGCCCCATAAAATCGATTGTTGGGGCCACCCTCTTGACCGATCTGATCCATATACTTTAATCGGATATCCATGAACCCACAGGAGGGTTATTTTAAAAAAATGAGAGCTTTCTATGGCCCACACCTACGTTAACGTTGTGAGTCAATTCCAAACTATTTCCTCCGATGTGGTTCATCCATGATGAGTTTTGCCTCAAATTGCACAGTTGGCATGAAATTAAAACCTCTTTCATGTGGATGGCTTGAATCTTCGTTAAGACTATCAATCAACCCCACATAAGATGTGGGATGGGTTCCTTGCATGGGAAAGGCCATTTGAATT
>PVNU02000571.1:0-26124 GCA_003013855.2 Liriodendron chinense
ATGTTACGAACTAGATATTTTGCATGCAGTTGGTGCTGTCAGTAGATATATATTAAAACCCGACAAGAAACATTGGAAGTGGTGAAATGGTTACTTTGGTATATAAGAGGTATGACATACTAAGGGCCTATTTGTTAACACTGAAAATTTTTACTTAATAGGGAATCCGGAAAGCAGCGTTAGTGTTTTTTATTATCATTGATCATGGAAAGCGCTCTATAATTTTTTGCCAATTTTTTTTTTTTATAATGGAAGTCTAGCTTAATGGTGAATTCAGAATGCGCTCGCGACTCTTTTTAAAAAATCCAAGATTGCCCTGCGCAAGAGAGATTTTCTCATTTGCGTAATACATAACCCAACTTTTAACATGTGACACTTCTATTGGGGCCACCATGATTTTTTGTTAGATCCACACCATCCATCAACTTTTCTATATTGATATCGAGCATGATCTAAAAAATGAGGCACATTGAAAGCTCAAGTCGACCACCATAGAAAGCAGTGGAAATGGAACAACTACCATTAAAACCTTCTTGTGGTCTACTGTGAAGTTTATTTTCCATCTAACCTTTTCATAAGGTCGCACAAACTTGGATGAAGGGAAAACACAAAAATCAGCTTGATCAGAGCCTTTTATGGCCCGAAGAAGTTTTCAATGGTAGGCACCCAATTCCCACTTTTTCTTGTAGTGTGGCCCATTCGAGCCTTAGATATGCCTTGTTTTTTTTTTTTTCTTATTCCCTAGAATGATATAGAAAAATGGATGAATTGTGTGGATAAAATATATGCATCATGGTAGGCCCCATAGAGACCTTTGACAAGATCGTTCATCTCTAGTTAGATCCAGGTGGGGGTAGTGCACAATCCACACTCACATTTGGAGGAGCGAATAAAGTGTTATCAAGTAACAGTTTAGTGGGTGTTACCCCTATCGTGAGGCCCACCTTGATGACTTTTTTTATATCCATGTCATCCATCCGCTTCTCCGAACCATTTTAGGATGTAGTACTAAAATTTTTGCAAATCCAAATCTCAGCTATACCACACCACAGAAAATAATGGTGATTGAGTACCTCACAATTAAAACTTCTAAAGGGCCCATCGTAACATTTTCTTATTGTTTATTTGCAATCCAACCTGTTGATAATTTTAAGAAGATATGGTTGAAGGGAAATTAGAAAGATCAAATTGATCTAAAACTTTTTTGGCACACAAAATGTTTTTAATGGTTACTCATCACTATTTCTATTGGCCACCTGAGATTTGGATCTTATGATTTAGGATCACACCCTAAAATGAGATGGAAAAACAGATGGACAGCCTGGATATATAACAAATACATCAAGATAGGTCCCACACGGTTAGGGTAACACCCAATAAGCTGTTACTAGGGTAACAACTAATTCACCTTGAATTTGGGGAGCGGATTAGGTGAGACCTTGGATCCACCAGGTGGGTAGGACCCTTAACTTTGGGACCCACTATGATGTATGTGACTACATCCACACCGTTCATCCGTATTAAAAGCTCATTTTAAAGCATGATCCAAAAATGAAGCAACTTCAAATCCCAGACAAACCATAATATAAGTGGTGATTGACCATTAATGGGCCACATGAGATTTGGATCATCCTCATTTTTTGGATCATTCCATAAAATGATTCGAAAAAATGGATGGACGATATAGATAAAACACATACATTATGATGGGGGCCACACAACACCTTCCAATAGCTAGGGCCTACTGACATCGATAGTATGCAATTCGGATCCATCGAGGTGGGTGGGACCGCTGACTATGGGGCCTATCACGATGTACGTGACTACAACCATGCTATCCATCCGTATCGAAAGCTCATTTTTGTGCATGATCTAAAAAAAATGAAGCAGATCCAACTATCAAATGGACCATAGTATAAGAAATAGTGGCAAATGACCATTAAAAATTTCTATGGGCTACAAAAGCTTTGGATTAAGATGATATTTGTGTGGTCTCTTCATTTAGGTCTTTTTTACCTTATCAACAGGTTTGATGGAAAATAAACATTCCCTTCGAATTCATGACATTTTCAATACTGGGGATTCAATTATGACTGTTTCAGAGGGTAAAATGTGTCACATTAACATATTCTAAACATTTTAAATGTTAGTTAACAAACAAGTTATTCTAAATTCAATACTAGTTTTCCGACTTTAGATTCAAATTTCAGGTTTAGACTTTAGACTTCAGATTTAACAAACAGGCCTTAAGTCTTGTGTTTTAGAGATTAATTTAGATGAGAGACTTGTAGGCTATGTTGAGTCAGATTATGTAGAGAATTTGGACAATAGAAGATCTACTTTCGATTACTCGTTTATACTAGGAGATAGATCTATTAGTTAGATGTCTAAGCTCCAGTCTGTGGTTGCACTTTTCACAACCAAAGCTGAATACATGGCGGTGACACAGGCACTCAAAGAAGATGTTTGTTTGAAAGGGATGATGAATGAGTTGGTAATGCAACCAAGGCAGGGGTGAGATCAACCACCGTCTCTCTCATGGGATTACCAATCCGAATCCACGGATCTATCGAGACTCCTTAACCGATCCTCCTTGATTTCTCAAGAGGCACTCGAAGAACACGAGCAAAAAAGATTACAAATTCAATAATATTATATTAATCAATGATAATTTATTTAACATTAATGAAATAAAAATGATTATTTATAATAAAACTAAGCCTAAAAACCTTAATTTGTACTTACTAAAAAATAGTAAGTTACCTGGAATAGAAAGTTACTAAAAATAGTAATGTCCTAATAAAAGACTACTAAGTAAAGTTTTTCTAAAACTTATTATTCTGCACAATTAGAAACTCCTAAATAACATAACACTTTAAAAAGAAGGAAACAAACTAAAAATAGGAATTATTAAATTAAGTAATTTTCATTAAAATTTCATTTTTTGCTATAATCACGTTTTTTATGGTGAAACAGACGGACGCAACCCACTATAGTGGGTCAATTCACCACGAAATGGAATTTCAGTAGGAATTCATATGTTGTGCGTCCTGTAACTCCTCTCGATCAAAATTTTTGGCCGATTTACGATCCACTTTCTTTGGGTCCATCCACACGAAAATTATCATTTTTGTTAACTTTTCCTTGATCATCTTCCTGTCCATGTGTGATACGAATGTGGGTAATCATCTCCCTTGATCAGGGTGTCTTCTCCCTACATCAAACTTCCCCACTTAAAAAACCTCATCCTCAGGTTTCTCTTCGGCCTAAGGTAACGAACAACCTTGAACTTCGGGAGATGATGCTTGCTAGCCTTGTACTGGAATACTGCACAAGTTTATCTAAATTCTTCGCATTTCTAATAGGAATTATAGTGATCTGCTCTTCCAAGTCATCCTTGTTGTCGAAGATGAGTGCAATATGAGGAAAACTAGCATTTGTAAAAGGAGAAAATTTTTAGAAAACTCAACGTTCATGGTCACCTCAAATTCTTACAATGCTGGCACAACTCCTTCTGAGATGTCTATAGATTCCAGTACAACGAAATCTACAATTTCTGGGACACCTGCAAGATCTTTCTCCCTGCTCATGATATCTGGAATAAGAATCTCCTCCATCTTCTCAGACATTTGAATATTTTCTGAGACGATGGTGGGCTGTACCTCATCCTCTCCATCCATGGCTTCAAGCCCGGCCGATTCAGCAGGTCCTTCGAGAGGGATTTCCACGTCTGTATGAATGACCTCCACTTTAAAACTTTCAAGAGGGACTTTCATGTCTGCAGGAATGACACATGTGCGCTGTTGATGGCTGTTCACTCCCCAAGTGTAGGGTTGCGAAGTAGTAATAATTCGGAAAGACCGAGTATCGTTCCCACAAAGATTTATGAATGGGTATTCCCAGAATTTAACTAAAACAACTAATAATTAATATTTTATTAAGAACTAAAGCTGGAAAATAATGATTTGGGTTTAAATAGTGAATTTGTAAGGTAATATCAATTTAAAAAGGCACTAGAGTGCCAAGGATCCACTTTTGATAAGTTTCAATCCATCAATACAACTAGGTCTCTCATAACTCAATCAGAATCGAATTCATATCTCTATCCGATCGGAATATAGAGTGGTTCAATCAACACTTATCTAAAACAGTTGCTCATTCATTGATTCAATTCCCACATCAATGTTCAAGCCTTAGGCACACTCAATTGTGTAGGCCAAGCCTCTTTCCAATCTAGTTGAGATTCACAACCATAGCTTTCATCAATTCCTGTCACTAGAATTGATTACAACTAATGATTAGAACTCTAATTAAATCAAAATCAATCAACAAACAACTATTCCAGATTATAACAAAAGATAAGAACTTTAGTTGAATGAGTTCCCACATGAAGATCGAGCCATTGTACACAAGGCAATCAAAGGGTCTACCATGCCCGGAGTCGATGATAGATCAATGAACTACACAAGCATAAACAATGCTCAGAAGGTAAGCTACCAAGCTTAGAATCACTAAGAATCACATGAGCCCGAAGTCATCAAGAGATCAAAGTAAAACCAAACTAGTACTTGATTCAAACTCATATTGAACTAAAATTCTTCAATTAAAACATAAAAGGAAACCTAGGTTGCATCAATCCATAAAAAACAAATCAAAAGCTTCACCTCTTAGCCCTAGCTAAGAGGTTTTAGTTCATTTCTAACATCCTTGAACTAGAAGCCTCAAAAACATAAAAACTACGAAAACAGGAAGAAAACTAAGAAAACTTGAAGTAGAATTCGTCTCCCAAGCAATCCCCACGTCCTAGCATGCCTTGGTATGAAGAGGAGAAGTCCCTTTTATACATTGGCGCGGAAGATTCCAGATTTAGCAAGGAATTACGAATTGCGCAGAGAAAATCGGAGCTTTACGTGCAATCTGTTACACTGACGATCGGTCGCACGACCGGTCTAAGCTCATGAACGACCGGTCGCACGACCGGTCTCAAAACATCAAAAACAGTCCAGTGAGTTTGGTGTTTCTGGACACCTCTCGACCTGTCTAGAGACCTGTCTGGCGACCGGTCTTGGGACAGGTCTTGGGGCAGGTCTTGAGACAGGTCTTGGGACAGGTCTCCCATATTTTCTTCTCTTTCTTTCTTCTTCTTTCCTCTACCTTTTGTCACTTGTTATGTTAATCTTCAATGCATACAAAGTGACTCTTTTGACTATGAATTAGTGAAGTCTCCCTCTCATTCCTACAATCACAAATCCATGCATTAGATTAGTTTTTAAATATGTAAACCGTGCATAATGAGTGATGAATTGGGGTTAGAATATGCACAATTAAGAGCTCAACACACCCCCAACCAGCATTTTGCTAGTCCCGAGAAAAACATATGTGAAACAAGTTTCATTCTCCAAAACCCAACTCTCTTTCAGAAACTATTCTTCTATGCATTTCAAGACACACAAGCGTAAAAATCAGAGAAATTAGGTGATAGAGGTTGAAACCTTAAGCTCTCAGAACATAATAAGTGTTTATATGAAATTCCGCTGATTGATTGATAAATAGAAGACCTTGAACAAATTCAACCTAGTGTGCATAGTGAAAGTTCATCTCATGAGTTTTCGGGATTATCTTCTTCATAGATCAACTAAACTATAAATCTCAAGGTGTATAGAGCAACAACAAGCCTATGACAGAATTTGTCTTACCGTCCTTCCGACGGCTTTCACACTACGTCCCATTTTCGGCTTTGGTTAAGGGTAGACCATCCCCCGGTTGGTAGTAGGTAGCCCTAATCGGAATTTTCCACCATTTTTCCATCATTCCCAATTTCATCCTTCCTTTCCCTTTTCTTTTACATTAGATATGATTTTTAAAAATTCATATCTTTCGTTATTTTCCCATTGACAAGGATGGACAAAGTACCCCGGCTTGGTTTCTCAGCACCTTAAATCAAAGTCTAGCTAATCCATAAATCACATAATCCCTTCAACCCATGCAAATCGTGTAATGTGAACTAGGTGTAAAAGTGTTCAAATTTTCTATCAATCATAAAAATAGGGGAATTCAAATATAAAACCATTATATTAAGACAAATTCAAAGCTTGCAACATCCCTCACTTCGTATCTTCTTTTCTTACACTCATGCTATCTCGAATGCATAGAACCAAAGTTTTCTAAAAGAGTTTTGATTTTTAGAAAAATCAAAAAAATTTCTACATAATTGCTCGAAATGTCATAAAAGCTAAAATTTGTCTAAGGAATCTCACCCCCAACCAAAATCTTACATTGTCCTTAATGTAATAAGATATGCAATATACATGACATGAGAGCAATGACATAAAACAAAGGAGAGTGAGAACGAGAGTACCTGAGGTAGCAAGTAGATTAATTCTAGCATCTTCCATTGTCTCGATGAGACTTATTCAATCCGAAATATAGAAAAACAAATCCTAACCTACCTACCTACCTTTGGTTAGTCCGATCGACTACATGATCAAATTTGAGCAGGGTCTTCATGAATTTCAATAAGTTTCTCATGAGGACCATCCAAAGTCCTGCTTGAATGTATACATGGGTGCGTTTCTTCATTAAGGTCCAATCATAGTGTGCACCACACGCATGTAAGGAAGAGATAAGAACAGCAAAAAGATACCTCCTCAAGTTCTGAATTGGGTTGTACTTGATTAAAAAGGGGTCCTCCCAATCAGAATTTTCAATGGGCTGAAGAACCCATGATGGTGGAGAGACATTCATTAAATATTTTTCAGTTTGGGTTGTCTCCTCACAATTTCAGAATTGCATGGTGCTTCCACAAACAATGGTAAAGAGTGTAAATCAGTGGAATGGTGTTCTTCAGGCACTGACACCATGTCTAACAAACTATCCAACTCCTTAATCATCTCATCATCCAGATCATAGGGGTGGGTCATGCCTCTAGGAAATCGAGAGAGTCGGATGAAGGGTCCTCGTTCTCCCTAAGTGATTGAGGAAAGTCTGTTTCAATGGCAATGAATTCCTCCTCTATAGAGAGGAGGTCTTCCAAAGAAAAAATTTCAGATTTAGTGATAAGCACATCATCTAACATTGGTTGATCTAGAATTTCAGATTGTGCCACTACATCATCCAAAGAAACAGAATTCTCAACCCAAGGGAGTTCTTCAACAATAGAATCCGGCATGTGTTGTTGGTGGAAGGGCTCAAAAATATCGACTTCAGCCATCTCTTAGCAAGAATATCTTCTGGCGACTCATAAACATTCGGCCCTTTGGAAGAAGAAATCATGGGCTCATAATCATCCACGGAACCCTCATTGTAGGCAATCTCACTATCACTTTCAGATTTTATGGATTCCTTAGGTTCGTCAACCGTCATTGAAATCTCTTCATCATTAAAATCGGGATATCTAAAAGAGATAGTTGATTCACCATAATCGATGGTGATATTGGGGTCACCAAGATCAATATTCTCTAGAAGTTTAGTCATTAAATCTGGAGAAGGTTGGGTTTGGATAGCCTCATCCTCCTCATTATTGGGGATTGATTCGATGTTCCCAATGTTGGGTTCAGAATTTTGAGATGGCAAGATGTTTTATATGCATTGCTCAATTATTTTCATAAACTCTCTCAGTGTATCCTCAAGAGTTCGTGTCGGTGTGGCTCATGAGAAAGAAACTCTTGAGGATAATTGTTGGCATCCATGGTTGGCTCATCTCCCAAATTGAAATTTTGATGCTCCCACCTATTAGGATTATGCATGTCATATGTTGTGCTATTAGATAGCTGTTGATATTTGTAGTCAAATAAATGATCATACATTGTCCTAACCGGTGGAACATTATTCATCTCTTTCCGATACTCTCCCATTGTCTTACCCGGCGAAAAGTTATGCCCATTGTTGTCATTCCGGTAATCTCGCAAGGTCTTACGTGGGGGAGTATTAGAAGTAGATTGAGTCATAGAAAGATATTCATGCTTGTAATGGTTCCAATCATAATGATTTTTGATTTGGTTCGACCTCTCATCTTCCAAAAGGTATTTAAACAATCCACCCGTCCAATCATTCATAATGAAATTATAAGAAGTTGAAACAGAAAAGAATTCTTCCTTCCATCCTTTACTCCTCTCTAAGACCGAAGCACAAGGTGTCTTGCAATGGCTGAGCCAGAAGCAAAGATAGAGACCGATTTCTCCTGGTTAATAGGGGTTCAGAAAACTCCCCACCCACTCTTTAAGTCTTTTGAGAAAAGTGCAGAAAAAGAAGAAAGAGGAATAGGTTTGAGAAGAGAATCTCTGAGCACAAGGTGATCCAAGACGGCAGAACCGACTAATAGGAATCAAGGCGGCACAAGGCCAACCTATCAGAGATCCAAAAGGAGTCTCCACCCACTCTACAAGAGATGAATATGGTAGGAATGAGTAGGAGAAGAAGAAGAGTAAGGTTAGAAAGATAGAACCTGATTTGGCACTTGAGATTCCTACTTCTTCTTCAACTTCCTAAAAATCCCTGAAGTAGATCTATGTTAGGATCTTGCAAAATCAAAACAAACTAAGTTAGTATCCTGAAATTAAAAGAAAACTTAGTCTAGAAAGCAAAACAAATCCTAAACCTATCTTAACACAATCTCAACTAAAAGCTATCTCAGCAAATTCTAAAAATATCGCATAGAATCCCCGGCAACGGCGTCAAAAACTTGTTCACTCCCCAAGTGTAGGGTTGCGAAGTAGTAATAATTCGGAAAGACCGAGTATCATTCCCACAGAGATTTATGAATGGGTATTCTCAGAATTTAACTAAAACAACTAATAATTAAAATTTTATTAAGAACTAAAGCTAAAAAATAATGATGGGTTTAAATAGTGAATTTGTAAGGTAATATCAATCTAAAAAGGCACTAGAGCGCCAATGATCCACTTTTGATAAGTTTCAATGCATCAATACAACTAGGTCTCTCATAACTCAATCAGAATCGAATTTATATCTCTATCCAATCGGAATATAGAGCGGTTCAATCAACAATTATCTAAAACAGTTGCTCATTCATTGATTCAATTCCCACATCAATGCTCAAGCCTTGAGCACACTCAATTGTGTAGGCCAAGCCTCTTTCCAATCTAGTTGAGATTCACAACCATAGCTTTCATCAATTCCTGTCACTAGAATTGATTACAACTAATGATTAGAACTCTAATTAAATCAAAATCAATCAACAAACAGCTATTCCAGATTATAACAAAAGATAAGAACTTTAGTTGAATGAGTTCCCACATGAAGATCAAGCCATTGTACACAAGGCAATCAAAGGGTCTACCATGCCCGGAGTCGATGATAGATCAATGAACTACACAAGCATAAACAATGCTCAGAAGGTAAGCTACCAAGCTTAGAATCACTAAGAATCACATGAGCCCGGAGTCATCAAGAGATCAAAGTAAAACCAAACTAGTACTTGATTCAAACTCATATTGAACTAAAATTCTTCAATTAAAACATAAAGGAAACCTAGGTTGCATCAATCCATCAAAAACAAATCAAAAGGTTCACCTCTTAGCCCTAGCTAAGAGGTCTTAGTTCATCTCTAACATCCTTGAACTAGAAGCCTCAAAAACATAAAAACTACTAAAACAGAAAGAAAACTAAGAAAACTTGAAGTAGAATCCGTCTCCCAAGCAATCCCCGTCCTAGCATGCTTGGTATGAAGAGGAGAAGTCCCTTTTATACATTGGCGCGAAGATTCCAATTTAGCAAGGAATTACGAATTGCGCAGAGAAAATCGGAGCTTTGCATGCAATCTATTACGCTGACGACCGGACACACCGGTCTAAGCTCATGAACGACCGGTCACACGACCGGTCTCAAAACCTCAAAAACAGTCCAGTGAGTTTGGTGTTTCTGGACACCTCTCGACCTGTCTGGCGACCGGTCGGGCGACTGGTCTAGCTGTGTAGACCTGTCTGGTGACCGGTCTTGGGACAGGTCTTGAGACAGGTCTTGGGACAGGTCTTGGGACAGGTCTTCCATATTTTCTTCTCTTTCTTTCTTCTTCTTTCCTCCACCTTTTGTCACTTGTTATGTTAATCTTCAATGCATACAAAGTGACTCTTTTGACTATGAATTAGTGAAGTCTCCCTCTCATTCCTACAATCACAAATCCATGCATTAATTAGTCTTTAAATATGTAAACCATGCATAATGAGTGATGAATTGGGGTTAGAATATGCAAAATTAAGAGCTCAACAATGGCCTTTTGTTTCTCCAAGAACAACATGTGCGCTTCTGATAGGGCTGGGGGTCGATTGTGGCTCCATTTTAAAATAATAAGGCATATGACGCAAATTATGGGGTTGTTGGGATAATGCCTGATTTTCATAATCATTGTATCTAAATCATTCCAGCAACCTGTGCTTCATCTGTGTCCACGAGCATATCGGTGCCTTTATCTCTTTCTTTCAATTGCGCTAAATATATTCCCACCAAAATGATGCAGTGCTCTTCAACTTGTATGCAACGTACGAAACTTTCTTCTCCTTGGGCATCTGTGTGAGTTTGAAGAGGCGTTCAACTTCATGTAGCTAGTCGTCGACGAGACCCAGACCATTGAATTTAAGAAGATCAACCTCCGTGTAGACTTGACCCGTTCGATATACCAGATCTCTGTCATAAACAATCATGCTCCTGTGATGTTGCTTTGTGGTCGAATCTAGCCTGCATCTTTGCATAGATTGATCATTCTTCTGTTGGAGTGTCTCAAGCATTGCCTCGAAAGCCACCACTTTGAGAGGATGGATCCCTGGTCACCATCCACAGGATTTTTTACGTAGCCACTGCTAAAAGCCATCTTCCCGAGATTGTTCCTTCCTCTGATACCAATTAATGCAGCCGGGGCGGGGGTGATATCGAGCGCATCTCTCTCAAGGGATAACTAATCTAATCCATGGATCTATCGGGACTCCTTAACCAATCTTCCTTGATTTCTCAAGGGGCACTCGAAGAACACGAGTAAAGTAGAGTATAAACTCAATAATATTATATTAATCAAAGATATCTGTTTAGCAGTGAAATAAAATGATTATTTATAATAAAATTAAGCTTAAAAATCCTAATTCGTACTTACTAAAAAATTAAGTTTCTCGAAATAGAAATTTACTAAAAAAAAGTAAAGTCCTAATAAAAGATTACTAAGATTACTACTAAGTAAAGTCTTTCTAAAAATCATTATTCTGCAAAATTATAACTCCTAAATAAAATAAAACTCTAAAAAGAAGGAAACAAACTAAAAATCAGAATTAACTAAAATAAGCAGTTTTCACTAAATTTCATTTTTCTGCTATAATTGCATGTTTTATGGCGAAATGGACGGAACACGACCCTCTAAACGAAACAAAAATTCAGTACGAATCCATATGTTGTGCGTCTTGTAACTCATCTTGGATCAAAAGTTATGACCAATTTATGGTCTACCTTTGGTCCATCCACACGAAAATTGTCGTTTTGTCAACTTTTCCTTGATTGTCTTCCAGTCCATGTATGATAGGAATGTGGGTGATCCTCACCCTTAATCAACAGGTCCGCTCCCTACATCAGTTGGGGCTATTAGCAGGAAGCCTTGCATTTGCATTGTGAACAGCGAGGAGTGCGATTAATTTGGCTAAAAAAACTCGGTATGTCACTCCTATACTAAGGAGATGTTATCCAGAAGGTCTTAGAAGAAGGATATGTTACTCTTGAGAAGATTAATACCAGTGAGAATTTGGCGGACAATGCTTATAAAAGTCGTTCCTACAGAGAAGTTCAAGTTTTTGCTTAATTTCTCTCCTGGATTGGGAAGGAAAAGAATAGAGATAGAGTGTGCATGAAGCAATGATGATGATGATTAGAAAAAGATTGACAAGGCTAGGAAAGTGATTTTGCTATTAAGGTGAAGATTTTTAAAATTGTGACACTAAAATTATTATGAATTTATTCACTTTTATGAATCCATATGGCTCATGTTCACGTACTAACAAGGCCCAAGTGTTAGTGGACCCTTGAAATGGTATTTTTTTATATTCATTTGTGAAATGGTGGCCTTTAGGGTAAGTTTGTTGGGGTTAAGATAGAGTTATAAATTTAGAATTTTTGCGGTGTTTTTTAGAGACTCCAAGAGATCAGAGAGCTAGGGTTGTTGGCTGTAAGTTCTCTTTATCCCCTGTAATCTTTTTCGAATGGTAGATTAATCGTCGCTTTGTGTTGTGGTTTTTTCCTACTAGGGTTTTTCTGGTAAAAGTCATGTGTTCTCTGCGCGGTTGCTTGGTTTTTCCTTTTCTCTTGTTTGTTTCAATCTAGATTAAGGTGCTTCTGTAAGGCAATTCTCCAACAACCTGGACTTAGATATTGTATTGAGTATTTTTCAATGATCCAAATAATTGTGAGGTTGACCACAAAATGGATATGGGTTGATAAAAGGAACTCTCATCATGAACTATTTCAACCCTTTCATTATTCAAATGTTAAGAAAACCATCCATGTTCAAGTTAAAAGATTTAAATGGGGTTTTTTATCCTTGCCTCGTGGTAGAGTCCCGGGAGTTTCAACACGAGGTCTTTATGAAGGGAAACTATAAAGATCAGATTGATCAAAAACTTTTTTGGCCCACAAAACATTTTTAATGATTACTCATCACGGTTTCTAGTGTTATGATCTACCTGATATTTGGATCTTCTTAGGGTTTTGGATCACAACCCTAAAATGATATGAAAAAATAGATAGACGTAGTAGATATATAAAAAAAAATGCATCAAGATGGGCCCCACACGGTTAGGGTAACACCCACTAAGCTATTCCCAGGGTAAAACCTAATTCAAGCCCATTGCAAGGTGATCCAAATTCAAAGGCAATGGTCCTTATACATTATCCATCCAAATGTATTCTAGATAACCTCAATCCACGCCGGCCCTTAGAAACATCCGCATTACATGAGGGGCCATGCCATCCGCTTTCATTCCGTCAATACATTCATATGACATGCTCTGCTAAGATGAAGCAAAGCCCAAAATTACCCGTGACTATGGATTGGTTGGTTGGCTAGAAGGGTCGCACCCTCAAGCGCTGGGGCGCACCATCTATAACTTGGGGGCAGATCTGGTTGTGTTTGTGGATTGGTGGGTTGGATCTCTTCAAAGTTTTGGTTTTGATGATGCTGATTAGCTGATTGTAAAGATTTGGGTACGCCATGGTTTTTTTGGTAAGGATTGCTGATGTTAAAGTTTTAGGATAGCTTGAATGCAGAAACCTTCTCCTTCTTCTTTTTCTTATAAAAAGAGAAGACTAAAAATTGGCCATTATAAAACTAGATGGGCACACAGCATGAATTTAGAAGACTTAATCATGAATTTAGTGTCGCATTAGAATTTTGGACCCAGTATAAATTTTGAGCTCTGAAGAGAACATGAAGTAGAACACTGTTTCCTGTGGTGTGGTTCACCTGAGATTTGGTTCTCCTTCATTTTTGGGCCCATGCTCTAAAATGAGGTTGGCCCACGATCAGGGTCCCACCCATCTCACTGGATCCAGCTCGCAGCTTAGTCGCGTCCTTGGAGGGAAAGGTGTGGTTCCACAAGTGGTATGATAGAAAAATATTTTTTGGCTGACTTTGATTTGAAAACACCGTCAACTTGCCATTAGATTATTCATTTGATTAAAAAAAGGCACCCGTCCATATGCATTAGAGCTATAATTTCCATCTACAGCCAAAGCATTGATGTTGATTTGGGGCTTTGAATTCAGGGTTGGATGTTTGAATGCATAATCCAAATAAAATAATGAGATTTGCATGTTCTACACAGGCAAGGAGAGGAAAGTAGCTCCACAACCTTGTAATTATGAGTACCAAAATAAAAAAAGGAATTTTCCATATGACCACCAGTCTTTTTGTGCGATTGAATTATTCTTGAAAAATTGCCTGCATTTTTCATGTACGAACAAGGAGACTAGTCCTTACGTTATATGGCAGCAGAAATGACCCTTCTACCCGTTTTCTAGCAACGTTTCACTGTTTGTAACTGTACAAAAGCACTAACGTTTTAGCCTTTCCACGTAAGGACGTGTGCTCGTGGACCCCATCCAACACATTGTGACATCCAATTCATCCATCCCGGTGGTTTTTCATCCACGTCAGTACACGTCGCAGCCTGGATGGGAAGCACTTGGGCTTGGGCTGCCCACTGTTGAAACAATCCTGAAGTCACAGGATGTTAGTGACAAATTCACTCGGTCCAACTGTTTTTGCCGTCTCATTTTAGGGCATGGGCCCAAAAATGAGGCTGGTCCAAAGCTCTGGTAGGCCAAACAAAGCCAAAAGGTGTGATCTTAAAGCCATCGTGGGGCCGCTTTGAGCTTCGGATCCACCTCATGTTTTTGTCCACATGAGCTAAAAAATAGATGGATGGAGTGGATTTCTTACAAACATTAATGTGGGGCCACATATGGTCCGGGATAGGATCACACCTTAATCAACCCCATATCTTAGATTTTCGGTCGGGCCCCCGCCCTGGGCACCGGACGTCCGGTCAACATACCATTAGGCGCTCGACTGTGTTAAAAACAATCCAAAGACTTTTAGTCTCTCTGGATGATTTTCGGTCATCCGTTCACTAACTGTCTCGGTGCCCGACCCCCCCTGGCTAGCAAATCTGATGGTGTGTTTGGCTCCACACCTCAACAAGTCCACGTATGGTCAAAATTAGGATTGCACATCAATCAACCCCATGCATGGGTTGCGAGCTTGTATAGAGACATCCACATTTATATCCACATTTATATTTGTGAGAAATCCACTTTGTTCATTTTTTTTGCATCTCTTCTTTTTCTTTTTTCACACACACCCACACCACATGAGCACTAAATCTCATGTTTTCAGTGCTAACACAGAGTATGTCTACCAGTGAGCCATGGATCCGAACCTGGCCCACAGATGATCTTTTTTGCCTACTCAGTTTTGAACATGTCTCCAGAAATGAGGCCGATTCCAAACAAACAGGAAAATTATGAAAAGGTCTTTTAGATCCAGCTTTACTAAAGGAATAGAATTCATCTTACATCTGTCATTACTCTAGATTTGTTTGGTTGCAGAATCCAATTCTAGAGAAAATCAAGATTCCAGTATTGGAATCCAAAATAGCTAGCAGAAACTGGATTGCAAACCAGATTCCACCAGGAACTTGCTGTTTGGTTGAAAAATGTGTAATGCAGATTTGTTTGATTGAAAACTGTGTAATCCAACCGTTGCTTGTGGTGTGGCCCACTTGGGCTTTGGATCGGCCTGAGAACTTGACCCCTAGCTTATAATAGTCCCGCAAGATAGATGGCTGGATTGGATGGAAAATAAACATTAAAGTGGGCCCTAGAAAGTTTTTAATGGTCCCCGTTCAGTCAACACTGTTCTCCTTTGGTGTAGTCCACTTGAGATTTAGATCTGCCTCATTTTTTGTCTAATGCCCTTAATTGAGCTCTCAAAACGGATGGAACTCATGGATACAAAATGCATACATCATAGATGTACAACGCATACATCGAGGTGGGCACTAATCCACCACTTTTCCCTTATGTAGAAATGGTCCCCACACTATTTTCACTAATCCCGATTTCAACCAATTTAAGTTTCCAAATGGATTCTTTGGCTGGAATTTTTCACCAAACACACTACTTAAAATTGGATTTCACTGAATCCAGATTTTAAGCTGGAAAAAGGTTTTCAGATGCTAACCAAATAGGCCCTTAGCCTCCTATGCGAGGGGCCTCCGAAAGCATTTCCCAACTAACTTCGTAGGGTGGGAAGCTACGTGGGGCCTGTTGGGTTAGTCCCACATCGGCTAGGGGACGATGAAAAGTAGTTTCATATACTTTGGGGTCACTCCACCTAATGGGTTAACTTTTTGGGTATGACACAACACTGGTATCAGAGCAAGGTTATCCATCTAGGTCCATGTAATGGTGGCACCCACGCCCTAGGGGGATAAGCCCAGATCAAGTTCTGAGAGCCCCCGAACCCACGAGCGAGGGGGTAAGCCGATATCAAGTTCTAAGAGCCCCACATCTACTGTGGGAGGGGGGTTGTTGGGTTAGTCCCACATCGACGAATAAAAGTAGCTTCATATACTCTTGGGTCACTCTAATGGGTTAACCTTTTGGGTGTGACACAACAGGGCCCATCGTAATGTGTTTAAGAAATCCACCATGTCCATCCGTTTTTTCATATCATATTAGGACATGATCCTAAAAATGAGGCGGATCCAAGACAAGTGAATCACATGACAGGAAATGGTGAGAATTTAATTTCACGGCTGAAACATCAATGGGGCCACAAGTTTTGAATTAGGCTAATAGTTTTGTGTCTTCAGTTTATCCTATTAGGAATGAACATATAAATCGGATATGAATGGCATATTAACATCACAGTGATCCTTAGGGAGGGAGATTTCAATGGTACGAATTTCCCTACAACTTTTTCTTACCCAAAAACATGTCCTGGCAAAATGGATGGCCCAAGTTGATTTCTCACAAACATCTTGTTGGGTCCCACCTAGCTTCCCACCATCCTCATTAACATTAATTATATGCTAATTATACATTAATTCAAGCCCAATTTCCAAGTTCTCTCTATATAATGAGGGCAAAACGAAAAGCAGAGGCAGCTCAATGGCACTAATTCATAAAAGGGATTTTGACCAAAGTGACCCTTTGGTTTGGCAAAAATCTCAAAGAAAAATGTTTTTAAAATATTCTCCCCATAGTCTCCTGTCCACTTTCTAAATTTTCGGTGGATGAAAATGTTATTGCCTTTATGAGCTTCCCTAATAAGCTTTTTTCTTGCTTCAGAAGCTTTTTAGCTCAAATTTCAATGCATGATGTGACATCATGTGATAATTGAGCCCACTTAAAGGTAGATTCAATCCATTCATTTTTTTATGTGGCACACCATTTCAATGGAAAAATATAAATTTTAGCCTTATACGAGTTTTCTATAGCTCATAATAATCGATAACACTGATCGTTCACTCATAACTATTTTCTTGTGGTGTGGTTTACCTTATCTATGGATGTGACTCGTTCTTTAGCTCGTGGCCTAAAATTAAATTTTAAATCTAATGGACAAAGTGGATTTGATACATACCCCATAGTAGGCCTCACAACCTTAAAATAGACAATCTTGACCCGTAACACATGACTACCTAGACCTTAACAACCACGGCCCTTAAAACATGACAACGTCTACCCTTCACACATGACAACCTCAATCCTTAACACATAACACAACCCCGTCTTGACCCTTTACACATGATAACCTCAACCCCTAATACAGGACCACCCAGACCCTTAACAAATGATTATCCGAACCCTTAACACATGATAACCTCGACCCTTAGTACATGCAAACTTCAACCCTAGTTGACATGTGTTAAGGTTCAGGTTAACATAACTATTCAACTAACGTAATATATTACAAAATCTAGATTCTATCTCCTACAATGTCTTTCACATGACAACTACAAACATTCTTCGCCACCCTCAAATTCCTTCCAACAATCACTTCTCCTCACAATAATAACTTCTCCCCACGACAACAACCATGACTACTCCTCTATCTATAACTAAAAATGGCTTTCATCTCTAAGGAAATGTTATGCCATAAAAAATAAAATAAAATAATTCATTCAAAATGTCTTCCACGTATCAGTGGCTTTCATATATAAGAAATTTGGTCCCTATAGCAAAAATAATACTCATCTTTAGGATTATAGAAGTTGTTGGCAGCGCCCATATGTTAGAGAAGTTGATGGCAGTGATTATATGTAAAAAAAAATGTAGTTAGAGGGGGTGGTGGTGGGTCTTCGAAAGACATGTTCGAAAAGGAAGAAAAATAGTCTCAAGAAAATAACAATGGGTCCTTAAATAGCCTCCAACCCTACCTAAAGGGTTTTCGGACCATGTCTCTGGAGCTCACCGTGAGATACATCTCGAATCAATTCCATCCATTGAAGTCGAAATTTGATGAAGGGCAATGGTTCAAAGAACGATCTATATTCACCGATAATGTGGACTACACCATATGGGAACAATTAGCAATGAACGACTAACATTATCATTTGTCGGGTCTTATGGGCCACAAAGAGATTGAATCAACATAAAATTACTACATTCTCAAAGAAATGATATGCCACAAAGAAGATAAATGAATTGGATCTACCTTCTAGTGGTCCGAATCACCAAGAGGTGGTCATATATAACATGTCCTAGAATCAAAGCTACAAAGCTTATACTGCATTCAAAGGTCCGTACAGGCATTAGGTTCTAAAGCAGGAGCATTTTCATCTACTAAAAATTCAAAAGTTGTTAGAAGATTAAGGTGGAATATTTTAGAAGGGTTTTCCTCTTGGGATTATTCATAGTACCACAGGCTATTTCGGTCAAAATCCTAATTCATATACCAGGTGCTCAGGTTGGTACGAAAACAAGAAAAAGAGGCAATGGTTCTGGAAATGGTATGGAGCATTTATTTGGTTCTTTATGCCTTGTATTTATCAATCCCGGACTGTTCAATGAATGTCCAACAACCAGAGAGATAAATAATAAAATAATCTCAATTATTTTACCAAGCCTAACACTACGCCAATTTCACACAAAAACGACGGCCCAAGTCCGCCGTTAATCGTCATTAACGACGGACTTCGTTCGTCGCATGGTCACACGTTCTTTTGCAAGTCGTTAATCATAAACGACGAACCAAATCCGTCGGCAAAATTACGACGGATATAGTCCGTCGTTAAATAAACGACGAACCTTATCCGTCGTAACCTCCTAAACATCATCGTTCCAGCAATGGATTCTATTCGTCGTTGTAAAAAGAACGATGGACCAAATCCGTCGATAATAGTAGGATCTGTCAGTTTTCTTATAACATCGTCGACGGATCTGGTCCATCGTTAATGTTTAAAAAATAAAAAAAAAATTAGCACGCATTTGTTGCATTTTTGAATTTCTTACACCTGATATCATCAAAGCAGTACAAACCAATTCAATACATAAACTAAACTAACCATTTCTAATTCACACATCCATCACTTATTGCATATTGAATTTCTTACAGCTTGCAAAGTAGCTGTGGACATCTTAATATCCGATTACATCAACAAGAAACTATATTAGTCTTTCAATCAACAATGCAGCAACAAAATCTTTTGAAATCCTCCAGTTAAGCTGTCTTTCTAAAACAGCGAGGCTTTTAGTGTGCATGGGGAAATTGTGGGACGACCCCATTCGAATGAGGAACTCCTAGCAAACCGCAAAGCAGAACCTGAAATCATGATTTTGAAAGAACTAATTAAGCTATTGATAAAATAACGACAATGATGGAGTTTACATAAATGAATTGGCGATATTCAAAACCAGACATATACCATGAACCCGAGAAATAAAATGTCATAATAACAAGCAGGCGAGTTTTTCATATTAAACTACCTCCGGTTGAGCTAGCTGTGATTGAAAAACTAAAGGCTGTACAGCTGGTATTATGATAGCAATGATGTAAACTGGTGGAACTTGCATCAGATCCTGCAGTTTCAGCACATGAAGCAAACAATTAGTAAAATAGTAACAAATGCTTGCATAGAAGGTTTCAATGGTCGGCATTTCTATCCCCACTGTTTTGTGAAGTGTGGCCAACTTGAGTTTGGGATCTCCATCGTGTTTGGGCTCAGATCCTAACACAAATGTCATGGTGGGTGCCACAGATCCTAACATCGGGTTATAAGGTGAGATCCATCCTATCAATCCTTGTCACATGGTTGTGCAGCCGAAAACTCTGTGAGGACCACCATGATGTCCACCTGACATCCGATCCTTCCATCATTTTTGGGAGATCCAAAATTCGAGTAAGCCACACCATAGAAAACAACAGGAATGGAAACACCAACCATTGAAAATTTCCTGAGGCCCACGGTCATCCTTAAATACCATCCATTCCTGATCCAAAACTTCTATGGACCCCAATGAAGTTTTAATGGTGGATGTTCAATTCCCAACAATTCTTGTGGCATAGCCTACTGAGTTTTGAATGTTACACAGACATGTGGTGGGCCCCACAGAGTTTTAGCTTACACGAGGGACGCGGATTAGCTACTGACAGGTTGAGTAGCTACCTCCCTACACCAACTTATGTGGGGCCCACCATGATGTATGTTTTGTATCCACACCATCTATCCATTTGGAGAGATCATTTTAGGACATGAACTAAAGAATGAAGCAGATCCAAAGCTCTAGTGGACCTCACCAAAGAAAACAACGGGGATTGATCTCTTACCATTAAAAACTTCTTGGGGCCATAGGAGTTTTTGATCAAGTTGATATTTAAATTTTCCCTTCTTCCATGTCTGTGTGAACTTATGAACAGGTTGGATGTCAAATAAAAATCATGGTGGGCCCTAGGAAGGTTTCAACGCTCAGCGTTACTGTCCCCACTGTTTTCTTTTGTGGAGTCCACTTGAGAATTTTGGCTTACACGAGCACCATGTAAGAAGGTTGCGTGCAACTAGTGTCCTGCTTTAACATCTCCTCACCATCAAAGATAAGGAGAACAAAATCATCACTATGAAGGTAAAATATTATCAAAATCTCAGTAATATCAAAGTGCTCTTACCTTTGAGATTTAGGGACCCATTGAGCCAATTATCTCCCAAATCCAAAGCCTCCAGCTTGCTCAAAATTGCCAATTCTGCCCAAATTTGAAAAATAATAAAAACATTAAAGGGGGAGTTTGTAAATGTGATTGATGCTATCAATTTTGGTTTAATTTCTGTACAATTAATCAACAATTACCTTCAAAGGACAAGGAACCCTCCAATTCATTCATGCTTAGATCAAGACTCCTGAGGGATGAGAGTGCACCCAAAAATGAGCTTTCAAAATGGTTGGACGGTGTGGATTTAAGGCACATACATGTGAGCAAATCAATGGCAAAAGCTAACATAAATGGTAGATTGAAACTAGCAATAGATCCAAAACCTTCAGAAATTGCACAAGATTTCAAAAATCGAGCCAAACGGACCTAAAGAAACGCCAATTTCGCTAGAAACAAAACTGAGCCATGATGCATGCTATTGTATGTTTCTCCATTTTGATAAAATCTTTGCATTTGGATATATTTATCTTTGTTCCAGGAAGCAACTGACAACACTAAAAACCAAACGGAGAAATAGTTCAGTCATTAACAGAAAAAAGGTGTCAAGAAGCATACATTGATGGACCAACTGTTTAACAGAAAAAGGTGTCAAGAAACAGTTCACTCATTAATAGTTCACACATTCAAATTCCTATATTCCAGTTGAAATGTTAGCAATTCAAACCAAATCCAAAAGGCAAAGTTCAAAATTTGAGATGAAAAGGTTAATTTGTAATGTTTCTTGTTGCTGTAAGTTGATGATTTTTACCTTTTTCTATTGGGTGAATATATCTGGTTAGGTGAAGACAGCTTTGAACTATCATTGTCTTGGACAAATCTTCTGTGTCCAACCTACAAACACCACAAGATTCAGCCCAAGAATGAAAAAAAAGAAGAGCGATTATTTTACAAACATTCAAAACCATATCAATAAGCCTACCTTCTTAATGCATAAGTATATAAGTTGTTGTGTAGATTCTCCCAAACCAACCAAAAGACATCAATGGAGTGGCCGCTGAAACATTTCTCGTCTGAAGTCGATTTGCATTTCACGCTCACGAACTTGGGATTTGCATTTTAGCATAATACATATGTATGATTCATGTGTCAACAAGCTCCCGGTCTAGAGATCCCAAGTCTGTCTGCATCTTGTTTCCAAGCAGATCCATGCCTCTGATGCTAAGATTGCCTGAACCAGCTGATTTTTCTAGCTTGATTTGGACCATTGTCCAACTTCCTTTGTAAGGACTTAGTTTTATCCTGCAACAAAGCGACTATTACAGCACTTCATTGATAGTAAAGGAAAAAAAAATCCATGCATGAATTCTTTTTCAACACTCTAAATATTCATGCTGAAATATCCATCCAGGCAAATGCAAATCTGATCCAAGGTCTTCTAGATGGCTGTTTGGGCAAGGAACATGCCCATTTTGGGCATAGTTTCTGAACAGTTGTTAATCAAAATAAACAAATGTTCTATCAAATGGTGATTTCAGATACATCCAAACAGTGCCTATGTTAGGTATAGATGTTGTACAAAAATGCAACTACAAGAAGAATGAAATGTTAGCATCAAAGATGTTTACCACGCCTATACAGGAGATTCTGTTGTAGCTAAGATCAAGAACTCGCAATCGCGTTAGTTCTTTGAGACTCTCGATTGCAAATATCTTCTTCCTTGATAAGTTAAGGGTGTGAAGGCTCTTGGCTAGTGACCTTGGTGTGATATGAACTGCAAGAAACAAGAGGAAAAAAAATCAGGTTATTACAATATATGTAGAAAGGATGAATTTGCTTCTGTTAGTTAAAAATTGTTTGTAAATTTTACGTATACCTAAGAATATCTAAAGCAAGGTACTGAAATCTAGTACCTTGCTTAGGCTAATTATTGAATGGTTAAACAGAGATCCCATAGGTATGGTGTAGGACTCTGAAATTACCAGGCTTTCTAAGACAACTCCACCTTCAATTCTTTTAAATTATTTTCATGCAAAGACAATGGAGCATGTATTAAGTTGGGTATATACCCAAGAGACTGCTTTTGCTAATGGTGGTTCCCCTGAGTCATGGATTGGCCTGATTTTTGGGCCCATGCCAAACAAGAGACAGCATGCATGATGGTTAAAATGGATGTCATCAACACATCTTGGTGGAGCCCACGTCAACAAGCAATTCTATTAAACAATATAAAGCAGAAGTTCCACTTACTATTTCATCAATCTCCTACCCTACAAGTTGCAGTGAAGGCCATAAATCAAGCATCAAATGAAGTCTGTAAAAGTCCTGACTGAGTTTAGACAAGCAAATACAACAAAGTGGTTTCCATGCCTTGTCGGAATAAGTTATCATTGCCGCTTTTGTTTTGAAACAAGGCCTCATGCATGTTACTGACTAGACGAGTCAGCAAGTTCAATTGATATCCTGCATTATCAGATGGACATGCTTAAATCATGGGCATCTAGATTAAAGTGGAAACTAGTGACAAAATCATATATCAGATAATGTTAAGGAAACGAAAAGCACCATCAAACACTTGCAATGCTTCTGTTAGCGAATAGAAAGCAATCCCATGAAAAATGTTCAAACTTAACAAATGGCCCATGGATTGGCAACCAATAGAAACTAGCAGATGTACATTCAGATGGAACACTACAAATCCAACAACGACTCACAAGCAATTCCTTTAGGGTGCATGAAATCTAGTGGTAGAAAGTTGCTAATTTCACCTACTAAATGAATTTACAGAAGTACACAATGCTATGTGTAAAAATTGGAAATTTTCATAACTATAGAGGAGTATAGAAGATTTAAGTTGAAGAGGAGATTGAAAAGAAAAATGACTAACCTCATTGAGAATATTATACATTTCCCATAGTTGTTATGTCTTGTAAATCTTTCGAAAACACTTTTGAATGAAGATCCACACTGCAAGAAGGAAAAAAAAAATTGTGGCTGAACCGATACGGTCTACTACGAACGGCTGCCTACGTACCCAAAAGGGATTTGGGATCAAGCCACTACGTAGTTCTTTTAATCTTCAAATCATGTCATTTTACACATAAACAGATAGAAACTCATAACAGTTGGGCTAAACATGTTTATTAAAGCAGCCATGTGAGATGCGATTCTCTATTGTTGCCTCTCGTTTCAAGTAAATATGAGCAGGCATAGAAAGAACATTGGAATAAATGCGCCTTTAGACAGAGGAAATGTGGCCAAAAGCTGACCTCTAATACACCTCTCCCATCAATGCACATTTTCTCATTTTTTATGAGAAAGGACCCATCAAGGGCATGTTCCACATCCACATCTTTTTCTCCTTTCCTCACTCAATTCATCGTATATAATCACCAGACGATGAATTCTTGCATGGCAAGTGGCTGCCTACCATTGGTTGCTCTACGCATCAAAGTCCAATGGTTTGGTAAATTTAAATTTGAAGAAAAAGATAAGCTTGGAGGGATTTTAATTGAAATGATAACTTAAGACCCCGCAATTTGAAGCCTAACACATTGATCCAGACCGCTCTACAACGCTACCCTATGTTCATAATGGTGCCTGCCATATTCAAGTACGGCCCAAATGGACGGCGTAGCTTCAGTGGATCCCCGGGAACCACCTAGGTGGGTGGGTTGGACCCCTAACTGTGGGGCCCATTGTGATGAATATGACTACATTCAGTATTGAAAGCTCAATTTTTTTTAATTTTTTTAAGGATATTATCAGGAAAAAAATTGTACAAAATCATATATATATATATATATATAATAATATATAAATATATATATATATATATATATATTAAATAATTAAATAAATTTATATAACAAATTTAATTTGGTTTTTTTTTTTTACTACTTTCACTATAATATCAGTATGGCCTAAAAAACGTGATATTTTAAATTCTGCCGCTATTTTGATAGAATCTCTCGAAAGTAAAAAATGGCCTAAACCAAATTTCAAACCTGTGGATGTGGCAGAAATAAATGGGCCTGATTTCTTGGGTAAGATGATATAAACCATATATTCATCTCATGGAAAGTTTGGAGTTAGCACAGATGGCATATCTGCATATCGGTGACACTGTATACTCGTGTGGTCTAGTGCTGCCAACGGCTGAGCTGAAGCCAAGCCAACATTTGCCTATTTAAATTGTAAACCATCCAATTTACAATTTTTTATGAGCATAGAATTTAGAAACCCCTAATTAGGGATTCGACAATACAAATCCCTAATTTGGGATTCGACAATAAAAATCCAAAAAAGAAAAAGAGCAAGGTTAGGATTAGGGTTTTTTACCTGGTGGAGGAAGTAGAGGAGAGAGAGAGAGAGGGAGCAGTTTGTTGTACACCCACACGCTGGAACAAGAACGGGATCGAGAGGGGCTGGAACAAAGAACGGGATCAGAGAGGGGGAGAGAGAGAGAGAGAGAGAGAGAGAAGAGAGGAGGGAGGGCCGTAGTGAGAGAGGGGGAGGGGCCGTGAGTGAGAGAGCGAGAGAGAGTGGGGTGGGGGGTGGTGGGGGGGGGGGGGGGGGTGGGGGGGGGGGGGGGGGGGGGGAGGAGAGGAGGGGGAGCGAGACAGAGGAGAGAAGAGCGCGAGGTCTCTCTTTTGGGGGAGAACAGAGGATTGCGTCGGACTTACTCCGCACGCTTTCTCCGTGCAGAGTAAACTCTGTTGGGCCCACCTAGAATGTATGTGCTTCATCTATTCCGTCCATATGTTTTTACACATCATTTTAGGGGTTGAGCCCAAAATTTAAGCATATCCAAATCTCAAGTGTACCATGCCACAGGAAACAGTGGGAATAATGATTTCCACCGTTGAAACCTTTCCATGCCCCACAGTGATGTTTATTTGTCATCCAACCTGTTCATAAGATCACATGGACATGGATGAAGGGAAAAAACAAATATCAGCTTGATCCAAAACTTCAGTTTCCTCCCAAGAATTTTTCAATGGTAGACATTCAGTTCACACTTTTCCTGTGGTGTGGTCCACTTTCGAACTTGATATGCTTCAATTTTAGGTTCCGTACTTAAAATTAACTTTTAAGATGGATGGACGGAGTGGATAAAATAAATAAATCACGGTGGGTCCCTCTTTGCACGCTTAGCGTGCAGTTGCTTACCACCAGTCCGCTTCTGGGCGCGACTCGGGTGAGACCGCGGAACCAGCGATGTGGGTGGGTCCCTGAACCTAGGGCCCACCTTGATGTATTCCTTGTAGATCCATGCCGTTAATCTGCTTTTCAAGATTATTTTGTACTATGGTACCAAAAATAAAGGAGATTAAAATTTTAAGTGGACTACAACATAAGAAACACTGGTTAATGACCATTAAAAACCTTTTGTGAGCCACGAAAGTTTTCTATCAACCTGATATTTTTTTTTCCTTTCATCCCTGTCTACGTGCCCTTATCAACAGATTGGATGGTCAATAAAC
>PVNU02000572.1:0-32306 GCA_003013855.2 Liriodendron chinense
TAGAATGTTTTCAAGATATAGTTCATGAAATATGCATGTGGTTTATATGCCATCCAAGCCATTAATCCGTTGATCCCCATTAGGAGGAAGAGACATACCAAAAACCATCCTGATTCAATACTCAGAAGGGCCACACCGAGTTTATTCACAATATTCTGATTTTACATTATTCCGATAGGCTGCCACCTGAGTTATCCGATCGATCTTCTTCTTGAGAGCGGATTAGCTGAGACCCCGACCTTACGCAAGACGGTGTGGCCATTACAGTGGGGTTACTGTGGAGTCCACCTTGATGTATGTATTTTGTATCCATGCCGTTCATCCGTTTTTCCATATCATTATAGGCATTATGCCAAAAATGAATCAGATACAATTATCAGGTGGACCATACCAGAAGAAACAGTTGTAGTTGACCATCCTACCATTAAAAACCTCTTAGGGAGAAAATTAATGTTTCTGTAGTGTTTATTTACCATCTAATCTGTTGATAAGGTCACATAAGCCTTGATGAAGGGAAAAATAAATATCAGATTGATCCAAAACTTTTGAGTCCCATTAATGGTCAATAACGACTGTTTCTTATGTTATGGTCCAATGGATGTTTAGATCTTCTTAATGTTTGTCATAGTACCATAAAATGATCTGGAAAAACAGATGGACTGTGGGGATACAGGATACATATATCAATGTGGGCCCCACGGTAACTCACGGTAACGGCCGCACCGATCTTGCGTGAGGCCGGGGTCTCACCTAATCCGCTCTCCTTTTTCTTCAACTACGGTGAACATCAGGAGAAAAAAATTTGCCACACCCACGGGTTAGCTACGCTAGCTACACCGGGTGTAGCAATGACCCACCATGATGTATTTGTTGTATCCACTCCGTCCATCCATTTGGCGAGATCATTTTATGTCATGACACCAAAAATTAGGTAGACGCAAAGCTTAAGTGGACCTAGAATAGAAAATAGTGGGAATTGAACGCCAACCATTAAAAACTTCTTGAGGACACCTGAGCTTCTGATCTGCCTCATTTTTGGTATCATGCCCTATAATGATCTCTCCCAATGGATGGACGGAGTCGATAAAACACATACATTATGGTGGGTCATTACTACACCCGGTGTAGCTAGCGTAGCTAACTCGTGTGTAGCAAAATTCTTCTCGAACATCCGATGGCCAAACCGATGAACACAGAGAATTTGAAACCCTCATTGCGGTGGGTTCCACACAGCTCGACTGTTGCACGGATTGGGTTCTACCCCCACCAGGACCTAGCTAGAGACGGACGGTCATGTCAGGGGCTCTTTCGCCCGGTGGTGTATATGTTTTATCCCGGCCGTCCATCTATTTTGAAAGACCATTTTAGGGCATGAACCCAAAAAGAAGGCAGATCTAAGGCTCAAGTGGACCACACCGTAGGATTGAGCTCCTACCATTGAAAACCTCCTGGGCCCACTGTGATATTGCTTTTCCATCTAACCTGGACGCGGATTAGCTACTCACAGGTTGAGTAGCGAACATTGCTACTGAAGTGACGTCACCATGGCACGTGGGCCTCAGCATGATGTATGTGTTTATCCACACGGTCCATTCAGTTGGAGAGATCATTTTAAGGTGAGTCAGAGAATGAGGTTGATCCAAATCTAAGTGGACCCCCACATAAAACAGTGGGGACAGTGACATCCACCGTTGAAAACTTCTTAGGGGCCACAGAAGTTTTCGATCAAGCTGATATTGGTTTTCCCTTCCTCCATATCTGTGTGAACTTATGAACAGGTTGGATCTCAAATAAACATCATGGTGGGCCTAAGAAGTTTTCAACGGTGGATGTCACTGTCCCCACTGTTTTATGTGGTGGGGTCCACTTAGATTTGGATCAACCTCATTCTCTGACTCATACCTTAAAATGATCTCTCCAACTGAATGGACCGTGTGGATATAACACATACCATGCTGAGGCCCACGTGCCATGGTGACGTCACTTCAGTAGCAATGTTCGCTACTCAACCTGTGAGTAGCTAATCCGCGTCCAGGTTAGATGGAAAAGCAATATCACAGTGGGCCCAGGAGGTTTTCAATGGTAGGAGCTCAATCCTACGGTGTGGTCCACTTGAGCCTTAGATCTGCCTTCTTTTTGGGTTCATGCCCTAAAATGGTCTTTCAAAATAGATGGACGGCCGGGATAAAACATATACACCACCGGGCGAAAGAGCCCCTGACATGACCGTCCGTCTCTAGCTAGGTCCTGGTGGGGGTAGAACCCAATCCGTGCAACAGTCGAGCTGTGTGGAACCCACCGCAATGAGGGTTTCAAATTCTCTGTGTTCATCGGTTTGGCCATCGGATGTTCGAGAAGAATTTTGCTACACACGAGTTAGCTACGCTAGCTACACCGGTGTAGTAATGACCCACCATAATGTATGTGTTTTATCGACTCCGTCCATCCATTGGGAGAGATCATTATAGGGCATGATACCAAAAATGAGGCAGATCAGAAGCTCAGGTGTCCTCAAGAAGTTTTTAATGGTTGGCGTTCAATTCCCACTATTTTCTATTCTAGGTCCACTTAAGCTTTGCGTCTACCTAATTTTTGGTGTCATGACATAAAATGATCTCGCCAAATGGATGGACGGAGTGGATACAACAAATACATCATGGTGGGTCATTGCTACACCCGGTGTAGCTAGCGTAGCTAACCCGTGGGTGTGGCAAATTTTTTTCTCCTGATGTTCACCGTAGTTGAAGAAAAAGGAGAGCGGATTAGGTGAGACCCCGGCCTCACGCAAGATCGGTGCGGCCGTTACCGTGAGTTACCGTGGGGCCCACATTGATATATGTATCCTGTATCCCCACAGTCCATCTGTTTTTCCAGATCATTTTATGGTACTATGACAAACATTAAGAAGATCTAAACATCCATTGGACCATAACATAAGAAACAGTCGTTATTGACCATTAATGGGACTCAAAAGTTTTGGATCAATCTGATATTTATTTTTCCCTTCATCAAGGCTTATGTGACCTTATCAACAGATTAGATGGTAAATAAACACTACAGAAACATTAATTTTCTCCCTAAGAGGTTTTTAATGGTAGGATGGTCAACTACAACTGTTTCTTCTGGTATGGTCCACCTGATAATTGTATCTGATTCATTTTTGGCATAATGCCTATAATGATATGGAAAAACGGATGAACGGCAGGATACAAAATACATACATCAAGGTGGACTCCACAGTAACCCCCACTGTAATGGCAACACGTCTTGCGTAAGGTCGGGTCCTCAGCTAATCCGCTCTCAAGAAGAAGATCGATCGGATAACTCAGGTGGGCAGCCTATCGGAATAATGTAAATCAGAATATTGTGAATAAACTCGGTGTGGCCCTTCTGAGTATTGAATCAGGATGGTTTTTGGTATGTCTCTTCCTCCTAATGGGGATCAACGGATAATGGCTGGATGGCATATAAACCACATGCATATTCATGAACTATATCTTGAAAACATTCTAACAGCATCAACGATTTGATCAATGGCCTTAAAATGGACGGTCAAGATCATTTACACAAAATGTTCAATTAACAATTCGATTCATCTATTTGTTTGGACCATCATGAATTGCCTATGATTCTAATTACTTATGTTACCCAATTGTAAGCATCCATCCATGGCTTGGAAAAGAAGTGGTTACAGAAACCAAGAGAAACATTTGGCAAATCTATTAATAATAGTTTATTTGCTTATTTAAAAAAAAAAAAGCTTTCATTATGAAATAAGACATTGTGGTAAAGCTTTCTACTTAGCGCTTACTTTTTAAAAACTAACAAAAAAGCTTTTAAATTATAAGTGGTGGGAATGTCAGTTTTTCTTTAAGAGCTATTTAGCCTAAGTGGGTAGACATTTTAAATTAATTTTTGGACAAGTTTGTCCTTAAACTTTTTAAGTAATTCCCATCTTGCCCTCTACTCTTCTTTTGAATATCTTTAAGGTGGGCTCACATGATAAAACAACCCAAATTGAAGGTGGGTTTCCACATCAAGGGGGACCCGCATAATGCATGGTCACATCTAAGGTGGGCCCCACATGATGAACGCTCACATCAAGGTAGGACCTATATGATGGATGGGGGACATGGAAGGTGGGATCACATGATAGAAGGTTGACATCAAAGGTGGGCTCACATGATGAACAACACATATTGAAGGTTGGCCCCCACATGATTGACGGTGAACACCAAAGGTGGGTCCCATGATGGATGACCCACATTAAAATGTGGCTCTACATGATGGATGGACTATCCACATCAAGTGAGCCCCATATGATGGAGGGTTCATAGCAAAGGTGGGACCCACATGATGGGATGGTGGACATTGAATGTGGACCACATGATGGAAGATTGACATTAAATGTGGGACCACATGATGGATGGTGGACATTGAATGTGGACCACATGATGGAAGATTGACATTAAATGTGGGACCCACATGATGAATGACCTATATTGAAGGTTGGGCCCCACATTATAGATGGTCCATAACAAAGGTGGGACCTACATGATGGATGGTCCACATCAAAGGTTGGATCCAAGTGATGGATGGTGGATATTGAATGTGGGACCACATGATGAATGACCTATATTGAAGGTTGGGCCCCACATCATGGAAGGTCCATAGCAAAGGTGGGACCTACATGATGGATGGCCCACATCAAAGGTTGGATCCAAGTGATGGATGGTGGATATTGAATGTGGGACCATATGATGGAAGGTTGACATTAAAGGTAGGCCTACATGATGAATGACCCCTATTGAAGGTTGGACCCCACATGATGGATAGTCCATAGCCCAAGGTGGGACCTACATGATGGATGGTGGACATTAAATCAGTCCCATATGATGGACTACCTACTTGATGTGGGCCCCACATGATAGTGGTCCACAACAAAGGTAGGACCGACGTGATGGATGGTGGACATCAAAGATGGGCTCCTCATAATGACTCATTTTGAAGTGGGGCCCACATCAAGGTGGGCCCACGTAATGAGCGGTTCACATCAAAGGTAGGCCCCACTTGATAGATGGCCCACATCAAAGTGTGGCCCCAACATGACGTGCACATCAAGTAGGTCCCATTTAAATGGCAATCTATATTAATGTGGGATCCACATAAGGATGGTGGTCGTTGAAGGAGGGCACACATGATGGTCAGTTGATCTTAAAGATGGGCTCACAAGATGAACGACCCATAATAAAGTTTGGGCCCCACACAAAGAATGGTCCACATCAAGGTGGGTGCACACACTAAGCTTTCTCAACTGATGGAAGGAATGGATGTTACAAAAAAATCACGTGAGGCCCGGGAGCTCAGGTTTTGCACGCTCTTTCCTACAGCAGGTGTAGAGAATTCCAATTGGTTTTTGACGGGGAGAAGTGGGGCCCATGGTTCATGATCATAACGGTTGATGTTGTTGGGCCCGCGATGGATGAGCCGTTAACCAAAGATCCATTATATCGGAAGAACCTATACCTTCGGTGGGTGGTCAATGAGAGAGGAATAATCAATGTTTCCAATTCAACCAAGAAAAAAGGCCAAATTTTATACAGCTAGGATCTTTCAATCTTGGGGCCCATAAATATCGAAGATTCGATTTCTTGGAACATGGCCCCCACTTGTACTGTACAACCTTTTGGCCCTAGAATTGTGTAAAGATACCTCATTCTATGTAGTACAAGGATGCTTAATGGGATAATGATAATAAGGCCTAGCTCTTATCGACCGTTGATTTTGATGGGCTAAGACGGTTGTCGGGCACTATGCATGACTTGGTTATCGTACAAGGGGCAAACGTGAATTATATCTGAACCAATCACCAGGTAGGTAGGTAATATCTTGGATGGTCCAACTGATAATCCTAACTTTTTAGGAAGAGATAGGTGGTTAATCCAAAAGTTCCTTGTACACTCCATTTTTTTAATAGATAATCCAATTAAAGGGCTGGGATTGTTTGGCTGGTGCCAATTTAATTTGGGGCATGGTCTTCTAAGGGAATGTTTACCTGATGAATGGCCCGGATCTGGTACATATTTGCCACGTGCAAAGAGTGAGTGTGAGTGGTCCATCTAAATGGAATTCTCTCTGTGCGTTTGACACAGGATTGTCCTTACCTTTTCTTTTTTAACAATTATATCTTGGAGAAATGCTCCAGTGCTGTCAGAGCACTATAGGTTATAGTGCTGTAGTTGCATTGCTTGGATCGTCCAATCCATTGATATAGACTGTTCGTTAGTTTCAATGCATATTTCATGAACTATATCTTGAAAACATTCTAACAACATCAACGATTTGATCAATGGCCTTAAAATGGACGGTCAAGATCATTTACACAAAATGTTCAATTAACAATTTGATTCATCTATCTGTTAGGGACCATCATGAATTGCCTATGATTCTAAATTACTTTTGTTAGTCAATTGTAAGCATCCATCCATGGCTTGGAAAACGGATGGTTACAGAAAATAAGTCTAAATTAAGGATGGATTAGATCATCCTATCAGTGTGGTTTTTTAATGGTTGCTCGTGAAATGTGTTCTGAACTCAATGGACAGTTCAGATCAAATAATCAGACTGTCTGAACCCATGCAACTGGGAGGACTTAACTTATAGAGGTGTGAGAGCACAGTAGCAGTTTTCTGTATTTTGTTTGGCCAGTCCTGTAGGGCCCGTTTGGATACTAGCAAATAAGTTACTTTTGGGCTGAGCTTAAGAGGTTAAGTTACTTTTGGCACTTAAGTTTGTTTGGTAAGTATAATTGAAAAGTATCTTACCTTTTAAAATTACATATTTTAATTAGTATTTATTTTTAGCTTTTTAACTTTTGACTTTTCTACTTATCTCTCTCATGTGGCGCTTTTGGCCTTTTTTTTTTTTTTTTTTTTTTGGGTTATTACACACCGACACTGTTAGCCTCCCTCCATTGTTAATTAAGCACCCTTCAATTTGGCTTTTCTACTTATCTCTCTCAGGTCACACTGCACATCAAAGTTCTCTCTCATGGTTCACTCAATTATTGCTCTCTCATACCGTCCATATCAAAGGAGGCCCCATATGATGGACTGTCCATCAAAGATAGGGCTCACATAGTGGACGATCCACATCAAAGATGGGCCCTACATTAATTGGTGCAATATCCAATCCACCAATCAGGTTGATCTGATCTTCTACATCTTTCCCAAAAATGGTTCTAGTCCACTCACCATGTGGACTGGCTATTGGAAACAAGTGAATGGGTTAGAAAACTTCAGCCAAGTCTTCCAAAGTCATACATTTGTTTTGCAGACTGTGGCCCACTTGACCAGTGGATCAACCTAATTCTTGTGCCCGGGCATCCATATAGTAGTCCCGTTCTGATAGATGGAATGTATCAGACCAATCGTGCTATGCTAGCACATGCATGGCATGTACATGAGCTTTATTGAACACACGTGGGGTTAAAAAAGCTCATTCTGCTAGGAACACTTAGCTTTTTCTTTCCATGTCCATATATTGCTTATTATATATAGATTTGAAATTTTCTTCCGAAAGGTTACTTATCAATGTGTTATTACCAAACATACACCACTCATACTTTTCTACTTAATAAGGAAAAGCCAAGATAAGTAACTTATCTGATAAGTAGCTTATCTTAAGTAACTTACAATCCATACGGGCTGTACGGACGCGGATTAGCTACTAACAGGTTGTGTAGCGAACCTGGCTACCGAAGTGATGTCGCATGATGTATATGTTGTATCCATACTGTCCATCCATTTGGAGAGACCAGTTTAAGGCCTGACTCAAAGAATGAGGCAGATCGAAAGCTCAAGTGAACCCCACCACAGAAAACAGTGGGGACAGTGACATCAACGGTTTGAAAACTTCCTAGGCCCATAGAAGTTTTCGATCAAACTGATATTTGTGTTTTCCCTTCCTCCATTTCTGTGTGAATTTATGAACAGGTTGGATCTCAAATAAAAATCATGGTAGCCCATAATAAGTTTTCAACGGTGGATGTCACTGTCCCCACTGTTTTCTGTGGTGGGGTCCACTTGAGATTTGGATCTGCCTCATTATTTGTGTCATGCCTTAGAATGATCTCTCCAAATGATTGAACGGTGTAGATACAACAGATACATCATGCGGAGGTCCACAGACCATGGTGACGTCACTTCAGTAGAGTAGCGATATTCACTACTCAACCTGTCAGCAGCTAATCCGCGTCGCGTCCGTTCTGTAGGGTTTACAGTGTAGGTAGGAAGTCTTTCTAAAGAACAGTGTCCTGATGCAACAGTTTACACAAATGGGTGCAATGGTTCTGTGATCCAGACGGTTGAATGGATTGATCCAACCTTTGATGGGAAATTTTGCGAGAATCTCCTATGTTAGAGACTATTAACTTTTTAATTAGTGGCCTGGAAATAGATGGTAACAGGACAACAGTCCAGAAAAATGGATAAATATTGGATGGATAGGATATTCAAATCTAGAAGAGATTAGGGTGAACCCCCATCTGCATTGATTCGGGAAAGATCAACGGGCTGGATCAATGAATGATGGGTTCTACTTATACAGATCCAGCCAACATGTCCCCTCTTCAGAAGAAAAGAACTTTTCACAATGAGAGCTAATGGGCTTCTAAGAAACAATAATTAATGAAGTGGGTTGAGTCCAAAGAACGTTCCCTCTCTCTCTATTTTAATTCTTTTTATAACTTTTTTTTTTTAATTTTTATTTTTATTTTTTTTTTTTTTTTATGATGGTAGTTGGGGATTTAGCCATTGGATTCTTCTTTAATTGAGATTAGGGCAAAAGATTCAAGGCCATGTTGAAAGTGACACGCATAAGATGAACCGTGGCACATATATGATATAGCCCACATGGACAAGGCTCATGTGGCATTTTTAGGGCCGTAAAAGCCGCTCAACAAAAAGAGAAAAGAGAAATTTACATCCTTAAAGAGGAAGATTGTATTATTGCGAAGATAACTAGATAGCCTCATAAGGAAGATTAAAGCCATGGAACTTAGTAAGAGTAGAGTTTCAAAGTCCAATAAAGTCATTGAAAACGTGTGTGGAATTTGTGCTACTAATGTACGCTCTAACTGTGGCTAATCTAACAAATGTGAGATACTTGATATGGACCATCACACATGCAAGTACGCATGTTCTTGTGTGTACCAAGTTAGAAATAAGCTGCTATGTCTGTTCGGGGCTCTGTACATGTGGTGCTGCTGTTTGGGATTGGGGTTGCTTCTCTACCCTCTGCCTAGTGTCAAGTGATTGGCTAGTATGGTATCTGTTGCGGCCCAATCATAGCAGAAGCTAGGATGTTTAGCGACCAGATCTGTGTGGGGGCCTACCTTTATGTATCCTTTTATCCACTCCGTCCATTCCTTCTCTCAGATCATGCTAGGGTAGGGGCCTAAAAATGATGCAACCCCATACCTTTTTGTCGATGTCTCTGAACAGCTCTTGGGCAAGGGCGATATTCTCTACTATCGGCGACTTTGAATGAAAGCGCCTTGCTCTTGCGAGATAATCCTTGGTAATAGTAAATTCAACCTGACAACAATAATTCTGGCAAAATTTTTATAGACACGGTTAAAAAGACTAATAGGCCTATAGTCTGCAAACCTGGTAGGTGAGGATGATTTTGGAATGAGATAGATGAGAGTAGAGGACAACGCCCTTGGAAAGCCTCCTCCCTTGAAAAGGAACTTGGCTGCCTCGAGCAAATCCTTCCCTACAATGTCCCAGCAGCTTGAAAATGCCCCTGAGAAACCATCCGATCCCAGCGCACCATCCTTGGGGATCGAGAGGACCGCCTGCTTCACCCTCCTCAAGGGAAGGTTTAGCTAGCAAAGCGTCATAATCCTCCTTCGACACACAAGCATGGATTAGGTAAAAAAAAAAATCCCCTAATGGCTTAGAACTCTTCGATTGGAACTACCCGAAGAAAAATTAACTGCCTCCTCCTTAATCTTTACCATATGCTTGGTCATATCCCCCGAATCCAAAGGAATCTCATGGATTGTAACTTTTCTAAACTGTTCATTGGTTATTAGATGAAATAATTTTGTACTACGGTTCCCTTCCTCTAACCAGTTGTTGCACGCTTTTTGCTTCCAGAAGATCTCCTCCATGAGCTCTAGGCGAGCAAGATCCTACTTAGCTACATCCACCACTGTCAGATTTTCATTTACCGGGTTTTCTTCGGCCACACATTCTAGCCTGCAAACAGTCTCCTCCACTATCTTGACATTCCGCAATATATGTCTCCCACCACCTCTTATTCCAAGCCCTTAAAGCCTGCTTGAGCTTCTTCATTTTGGCCAACAAGTTAAACATGGGCTGCAATGATCCGTCAAACTCCCATTCTAATTTAACATGGAGAAAGGAGTCGTGAAGAAACCACATCCTTTGAAATTGAAAAGGATGAAATTGCGCCTTTTGGTCTAATAAACTTGTAAAGACACTACGTGTGCGGAAGTGGTGCAGCGTAGACGGGTGAGGGATCGATCACTGTCTCTCCACTCGGATAACTACTCCGAATCTACGGACCTATTAGGAATCCTCGACCGATCTTCTTCGAATCCACGAAGGAATGCTCGAATCCACAAGCAAAGAGTAAAACTCAAAGAGAACTTTTATAAAAAGATGAATAATAATCCCTCATTACGAATTAAAACAGCTATTTAAAGCTCTAGATGTGTAATAGAAACCCTAGGTGCGTAAATCAAAAGTCCTAATTGAACTAGGAAAGAAAGAAATTCAAATTTGGAAGTTTCCGTAAAAACTACGGAACATACTAGTGCATGGTCAGGTGCCCAATGGAGCATAAAACTGTCTAGCGAGTTTTTCCTAAATATGACTTGAATTTCGAGTGCCTGATGGATGTGGGGTCGGGTGCCCTATGGAGCATAGTTTGGTCTAGAGAGTTTAGACATAAATCGAACGAATTCGGGGCCCCCGGTCAGGAATGCTCGGGTGTCTGATGACAGGGTCGGGCGCCTGATGACATGATGGTCGGGCCCCCGAAATTCAAAATCTGTCTAGCAAGTCTCTGGACTATTCGGGCTCATGGTCGGGTGCCCGATGAAGTGCGGTCGGGCGCTCGACGAGGCCGATATTTCTAAACTTTTGCGATCAACTTGTCGCTCTGCCTGGCTTCCTTCCGATGGTCCACTTTCTTCACGTAGTCATTAGTGACCCCCTCTACATCAGGAAGCTAATAGAGCGGAGCAACTAAAATTATGACTAAGTCCTGGGGGGGATGAGTAGGACATTTTTTAAATTCTTTTCACCTACTTACATAATTTAACAATTAACACTAAGTAAGCAAAAACACTTCGGCTTCCAAGCCTAAGTGGGTCCAATCACAAGACTAGCATATGATGAGCAATAAGCAACCTAGTCTAAGCATGCATAGATTAATAAATTATTAAACTAATTAAACGCCTAATCTATCAACCTAAGTAGACTATATAATAATAGATCATAAAGCTTAAGTCTACACTAATTAGTAAACATACATCTTGTGTATGAATGTGCCTATCTTATGCCTAACATACATTCCAATTAAGCATTTGTAATTAAACAATTAAACACAATGCATAATAATAAATGTGCTCAAATACAATGTCAAACATAATGATGTATAGTGGTTTGACTTTGGGTCTACTCCACTCTTGGTTCAACTATTCACCCTTTAAGCACCCCGGCATTCATTAGAGAGTTTAAACCATGTTCCTCCCAACTTAGGTATTTTAACTTGGATCCACCCAACTGGGGAGTTTACGGGTTCCTCCCAACCTACACGTTTCCACTCATGTTGGTGGCTCCCTTTGGAGACTTGTTTAGGCTCGACAAACGTGCTAAGGATCGCTAAATGACTTTAGAATTTAGGCCCAACAAACGTGATAAGGTTCGCCAAATGAACCTAGATTTTATGCTCAACAAACGAGCCAAGGAACGACAAACTCCCTTAGACTTTTAGGCTCAACTAACAGGCTAAAGATCGACAAACGAACCTAGATTGAGTTTAACAAACAAACTCTACACTCAATTCGTACTGAAAAAAGAGTGGATTGACTCAATAAAAATTGACAACTTCACTTGTTGGATTTGCGCCCAGTTGATGAGCCGCTTCAGGTTGCTTCTTCTCACTCTCCCGTGCTTGAATAAACTCCCCTTGTACTCCCCCGATGTTGTTGCCGATGCTTTGCCAATGCTCCAGCTCCAATAATCAATCGCTTTGCATTTGATCTTCTTAAGATGACCAAGGTGATAGGAGGGTAGGTTTAAAATCTCTATAACTAATGAGAATGAGTTTCTTAGAAAATCTCACCTACAATGATCTTATCATATAGTTTTGGATAGGTATATAACTATCAAGATCAATTCAAACTCTAGAGATCAAAGAAGGACAAGTGCACCTTCATCATGAGCTTGGAATGCTCCATTCTTATGATGAATCACAAGAAAGATGACTTGCTAGGGTTATGATTTGAACTTCTAATGATTTTGAATGATGGTGAATTTAAATTCCTCAAAATTCCTTTATTATGCTAAAAAATGACATCAACCGTATTTATAGAAAAATCTTCAACGGTTATAAAACGGGCAGAAAACAGTCGCTTCAATATATTGAAATGCTGTTTCGATTGATCATAGCGATCTTCAACATATCGAAATGGTTGTTAGAACTAGAAAATGAACACAAGGGACATTTTTCTGAAATGTGTTGTTTTGTTGCTCTGGGGTTCTGAATAATAGAAACATTTGTAGATAATCACAGACATTCATAAAAGTACGTAAGAGAAGAGATATCGCAAGGCGAATTTTATTCCAGAGATTCCGAAATCTTGTACATTTCAGGCCGTGGTCTGGCACGAGCCCTTAATTACATCGAATGATTCGATGACCCTTGATTAAAAGGCAAAAGACTAGTCAGTGGGGACTATAGTCTCAGAGTTCTTTGGTCATAGAGACCTGTGTTTGGGTGGTCGTAGAGACCTGTATTTGTATGGTCACGGGGACCTGTATTTGTATGGTCACGGGGACCTGTATTTGTTGTGTTCTGTTATAGACTAACCCGTATTTGCACGAGTCGGATGTCTATGTCCCATGTTTTGACCGGAGATCCGGGCTGAGACTGTCAGGGTTTATGGCCGGGAAGGACGACTCTGGGCCCGCGCCTGTCAATGTATGGACAGGTGACCTCGGGAAGTCCATTCGCAGTTGTGTGAACCTGAGCAGCTCAACCGGCGGATGCCGTTTTGGATGGGTAGGGCACCGACCGTCCTTGAAGTGTCAATCTTTAACAAATTGTGTGTGATAATTTAGAACTCTCCTGGTATGGTTTATCGTGGTAACCATAGTCCCCTTTGCTTAGTCTGGGCCCGAGTCCGGGTCATATTTTGATAGTACATGTAATGGTAATACATCGGCATGGTTCTGGGCGTTGGCGGCCTCTCTTCAGGAGAATCGCTCCATTCAGCTCATAGGATCGGATCGGGTCCCGAAGGCTCGTGTTCTGCTCATTGGGTGGCCCGGATGGGTCATTTGACTACTCCATTGCGTCCGGAATGCTCGAAATACCCAAAATAGGCTCAAACGGGGCTTGAAAACGTTATAAAATGAAGATTTAAGGGTGCTAGAATGAACGCTCAAGGTGCTGATTTTTGCGATGCGCTGGACTGATTTTATCGATGCGCTGGAGCCAGCGCGTCCAAAAATGACTTTGTTTATAATTATGTAATTTTCTGATCCGCTGGCCTATTTTGCCATGCGCTGGGGCCAGTGCGTCCGAAAAATGACTTTGTTTATGATTGTGTAATTTTCTGATCCGCTGGCCTATTTTGCGATGCGCTGGGGCCAGTGCGTCCGAAAAATGACTTTGTTTATGATTGTGTAATTTTCTGATCCGCTGGCATATTTTGCGATGCGCTGGGGCCAGTGCGTCCGAAAAATGACTTTGTTTATGATTATGTAATTTTCTGATCCGCTGGCATATTTTGCGATGCGCTGGGGCCAGTGCGTCCGAAAATGACTTTGTTTATGATTATGTAATTTTCTGATCCGCTGGCCTATTTTGCGATGCGCTGGGGCCAGTGCGTTCGAAAAATGACTTTGTTTATGATTGTGTAATTTTCTGATCCGCTGGCCTATTTTGCGATGCGCTGGGATCACCCGCGTCAAAAAGGGTGACTTAAGTTATTTCATCTCCGGACCTGTTATGGTCGGAGGTGCGATTTCCGGTGAGGGGATCTGGTGATCGGAAAAAGGTTTTCCGGCGACGAGGTTCTCTCTCTCTCTCTCGCTGAATGGTGCAAATGAGGTGGTGGGAGGGGGTATTTATAGGTAAAGTCGCCCAATAGGCGGTCGACACGTGTAGCGCGTCGAGAAATTGGGTCGGCGCGTCGATTAAAGTCACTCGGCGTGTCTCAAAATGGCTGTGTTCGGAAGCTGATTTACAGGACGCGCCAGCTGCCAGTGCGTCTCGAAAATCCTTGAATTTTTTGGACGCACTGGATGAATTTTTGGACGCGCTGCGGGCAGTGCGTCCTGAAATTCAAAATGATTGAATTACACGATGCCCCGGATGAATTTGTAGATGCGTTGAGGCAGTGCGTCCTGAAATTCAAAATGACTGAATTACATGATGCGCCGGGTGAATTTGTAGACGCGCTAGAGGCAGTGCGTCTTGAAATTCAAAATGACTGAATTACATGATGCGCCGGGTGAATTTGTAGACGCGCTGGAGGCAGTGCGTCCTGAAATTCATTTTGACTGAATTACATGATGCGCTGGGTGAATTTGTGGACGCGCTGGAGGCAGTGCGTCCTGAAATTCATTTTGTACAAATGGTTGAATTTCACGATGCACCGGCCGGGGATTTCCTTGATGCGCTGGACGTATTCGTGCTTCACATAATTGGGTTTTGCGAAACGGAAGGGTTGTGGGGCCCGCTTTGCGATGAATGTCGATGCACTGCTCCTATTTCTCCATAATTGAGGTATCCCTCCCAAATTCGGGGGGTTCTGATCGTGATGACCGGTGGGGTCCACCACCGGCTCAATTTCCTGTTCTTGGTCAAGTTAGATGTGCGTTGTGATTCGTGCCGCGATTTCCGATGCACTGGCCCTAAATTCAACCAAGGGACGATTTCGGCACTCGGAATCATTGTTTCGAGGATCCTCACTTTTGGGACCCCAACAATGGTCTGTTTGATATATCGGAGAATCTGTCCAGAGAATCAGCAAGCTGCTGGACAAAATTCTCAATATATCAAATTGGTGATTTCGATATCAAAATCGGTGTTTCGATATATCGAAGAAACGGTCAAGAGAGTTGTAAACTTGCTGGACATATTTTGATCTATCGAAAAGGCCATTCCGATATATCGAAGGCCTATCGAAACAAGGCTCCGATATATCTAAGACCTATCGAAAACTGCCGTTTAGGCTTGTCTGATTACAACGGCTTCCACCTCTTTTATTAACCTATTTTATCATGTTTTTCTATATTATTTAAGGCTAGTAAGGATGACTAAGAGTTTTCCTAGTTGGTCCAAGTCATCTAAGAGGATTTGGGTATTTTAGTTCAAAGGGTTAGGGTCACTAAGGCATCTTATTTACCAGTTCTTCTTCCTTGATGCTTCCGGTCTACTTAAATCTTCAGTCTTCAACTTGCCAAAGCTCAACTAACATTATAACACATGAACACACATGATTGACAAATAAGGTGCAATAGAATGCCACAGAAAAAGTGTACTAACAAAGGATGCAAACCATATAGGCAGAGCCAGAGGGAAACCACATCCTTTGGAAGGTACTCCATTGATAATTAGTTAAATTAATGGGGTATCTTATTGAAAACCATTTTGAAAATGGTACCAGGATCTAAATACTATATAAATGATGTATTGATTCATAAATTTTCCTTTTGATAATTTTAGAATAAGAACCAATCCAAATCATCACATAAATGGGCCTGCGTGGAGGTTGAGACATGTGTTTGGTACAAGGCTTTTAGATCTTTCTAAATGTTATTTTCCTTTTTACTATTTCGGATGCCTTTCCATGGATACTTTTGACCCTATCTACAGGAACCCAAACAATTGATTAAATGCTATCAATGTTTGGATTACTAAAGACTCGTAGAGAAACAACTCTTAACCACGTGTAATATACGAATTCTTTTCCTTCTGTGTTCAACAACTGATTTGAAAATAAATATTTAATAACACACTTATCTTGTTGCAATCATCACGAGAGCAGTGATCTGTTGGTTGAAGCAGGCATTTCAGTTTTAATGCCTTGTTTCCTTTTCTTTTGTGTGTGTATGTGTGTTTGGTTGGGTTTATCCCCTTCGTATATCTTTTTTCTTTTTTCGCCAGCAATAGGATAGGCATGGCCTACTGTTTTTTAGAGCCCACCTGAAAGTTGTATAGTTAATTTTGATTAAGCAACAAAGGTTTTGGTGGTGTGCTCCCACCTTTCTAAAAAAAATAAAAAATACTGTACCATTAAAAGATGGCATATCAATGTATGTCAATGGACATTAACACTCCCCCTTGTCATGGGCAATACCGAGCTAACCCGAATCCATAAGAAAGCCCATTAGCCCACCGACCCAACTACCAATCTACGAGATCAAGATAGTTGACTACAAAGGCTAATGGCCCACAACGCCCAAGCGAAGTCCTCAGCCCTCAATAAGCTCTCCTGGCCGAAAGATGGAAGACTCAGATACCACCGAACACCGACCAGTGAGAGGATGGCTAAAAGACAAGGCGCATATAAGACAAACCAACTTCTCACTGAGTAGGTTCCACCGAGCGGATGCCGAGTAGTTTCCACCGAGTGGATGTCAAGCTCAGTGCCGAGTGCTCTTTGACGAGCGCTCATCTCAATACCGAACACTCTTCGCCAAGTGTTCACTTCAGAGCTGAGTGCTCTTGGTCGAGTACTCTCCGCAGTCCGAGTATGTTCCACACCACCTCCAGCGGCGTACGGAGATAAAGACTGACAAATCTTGACATGATAAAGACTATTCTGAAGAATTCTCCAAATCTATACGCGATAAGGATGATCCCAAGAAGTTTGGAGATCACACGGTAAGATGAGATCCTCGGATCCACCAACAGTTCTCTGATGGTCCTATAAATAGAGGTATCCCTCTACTATTCAAGGTACGCAGAAACTTCTCCACCAAAACCCTATTTTTAATCTCCAACATCTTATTGACTTAGGTATCGGAGGGCTAAAAGCCGGGCCCTTGTCCACCCTTCTTTTGTCCTTGATCGTGTTTCACAAGGCCTAGGAAAATTTCCAAGTAAAGATTTAACCCGCACATCTAAAGGAGATCATCGCTAACGATGGAGATCAAGCTTCCTCATCAGTTGACCGATTTTCATCATCAACACCCTGCACGTGCAAGGTGAAACTCCACAAGGAAATATATTGGACAAAGGTGGATGATACACTCACTCGCACTATAAAAAATGGCCCTAGTAAGAGAATATATTAAGGAGGCATATATATTTGCTACTCCCAGGATTCCAACACAATACCTTCGCTCTGATAACATATAAAGCATGCTTAATATATAATTGGTATGAATTCGATGCCATATATATATATATATATATATATATATATATATATATATATATATGATCTCATGTGCACCTGCGCGTAAGGTGCTATTTCCGCACTTACTTTTTCAGCCTTAGGAATATTTTAGCGGCTAAGATTAGAAACTACTCTCATAAGCAAAAAGAACAAGGCACCCGCCTGTCAGCTGTAGGGAAGACACTCGCTCTCACCCTCTGTTTCGGAAAACTCACGAAAGTAGATTGCCAGGTGTGCTGACGTTACCAAGTTCTATGGCCCCATGTGTCATATCCACACCGCCCATCCATTTGGAGAGATTATTTTATGGTATTAGCCTAAAAAATATGCATATCTTTTAGTGGGACGATGATGTCCACTGTTGAAAACTTCATAGGTCCACCATGATGTTTATTTGCCATCCAATCTGTTCATAGCGTGTCACAGATATGGATTAAGGGAAGAAACAAATATCAGATTGAACCAAAACCTTTGTAGCCCAAGAAAAGTTTCCAATAGTAGGTGTTCAATGCCTACCTTTTTTGGTGCGGTCTACTTGAGATTTGGATCTACCTCATTTTTGGAATCATGGCCTAAACTGATCTGGCCAAATGAATGGACGGTTTGGATAGGACACATACATCAATAGTGGAGTCTACCGAGCATGGTCACCGGCACACCAGGCAGTCAAGCTCAGCTTTTTCATGACCTTTACGCTAGGCACAAACCAAGCCACCTCGAAAGCTCGGCTGAAATTAGTTTGAAAATGCTTGGCTTGGATTGGTTCAGATAGAAGTTGAAACCACACCAAGCCTCAGAGTCAAGCTCATTTGAAAAAACAAACTCAAACTATGGTAGTACCGGCTAGGCTCGCAGCTTGGTTTGATCCCGGCTTGATTTGGCTAGTAGATTGTAAGCACACTGTTTCCTGTTATGTGATCCACTTGAGCTTTGGAAATGATTCCATTTTGGGATCATGTCCTAAAATGATATGTAAAAACGGATGGACAGCGTGGACAATACATATACATGATGACGTGGATAATGTACTATATATATATATATATATATATATATATATATATATATATATACATGAATGCACATTGTTTCATTGTATTTATAAAATCATACTGACGTACTTTTGTTTGGAAAATGCCCTTATATGTTAAAGTTGCACTTCTCCTTTTGGTGTAGTAAGATACTTTTGTCTCATTTTCTAACTTTTTAAATTCTTTTCTATTTAAACAAATAAACAAACAAAAAAAAGCAACCACCGGTTAGAACTGGGCCTAGTCCGTTTCAAAATTTTCAACCAAACCGATCCCAACTCGAGCCAAATTTTTTTGGAGCAAATCAAACTAGGCGGCATGGGTCAGCCTGAAACCCAAACCAAGCCTATCCACAAACAAGGGTGGCACAAAAACAAGCCAAACGAAACTAGGGCTAACTAGGCCGGGCCGGATCATTGCCCACCTCTAATTACAATAGACTTTTGAAATAATACAAATTCGAATATTTTGAGATTTGAATGTGCCATAGGTCACATGCTAACCATCCGGAGGAGGTGTCGAAAGACATGAGGATGGGTGGTTAACCACAAAAACAAAACAAAACTAATACACTCGTTACAACCAAGGGCTCTATGGCCATACACATGCCAACAAGATGGAACCCAGAGATTATTGATACATGAATCATATTTATACATATGATCAAGTGGCTGTACACAATCCTAAAATGAGAATATTTCAACACCCAAAATGAAAAATGAGTGCATGCAAATCGATCAATGCGTAGAGGAGTGTATGCAAATGGAACGGCATATGTTCAGCTCCACATGGTTCTTGTTCATACGTGAATCTTAGGCCATGGATGCCCCTCCATGACCCACAACTTTCTTCCCATTAATCTTCCTACACTCGTAGTAGAGCACTGTAAATGCCACAAAGGCAAAGAGCTTCAAAGGGCAAGCTAGAATAACCAACAACATTTCCAAAAGCGTAGAGGGAATGAAGCTGATCACCGTGAAAATAGCAATGGCTAGTGCTCCTAAGAGCATCGAAAGAAGAAACCCTTGAATCGCTCTTCCTTTGATGAGCCCTCCGGCTTCCACCAATGCGGCCATTCCATAACAATCCTCCTCTACGATGGAAATCACAAGACTCAGCATCAAAGTGGGGTTAAGGCATGGATGAAATAACACAAACGCAAGGCTCGTCAACCTAGTGAAGCTGATGAACGCTCCGCTCTCCGGTAGTACAACCCAAATCGATAAAAATGCGCCACCAACGTAAGAGACAGAGAGAAGAAAGACATATAACCATGTGATTGCCAATCGTCTTAGTACCTGTTTGATGATCGCCATCTTGTCGCGAGTTGGGTCAACCCCAACATAGATAGCAGCTGATGAGTATATCGTGGCGACCATCATGGCTAGTGTAATGAACCAGAATGCTGCTAAGTTACCGTAGACTAGGGCGACGAGGATCCGGAGATCCTTGTGGTTTCTGATGAGGGATGATTGACTAATTTTGGCATCACATGGCTCCAGATACAAGAGGGGCAGCTTTGAATCGAAGCCTTTCATTAGAAGAACGGTCAGGAAGTTGTTGAACAGGACTAGCATAGTGTAGAGAGGGAGCACAAGGAGATTGAGTGAGAACATGAGCTTCTTGTTCTTCCATGTGAGTTTGGAGGCTTCTTTGAGAATTCCCCACGTGCCCAACGCCGGAGAAGATTCTCCGGCTGTTGCCACCGAGTTCGTTGACGTCTCCATTTCTTTGCAACCGCTGATCATGATCGATGATGGGGCCACTTGGGTTGTCTTTTTCAACATGGCCTGTTGTCTACGGACGGGAACCTCTCTACAAAACCTATTGTAGTAGGTGGGTGCAATAATCGAGCTCTGCGGGGCTCATCGAAATGTTGGGTTTAAATCGACTCGGCTCATCGGTTTCGCCACCGGATTTTCAACGTATACTTGGAACAACAACAAAAAAAAAAAAAAAAAAAAAGAAAAGAAAAAAAAAGGAGAGGGAAAACTAGGGCGGGCCGCACTATGGGAATAATGTAAAATAATAACTAAAAAAATAATGATTTTTGGGTATCTCTTCCTCCTGGTGGGTTCACCAGATTAACGGATTGGATAGCATATAAACAACATGGTGGCCTCAGGAAAGTTTTTATGGTAGGTATCCCCATTCCCCACTAATGCCTGTGGTGTGGTCACTTGAGTTCTTCGATCATCTGTATTTTTGGGTACACATCCTATCGTGAGGTTTCGCAACTGATGGACGGAATGGATGTTACAAACACACCACAGGGGCCCGCAACGGTCAGGTTTTGCACGCTCTCCCTACAGCAGGTGTAGGGGATTCTAATGCATTTTCGACAAGGGAATCTACAATTCCACCCCGAAGATTAATGTAACCGCCCTACCAGTTTTCGTTCTGTTTAGGTGGGGACAAGTACCGGGACCCATAGTTCAATGATCGAAACGGTTGGTGTTGTTGGGCCCATTGCGGATGAGCCGTTAACCAGAGATCCATTATATCGGAAGAACCTATCCTTTGGCTGGGTGGTCGATGAGAGAGGAATAAATCAACGTTTCCAATTCAACCAAGAAAAAAGGCCAAATATTTATACAGGTAGGATCTTTCAGTGTTGGGCATTTTTTGTGTAGGGCCCTCCAACGTGGGACCCATAGTGTCGACGATTGGATCCTTGGAACATGGGCCCCACTTGTACTGTACATTCTTTTAATTAGCCCTAGAATTGCGTAACAAACCTCATTCTGTGTAGTGCATGGATGCTTAACGGGATAATGATAATTAGGCCTAGCTCTTATCGACCGTTGATTTTGACGGGCTGAGCGCAAGAATACAGACGCCATTTACATAGGGGATTTATATTCACACCCTCTTTATTGACGATTTAGACTATGTTGTTGGGCACCATGCAGACTTGGTTTTCGTACAAGTGGAAAGCGTGTATTATATTGGAAGCAATCACCAGGTAGGTTATACCTTGACCCGGATTGCCTGCAACCCCGAACCTAGGTGGGGCCCACCATGATGTCTTTGGGAAATCCACCCCGTCCATCCGTTTTTTCGAGTTCATGTTATGGCATGATCCCAAAAATGAGGCAGATCCAAAACTCGAGTGGGCCACACCATAGGAAACAGTGGAGATTGTTCACCTGTTGAAACATTCATGAGCCTTAAACGATTTGGATCAGGCGAATATTATTTTTGTGTTTTCAGTTCATCCCAATGGGAATGATCTTATGAAGAGTTTGGATGGCATGTAAACATTACAGTGGACCTCTTGAACGATTGACATTTCCCTTCTCACCTTTTCTTGAGTTTTGGATCTATCTCATTGTAGGCGCGCAAAAAAACAATAAATAAATAAATAAATACAGGCTCCGGCAGCTATGTTTCTATTAACGGGGTGAGTGATCGTCCTCTATTTTTATTATGTAGGCCTAATTCAAGGGGAGAGTTCAGCCCATCAAATAGGCTAAGCCTTAATATTCAGTCCATTACTTTCTACCTCAAATGCATTCATGATGCATAGCTTTTAGATAGCTTTCAGACCATGTTGCATGTATAGAAAAAGGGAATAATTTGAAATTAAGTATATCTTGGAAAGATATTTTTACAGGTTCCTAAACTAGTATTTTATCTTAAAAAGATATAAGATGCATGTGAAACTCATATTTATTATTAATACATTTATGAGAGATGGTTGTAATTAGTATATATAATGACCCATTTGTAATGAGAGGAATCCATGTTTTGAGTTATAAAAGAATTATTATTTCCTACAAATCTCTATTAGAAGAAAGTGTTAAGCCATTCGTCTTTGGTTGTGAGTGATTCCAACCCATACTAGTTGGGTGATATCCTAGTTCTTCGGCAACTTGTTTTGTCTATTGGCAACTTGTAGTTGCAGAAGTTTCTAGTTCCAACAAGTCTGTTCCTTATAATGTTTTTTTATACTTTTAGTTGTTAGATTATTTTTATAATTCATCATCAAGTCTACTTTTATTCCACAAAAGTTTCATTCCATTTTGAGTTTCAGAATAATTATTAAAATTTCAAAAGTACTATCTGTGTAAAACCAACAATTTTCTAAATTGTTCCAAAGCATCCTAAAATTTGCCTCATTTGAGTTTTTTCTTTTTTTCTTCTAGAATGAAACTCATTAAGTTTTATTTTGGCTTTTGAATCACCTCAATTAGAGTTTTATTCAAGAATATACATATTTTTGAAGTCAGCGTGCTTAAGCTTTTTTTTTCTTTTCATCGATGCGAGAGCCGAGATATCTATTGTTGAGAGTCGTCTAAGTTTTGAATGCAGAATGGTATTCCAACGGGATCCTCGATCATTCAAGCTCAATTCCTTGGTGCCCATCGCACCGAGGGTTTAGTTCGTCGCGTGGGGGGATCGGGAGAGCGCGTCCACAAGCCATTGGCCTCGTGCCCACGGTCCTCGAGCCATGGGCCATCGGCCCCACGCCCGTGCTCCTCGAGCCACGCACGATATTGTGATAGGGTCTCCGGTTCACGGGTCTCACTGCTCGATGGGCCTCGACAATGTTCCTTCCATAGATTCACCTACGAAAACCTTATTACAACTTCTTCTTCCTCTAAATGATAAGGTTCAATGGACTTCTTGCCACATCGCCAGCGGTGAACTTTCACCAGACCATTCAATCGGTAGGAGCAACAGAAGGTGTGTACAAAGTGCAGGGACGTAGTCAATGCGAGCTAATGACTAGCGCTTACTAGGTATTCCTTGTTGAAGACTAACAATTACAATGATCTATCCCCATCACAATGAAATTTTTTAAGATTAGTCGGGTCTGTCGGCCAATGCTATAAACTCGTTGAATACATCATTGTAGCATGCGTACAGCTTAGAACATCATAAGGGTTAGCAGGTCGGGTTGAATTTTGCCAGGCCTAGTTTTGGCCATTGTAATGACCTTAGCGTTGGTGGCAGCGGTAAAAATGGTGTGTGGGTGGCCCACGCGATATGATGATCGTGAACCCTCTGGTAAGGAGGAAGAATAAGAATTTGTATCGTCGAAGTAGCAGATGCCATCATTGTAGAAGAGTTGTAGTTGATTGTAAATTACAACAATAACAATGAGGTCTTCTTATATGCATAAAAGAATGAGTAGTCTGATTTACACTAAGGTGTGGGCACGTTTAAAATATTCTACTTTGGTTTGAACCTTAAAGATGAAGAAAAGAATATTATTCTTGTTAAGATTCACCATTTTTTGCATCAAGGGAAGTGCAAAAAATGACACTTAACAATCGGTACCTTGAATGTATAAGATATGCAACACATGTTCTACAAATAAAGAAAAAATACTTAACAACTTTAATGTAACAAGATTCCTTATGTATAATAAAGCATGCAAAGAGGTTGGGTATTGTCCTTAGTGGAGTTGGATTTTTTATTTTGACAATGTCTTTAATGGTTCTGGGTTATGGAGTTGGATTTTTTTTTTTAAGACAACGTCTTTAATGGTTCTGGGTTTAAAGAGAAAGACTTGACATTGTTAGTGCACTTTCTGTGGTATACTAGTGCACTTTATTTGTCAATTACTTAGGTCAGTGAGTCTAGTATCGATTGAGCTTAATGAAGATGAAGATTAAAGACTCAAGTGGACCTGCTGCATCAAGGAAGAAGAATCAGGTAAAAAAGATGCCTTGGTGAAGCCTTCACCTTGAACCAAATCAAAATCCAAACCTCTAGATGACTGTGACCATTAGGCATACCCTTAGTCATCTTAGATTGGCTTTAGGTCCCAATAGATAACCAAAAGGATGGCCTTAGGGGTTGCATGAACTGCTGCAAAACACATGAAACATCATGCAGTTTTCATGCCTTAGACCGGTTGTCTGACCAGTCGGCAGAAGGCCTAAATGGACAGCGTGCAAATGTATTAGCTGGGCCTAATTCGACTAGTCGGCTGGTCTATCCGACCAGTCATCCGACTGGTCGGCGACCAACCATATTGGGATAGTGTTTTTTTTTTTTTTTTTTTTCTATCCAAGGCCTTTATTCAACCAGTCGCTCGATCGGTCGAGGACCCCGGTTTGATCGATCGATGAGGGGTTCCGACCAGTTGGAATCTAGCCATTTCGTAGCCATTTTTTGTCCGTTGGGGGGTTTGTTTATATAAAGGCTAGGCTTGATTTTTAGGGTAAGTAGAGGAATTTTGAGGAGCTTGAAGCCACCATTGTTGGAGACCATTTGAGGTTCATATCCTAACCCTAGCAAGGCATCTTGGATCCTTGTGATTTAACACAAGAATGGAGCATTCTAAGCTCATGAAGAAAATGACCTTCACCCTCTTTTGATCTCTAGAGTTTGGATCAAACTTGATAGTTATATTCCTATCCAAAGCTATATGATAAGATCATTGTAGGTGAGATACTCTAGGCAACCCATTCTTATTAGTTGTAGAGATCTCAAACCTACCCTCCTATTACCTTGGCAATCTTAAATGTGATTGATCACGTGAAGCTGAGGCATTGGCAACACAGCGGCAACGCGATCGGGGGAGCAAAAGGGGAGCTGATTGAAGCACGGGAGAGCAGAGATCAAATAACCCGAAGCGACGTTGAACAAGGGGCTCATCCGATAAGTAAGGTTGTCAAATTGTTGAGAATCAATCCACTCTTTTCCTTGTGGGAATTAAGTGTAGAGTTTTTTTTTCGAACTGATTGATATAGGGTTGTTTGTCGATCCTTGGCTTGTTAGTTGAGCCTAAAATTTTAGCGACGTTGGCCGTTCCTTAGCACGTTAGTCAGGCCTAAAGACTAGGGGTAATTGGCACTCCTTGGCTCATTTGTTGGGCCTAAACAAAGTCTCCAAGGGGGAGCCTTTAACACGGGAGTGAACGTGCATCGAGTTGAGAGTTATCCCTTATCCAAAACTTCATTGTGGTTGAAAGGTGAACCGGTAAAACCTCCGTGTAAAGGTTGAGAAGTGAACTTTATATAAAATCTTCGTATAATGAATGCCGGTGTGCTCAATGGGGTTGAGTACTTGAACCAGGAGTGGAGTAGACCTAAAGTCGAACCACTATACATGCTTGTGTTTGTGATTGTTTTGAGCACATTGTTATTTTAATATTGCATGTTTAATTGATTAATTATGAATGCTTGATAGGAATGTATGCTGGGCACTAGATAGGCACGTCCACACACAAGATGTACTTTCACTTATTAAAGAAGACTTGAGCCTTATGATTCATACTCATAGAGTCTACTTAGGTTGCATAGATTAGTTTAATCACCCCCCCCAAAGGACCTAGCCATATTATTAGTTACTCCTCAAGCTTTCGCACACACACACCTTTACAAGTGTGTTGATTCAAAAGGCATAATTTCAGACATTTTCGTTAGTCGTTGGGCATTAGGTGTCTTATGCACCTGAGGTAGTGTCATGAATTTAACCATTAGAGGTGATGACATTATCTAACGAGATGTGAGAAAGTTAGTGTTCAATAGGGATGAGTTCTTTATTCTTTGTTTATATTAAGGAATTATTGTTTCCATTAGTCATTGAGCATTTAAATTCCATTTGCAGGTCATGCAATGCATACATGATGTACACCTAAAAAAGTCATGTTAAGTGACTTTCATTAGTATATGTGAGTAGTGTATTCCACGAAGTGGTTTAACACATGCCCTTAATCACATTCCTCACAAAAACCCTTGATTAAAGTGTTAAACTAGAGTAATTGTCTGGCTATGTGCCATAAAATGCTATTAGTCTCTTGTTCTTCATCTTTAGAGTGTCTGAAACCTTGATATATACAGAAGACTCGTGATAGCCATGGAGTAAATGAGTAGTCATCTTGACAATGTCGTGGGGGTATATATCAAGGATGGGCGGAAGGTGGTTCTCTAGCTCTCATTATCTGTTGATAGGATGCTCAATTCTGAGCATTAACTATGAGGAGGCCTATGCCCAGTACAGGAACTAGGCTGTGTGAGAGGTCTATTTTGTGGATATATACTGTGATAGGTTTGTTCCTAGGCACGAAGCTTGATCCAATAACACTTGACACATGGTGTTTGAGCTTGTATGTGAAAGGTCTTATATAGTACTGATGCAAGGTCATCTACTCCACTAGGAGTCCTAGTGCATGACACAAGGTCGTCTCAGCGAAGGGCAAAATGTTCTAGCAAGTGAGGCTCACCTTGGGAGCATTGACACCTGAAATTTTATATATTCTTTGAAAAGTCCTGATAGTCTTTCTTTGCTTGTGTCCCTATGTGTGTATCTCAAAATGAGTGTCAAGTATTTATATATATGTCGATAGGCTTGATTTTTCTAGTGCCTTGGTGCGGTAACATTTGCGCTTGCCTTAGCAGTTTATGGGCTAAGAGGGTCTCTGCACGTGGCATACAGGTGGAGCTAAGTTGAGGCAACATTTAAAGGTGACATTGGATGCATGGGAGGCGAAGTACCAAAACATAAGTATTAACATTACTAATAAAAAATTAACAAGAAAATTCATTACACCCCTAAAGAAGTCAACGTGGTCGCGGATGCTTTGGAAAACTAGGAAGCTTAACTCAAGATCGGAAAATCTATGATGAGGAGTCTACTCTTCCTCACCCCATCCATGGTTTAGTTTTCTTGTATCGGGTGGGGCTAGGTACAATTAGGGATAATTTCGTGCTTTCTTAATTCTTTGATGTGCACAGGTGTTCCTTTATGATAAGCAGCTTGAGGCATTTCTTTTAGGTGAATGGGTCACCCGAATGTTCCTCTCTATACAGCCATTTTGCAATGAATATAGGCTTTAAAAAAAAGCTAAAGAATGAAACATATTTATCTTTTTGGCCATGGAATGCTCAGTAAAAAAATCACTTTAGAATATAGTCCCTTCTTGCGAAGGAGATTTCCAATTGTAAGACGTTCTTATGTTTCTGGCATTGTCTTTCTGACTAAATCATTTTTTATAATTCTATAATAAGTTTTGTTCAAATTCTTGACATAAATAGGTTGGAGTGGAAGTCTTGAGACATGTGATTCCTATGAGGTTTTTAGATCTTCCTAAACATGATTTACCTTTTTGCTATTTCGGATGCCTTTCCCATGGAGAAATTTTTTGCTACACCCATGGTTTGCGTAAGCTACATACTCGTAGATCCCAGGCATGGGTGAACTCTGTATCTTGAGGAGATTTTAATGCGGAGAGAGCAAGTCTTTGCACCTCTCCTCTCTCGGAAGCGGATTGTGTCCTCCCCTCGCTCGGACTATAATTCATCCGGGCAGGGCTTTGTGGGGTCCACTATGACATAAGAGGTTTATCCATGCCATCCATCCATATTTAGAGATCATTTTAGTGTATGAGCCCAAAAATGAGGCAGAACTATGGCTTAAGCGGACTCTAAATTGGAGTTTGAATGCTCACCATTAAAAACTTCTTGGGAGCTGCAGAAATTTTGGATCAAGCTGATATTTGTGTTTTCACTTCATCTAGATCTAAATGACCTTATAAATAGGTTGGATGGTAAAAATACATCGCGGTGGCCCATAGAAAGGTTTCAATGGTAGATGTCATTATCACCACTGCTTCCTTTGGTGTGGTCCACTTAAGCTTTGGACTTACCTCATTTTTGGGCTCATGCATTAAAATGATTTGAGAAAATGGATGGACAATGTGGATAAGATCCTTACATCATGGTAGACGCCATGGTCTGCTTCCCTCCTCCCCCTCCTCTCTCTCTCTCTCTCTCTCTCTCTCTCTCTCTCTCTGGAATGACAAGCAACGCTAGGGCTCTCAACGGAGCAGGCCAAATTTGAGATCCGATTTGCTCTGAACCCATATAATGTAGAGTTGAATCTTAAAATAGGTCAGATTAATTAAATGAATCATATTCGGATTCACAAAAATAAATCCAAATCATATTCGGGTTGGATTCAAATTTAGTAGTGAGATCTGTTCGGATCCCCACTAAAGCATACTTCAAGCCTTCAATTGTTTCAAATATCGAGAGGAGATTTTAATGCTGAGAGAGCAAGCTCCTCTCTTCTCTCTCTCTTTGAGAATTTCTTTGAGAATATCTCCCAAAATGACAAGTAACGAGAGTTTATTAGTTGTTACGCAGCTACAACTTAGTGGGTGCATGGTATCCTAACCATGTGTGGTCGTATTGGTATTTTGTATATATTCACACCATTCATATGTTTTCCATGTCATTTTAGGATTTGATACTAAACCCTAAGAAGATTCAAATCTCAGGTGGACCATACCACTAGAAACAATGATGAACGACCATTAAAAACTTTTTGTGAGCCAAAAAAGTTTTTGATCAAGCTGATATTTATATTTTCCCTTCATCCAGATCTTCTTCACATTATCAAGAGGTTGGATTACAAATAAACACCACTAAAACCTTATGATGGGCTCTTTAGAATTTTTAATGATGGGGCACTCAATCACCATTGTTTCTAGTGGTATGGTCCACCTAAGATTTGGATCTGTATAATTTTTAAAACCCCATCTTAGAATGGGCTGGAGAAATTGATGGACAGGGTGGATATACAAAATATCACCCATGTGGGCCACACGGTAGGTGTAACACTCACTAAGCTATTCCCCAGGTAACACCAATTCACTCCCGCATGCAACAGACGTGGATTTCCTTTGAGAGAGAGAGAGAGAGAGAGAGAGAGAGAGAGAGAGAGAGAGTTCCTGTGCTGAGAACTTAGGTGGGGCCCACCATGATGTTTATGAGAAATCCACCCTGACCATATGTTTTGTGAGCTCATTTTAGGACGTGCAACAAAAAATGAGCCGGATCTAAGACTCAAGTGGGCCGAAAACATGAGGATTGAATGTCCATAGTTGAAATATTCATGGGGCCATAGAAATTTTGAATCAAGCTAATATTTGTGTTTTCAGTTCATCCTAGTAGGAATGACATTATGAATGATATGGATGGCATATAAACATAATTGTGGACCCCAGGGATATATTACCTTGTATATTTTTTAAAGTTTGTGATGTGGTGGATTCAGACCTAGATCCAACCCGAATTCGATGGCTATATGAATTTTTGGATCGGAAATAAATTTGACTATTTATAAGTGGATCAGATATGAATATCACCTTTTGGATCTGAGTTGTAACCGAATCCGGCTACAAATTTTCGAACTTGGAGCCAGATCCGACCCATTGAGAGCCCTATGCAACACCATTTCCTCTCTCCACACTTATGAGAGAATGGGTTGGATTAGCTGTTACCCTAGTACCTTAACGGGTGTGGGGCCCACCTTGATGTATTTTTTTTTATATCAACACCGTCAATCTAATGTATCATCTCATTTTAGGACGATATCCAAAACCTTCGGAAGATACAGATCTTAGGTGAACCATAATACTAGAGGCGGTGATAAATAACCATTAAAAAAACTTTTTAAGCCACTGAAGTTTTGGATCGATCTGATATTTATATTTTCCCTTCATCTAGGTCTTCTTAACATTATCAATAGGTTAGATGGAAAATAAACATTACGAAAACCTTACGATGGGCCCTTTAAAACTTTTAATGGTGAGGCACTCAATAACCACTATTTCCTGTTGTGTGGTTCAGCTAAGATTTGGATCTGCTTAAATTTTGGGACCACATTTTAAAATTGGCTGGAGAAACGTATAAACGACGTGGATATACAAAAAATCATCAATGTGGGCCTCACGATAAAGGTAACACCCACTAAGTTGTTACGTGCGTTTGGTAAAAATTAATTCCACGACTTATCACTGAAAAATTCTATTTTCAGTGATTTTAGTAATTTAGACTATTTGGTAACTAAAAAAATTTAATTGCTTAATTATAAAAATTGCTTAAATTAAGTAGATTATTTTCAGCCACGCCAACTTGACTTAAAGCTTATAGCTGAATGCAGTAAGTGGTCTCTCTTTAAATTTTTAGATAAAAATTGACAAAAGTATCCCTATTAACATTTAAAAATGGCAAGATTACCCATCTTTGTTTACTTTCCCATCCATGACACCATCCCATGCAAGTACTTGAAATCACCAAATTCTATAAGCCCCGACATAATGTATGTATTATATCTACATAGTCTATACATTTGAAGAGATCATTTTAAGGCATGAGCCAAAAAATGAGACAAGTCCAAACCTTAGGTGGACCACACCACGGAAAGCAATGGGGACAATGATGCCCACCATTGAAACCTTCCTAGGGCCCAACATGATGTTTATTTACCATCAACCCTGTTCATAAGAACACAAAGACCTGGATTAAGGGAAAACACAAATATTAGCTTGATCCGAAACTTTTGTAGCTGCAATAAGTTCTCAATGGTAGTTTTAAGACAAATTACCAAATATATTTTCAGTTTTTATAATTACTAAAATTCAACGCTTTAAATTCTCAGTACTTTAATTAATTTTCAGGCTTAATTTTCAAACAACACCTTAGTCTGCACCCTTGGAGAAGATCTTGGATTCCTCTCTTGGGTGAAGATTACGAAACTGTCCTTGACGCTTGGTGCGAACGAGGCAGAGGACGCTGATTGAAGACGATAGGGAAACGGACTGTGGGGTCCACCGTGATGTAAGGGTCTTATCCATGCCGTCCATTAGATCATTTTAATGCATGATCCAAAAAATGAGGCAGGTCCAAGGCTTAAGTGGACCGCACTAAAGGAAGCAGCAGTGATACTGACACCTACCGTTGAAACCTTTTTAGGGGCCATTATGATGGTTTTTTACCATCTAACCTATTTATAAGGTCATGTAGACCTGGATGAAGTGAAAACACAAACATCAGCTTGATACAAAACTTCTGCAGCTCCCAAGAAGTTTTTAATGGTGAGCGTTCAATCTCAATGGGCCCGCGTCACTTTTTCCAAACGTCAAAGCCCAAGTTGTTATTGTCTATACTACTACGGAAGCCAATGGCGTGGCTAGCTGATGGTTTGGCTCGCTTGGGGCAGTGAATCCCAATCTGATAGGACCTTTGACGTGACCTCGGAACTCCCCTCTTCCATCCGTGGTCTTCTTGTGTTAGACCGAATAGGGCTGGGTTTTGTAAAGGAAAACTAGTATAGTTTTTGGTGTTTCTAGTGGGCCGGGGCTGTGTACAGGGGTATATGATTGGTAGGATGCGGCCTTTTTTCGGTGTCGGGCTTGCCTGAATTTTGTTATTGTTCGAGCCTGCTGGCCTTTCTTATCTTAATGAAATCTCTTTTCAAAAAATAAAAAATAAAAAAAAAGCCATGGTTTTGCCTTGGTTTTGAACTCATACACTAAAATGATATGTAAATATGGACGGCATGGATATAACCCCTTACATCACAGTGGGCCCCACAGAGCCCTGTCTAAACATATTATCATCCGGGTGGGGTAGGACGCAATCCGCTTCGGAGAGAGGAGAGGTTAGAGACTTGGTCTCCCTGCATTAAAATCCACTTTTCACCCAATCTACGGGTATGTGGGGTATGTAGCATGGGCGTGACTTAGGTGAGACCCCGGAACCAACGAAGTGGGTGGGACCTTGAAGTGTCTCACCCTAATTCGTCAAGTTGGGCGGGCGCATGCGAGAGAGCCAGCACGTGAGAAACGGCATCGTCAAACG